>JAKXYG010000435.1:0-162500 GCA_025895645.1 Cardicola forsteri | reverse complement strand
TAAAATATTTGCTTTAGTTATAAAGGATGTTTTTTATTATGAAATGCAGCACATTTACACGGGAGTCACTGCCGTTTTTAGGATAATTCTACATATCAGACATCTAAAAAAGTTAACGTCATATTTATCTAGGTTCACTTTATTTGCTTTATATTTACATTTAGACAGTAGATAGTCGAAAATTGAAAAAGCTATCTTTTTCACTCAATTACCACCTTTTTTTAAAAATGTTTTCACTATGCTAAAGCGCAACATTAATACGCATACTGAGATTGAGGATTTTGTGGGAACGCATTCGGTTTCTTGTTCAATATGCGTTCAATATGTGCCGGGGTGGTCTAGGGTACAGCGCTCGAATTCGGACCTCGGTGGACATGGGTTCGAATCCCACCACCGGCCCACTAAAATGTGGGCCCACGTTTGGCTTCGCTAAAATGTCCACTGCTGAAAGATGTTTCTCGTGCAAACATTCGAAGTAGAAAACATAAAATAAAAATAAAAATAAAAATATGAGATGAAACAAGAAAATATCAACACCCACATCGACAGCATTCCAAAACGCCTGGATCAGGTTGTTCAAAAAAAGGCGATTAGATAGATTATTGAATTTTTTTAACATTGTAATGCCTTTAATTATTTGGTAACTGAAAATATTGCATGTGATCTGTTTTTTATTTGACGTTGTAAATCATGTTAATTATTTTACTTCATTTTCGATTGTGCACCAATTTATATTTTATACAATTTTTTATTACTGAAAATATATATGTATATATAATCATTATATATTAATTATTATATAGTATTGTATATTTTATAATTGAAGTGACGTTTCTCTTGTACACTATGACATGTTTTAGTTAAATAATCACTTTTTTGCGGTAACTGTTGAGACATTATTATTATTATTATTATTATTATTATTATTATTATTATTAGTAGTAGTAGTAGTAGTAGTAGTAGTAGTAGTAGTAGTAGTATTGTTATTATTATTTATTACAAAACATGGAACAACAAATTTTTTCTATGTATTCGAACATTTTGCCAAACGTTTTACTTAATCCTCATTAGTAGTAGTAGTAGTAGTAGTAGTAGTAGTAGTATATTGTTATTATTATTTATTACAAAACATGGAACAACAAATTTTTTCTATGTATTCGAACATTTTACCAAACGTTTTACTTAATCCTCCATGAAACATTCATTTCAATTAGACCTTCCCGAATAGTTCTTAGCCAAGTTTTTGGTGGTTTACCAAACTTTTTTTTACCGTTTTTAAATCGTCTATTCCAAAATCGTTCTTGCTGGTCTTTCGGGCGCGGTAAACGTAGAATTTAATTAAATAATTTTTTTTGTTTAATTGTAATGATATCATGTAGTGAAGGAGAGTCAGTTCTTCTCATAATCTCATTATTTGCAATGTGATCGCGCTAGGTAATCTTTAAAATACTTCTAAGACACCATCTTATCAATCTTATCTGTTCGCTTCCACGTTTTACTCCCATCTAATGCCGTACGAATGATTATTGATGCGTACTAACGAATTTTTGTCTTCAGACGAATGGAAGAACATACCATATTGATTTGAGTTTATGGTTAATATTGGAAATAAATACTGAATAGCAGGATGGGGTAGAAATCTTTGAGAAACGTTAATTGTATGGTTTTAATTATATTATTATTATTATTACAAAACCCTTTTGCTTTAAAAAAATAAGCATGGGGCAATAAGATAACAATTACAGCAAAAATTAACATCAAAGTCTCGTAATTCAAAGAGAACATGAGACAACAAAATGTTTCCATGTATTTGAACATTCTGCCAAACGTTTTGCTTGATCCCCCATGAAACATTCATTTCAATTAGATCTTCCCGAATAGTTCTTAGCCAAGTTTTCTTTGGTCTGCCAACCTTTTTTTACCATTTACAATTGTCCATTCCAAAACCGTTCTTGCTGGTCTTTCGGGTGGTAAACGTAGAATTTGACCAAGTAATTTTCTTCGTCAATTGTAATGATATCATGGAGTGAACGAGAGTCAGTTCTTTTCATGATCTCATCATTTGAAATGTGATAATAATAAACATAGTAATAATAAACATAAAATACATATTAGAAATAAACTTTTTAAAACATATTATTTAAAAATCATTTAAAAAATATATTTGATAATTTAAACCTAATATTATACATTTATCATAATTAATGGCTTGAACTGAAAAAAACAAATAATTTCATGTCGCAAATGTCACATTTACCGAAAAATACATTTAGGGTTTTTCAAATATTATGCAAAAAATTGTCATTAATTTTAGTGAATCAAAATATCGAAAAATAATTTTTTGACAATATGTTTTACACGAAACAATTGCTATATAATACGTGTGCCATCATGTGACGAGCTTTGGACTAGATGGCACAAGGTTTTGGACAATGTTGGAAATGAAACCTTTTTGTACAAATTGATAAAGACGAATTTAAAAATTGTTTGTATGGGATTGAAACAATAGTTGGTCATGAAGCAATAAAATGCCCACATGTTGAACAATACCAAAATGCTTATTGCCAAAATGGCTTCGTGTCGGACGTAAGTGGAGAAAGGCAAGATGCCGATGATCCAAATTGACTTGGTAAACAGCAGTAGAGGGTTAGACATGAAGATCTATTGAGAACTTTGTCTGAGATACATTGAAATAGATGGCATTTGTCACTGGTCCAAACGCTAGTGGATATAACATGAGAAAATGGTTATAGTGATCATGACTGAGTAATATTAAGGTTTAAAAAATGGATTTTTTACTCCTTACATGTTTTTGTAAGAAATATTCTTCACCAAGTGGATGCTTAACGAAGCCAAAGGAAAATTTGCATTTAGTCTCAGTAGTGAAACCTAATCGCATTTCCTTTCAGTTCTCAATCTAGCATTCAATTGTATCTTGAACCCCAGTAGATCAACAACAAGAAAATCTTAATTAATTGCAGTAAAGAAAATACATAATTAATAATTCAAAACTGATCGATGTTATTTTTGAAGCTTTTTCTTGACAGCATATAGATTGCAATAATAATACTTGTTTCACTGTGGATCAACAAAAAATATTAACTTTTGTTACAATTAAATCAAATTTAAAAAAATTTCTTTTAATTAAAATGTACTTATATTAAACCTTCAATAAAAATACTAATTTCTTTTGTAATAAATTTTGCATTAAAATGTAATTTTTTACTATTATATTGTACAGATTATAAATCTATAATTTATCGAACTACCTGTAAATAGGTAAAATTATTTAATTTACAAATACACTATTTTATAATTTTAATTTAATTTTTCCTAGATTAAAATGTAATAGGTATTTTTGTTTTTTAAATACTGTTTTTATTTTTATTTTTTCAAAATTAGTAAAACTGTAAACTTTACAAATAACTGACAGTATGATTTGCAACTAATTCTGTCAACTAACAAAAGTCACGTTAAACTGTATTTAAACCATATTCAAACCAACAACAGATTACTTCTTTTTTTCTGTAATACTGTTTAAAAATACGATTTACAATATTGCCAGCAACTA
Source organism: Cardicola forsteri (assembly GCA_025895645.1). Classification (NCBI taxonomy): domain Eukaryota; kingdom Metazoa; phylum Platyhelminthes; class Trematoda; order Strigeidida; family Aporocotylidae; genus Cardicola; species Cardicola forsteri. Next base: position 158,929 of record JAKXYG010000435.1, on the reverse strand, counting down.
GTATATTATAATGTAAAATTTAGGATATAAAATGTTTAATAATTTTAAAATTAAATAATTTACGTTGTTTTCTCAATTCTACTGACTTTGAAAATGGCAGAAATATTTAATTAACAAAATGAAATATAAACTTATCTTGGATGTTAAAGTTAGGGCACTGCAAAGTTTATTAATTATTATTACTATGATTATTATTATTATTATTATTATTACCATCATTATTATTACCATTATTATTATTAATAATATTATTATTGTTATCATTACTACTATTATTATTATCATCATTATTACCATTATTATTCTTATTATCATTGTTATTATTATTATTATTATTATTATTATTATTATTATTATTATTATTATTATTATTATTACTATTATCATTATTATTATTGCCATTGTTATTATTATTACTACTATTATTATTATAATTGTTATTATTATTATTATTATTATTATTATTATTATTATTATTATTATTATTATTATTATTATTATTTTGGTTTTTAATTTAGATAATCCAGTAGAAGTAACTTTCAACATACAACAGTAAAAACACTTTCAGAGTACATAATTAACAGTAATACAATTTTCAAAAAGGCATAGTCCATACACACAAAAATTCACAAAATGAGTGACTTACATACACATGAATACTATACAGAAATACCAATACTCTACCAATGTTTTGCTTAACAGCACAAATGAATGATCTGAAAAACATACAAAAGACATTGACTACTTCTGACATTGTTTGTTGATCCAATAAAAAGAAACATTCAAATGAATATATATATATTATTATACAAAACTCTTTTGCTTTAAAAATAAGCATAGAACAATAAGACAACAATTATAGTAAATAACAACAACAACAACAGCAAAGTCTTGTTGGCATTGAAGATTCTAAAAATCAAAAATTGATCTTCCTTCCAACTTTTAGTCAAATCTGTCATATGTGTAACTCTGTTATTCAAATACGTGCGATCATTTCTTTGCCGTTGTTTGCCGGAACGGCGTCCTCTTGTATTGTTGCCGTAGCAGTATAAATTTTTGACAGAGACCAGGTTGCTAACCTTGCGCGCTTAAACCCTCTTCCTTTATCCATGCTTGGGACTGGGTAAACTAAATTGCTTTTGTTATTTAAAATTATTAAAACAAAATAATAAAAAATTAATGCAAATTGTTTTTACATTTGTAACAAAAAAATCCTAATCAAATTTGTTACCAACACGTACAAACATGTACAATGAAATAATTTTTGTATTGTAAACGGTTCCAAACATGTTCGATTTTAAAAGAAGGATTGTTAAGGCTCAAAGTTATCAACTTAGCCTCTTGAAAAATAAATAGTACTATAATAATAATAATATCATTATTATTATTATTATTATTATTATTATTATTATTATTATTAAGACTTAATATATCACTAGAGATACATTCAGCGTAAAATATATTTTCACCATCAATATAAAAAAATAACAACAACAAAAATTAAAAAGTAGTAGTACAAATAATGTGAGCAAAATGAAATAGAATGTCATATGTTAATGAATATAAATATAGTCAATACAGTAAACATGTGATTTAAAAAATAATAAATTAAAAATTACTATATTTTAAACCGATGTGGCAGCGTTGATATATATTGTCTTAGAGTTAATTGTAGTAAGTCAACCAACTTTAATGTTGTTGATTGGCTCTAGCCACAATTAATTTTTATGGACAATAAAGGAAGTGTTGTAAATGTAATTTCCATTTATATTACAACGGTTATTAGTTTTCAAATAAAAATATGAGAAGACGCAAACTGTCACCGCAACTACAAGTAAACTGATAAATGCAATGTGAGGTGAAAAATGTTTCTTTAGCTATTTTAATGTTGGGCAAAGGGAGACCTTTAGTAGTGAACAGCATTCCTAGTTGGATCGATGAAAAGGTCCTTTTTATGGTTGCTTTTAGCCGGATTTTGAAGAGTTTCATAATATCATCTTCTTTAAATGGTAACTTTAAGTAAGCCGGCTTCTATTCATCGCCATTTGTACTCGAATTTTTGTACGGCTTGGCGTGGTATTCGATGAATTTTGTTGGATATCCATTGTTGATTAACAGTTGTTTAATGATATCTCTTTCTTCATTATTAGTTTCAAGTTTGCATAGTATCACAAATAATAACTTTCCACTTTTCATAAATTTCGGTAACATGTAAAGATTGTTTATTCTAACTAATAATAACATAACATTAATTCCAAGTTTGAATAACTTCTCGAATTCCTGTACGAAAAGGTTGTCGGATGCGAATTGAACTTGAGGAGGAGGAGGATAAATGAAGTTTTATGGCTAGAAGACCGCTTCCTTGTGACGATACCACTGTTGACAGCAATTGACGAAGCGATCTTTTTTAGGGTTGACATCGGTTGAAGAATTCACAAAACCTAACCGGCTACATATCGTAAAAGATACCTTTTTAAGCATTTTGGATATATGCTAGCACTCATTCATTGAACAGGAACTCAGTAACTTTTACCGTTGTGCACTCGGTCTCTGCTGTTATTAGTCCAGATACCTGTTGAAACTTAGTCCACGTGGAGAAGTAACAGTGAGAAATATTACCATCACTGAAAATTAAAACTTGATAAGCATCAGTCAAATCCTCAGAATCATTAGCATCCAATAAGCCCTTAATATGAATTATTAAATATTTAAAAGTTATCACACTTTTTTATAAACAAATTTTGTTTAAATCTTATTTAGAATTGAATTAACTTCAAGAAAAACGGCGAACATTTTGCATTCAAAAAATTGAGAATGGATTAAAAATCAATTTTACAAAAATAAACAATTTTAGTCAAATCGCCAATCACAAATTCAATAGACTTTAAATTAATAATCCATTGTGGCTGCCACAATGATTTTTCTCAAAAAAACCCAATACTATTCAGTGATTTTGTTTGACAAATGTTTCCAGTTCTTGTACAAATCGAACCAAAGATTGTTATATCAACTAAACGGCTTATTTTCTACTTTGTGTAATATTGTATGGCTACTATTATTGTTACCGATGTCAGCAAAAACCTATATACTTGATGAATGCTTCTGAAAATATCATGTCCGTAAATATCGAATTTTGATTAAACTTCGAATTGAAAGAAACAAAACGTAAAGTATAATTTTACGTTTATTATATATATATATATATATAACTCCGCCTAGTTTAGATCAGAAATGATTCAATCCAGCCAGTCCCAAGCCTGGATAAAGGAGAAGGGTTTCAGCGCGCAAGGTTGGCAACCTGGCCTTTATAAAAAATGATACTGCTACGGAAACAATACAAGAGGACGCCATTCCGGCAAACAACGACAAACAAGTGATCGCATGTATCTGGATGACAGAGTTATACAGATGACACGGTTGAGTGAAAGCCGAAAGGAAGATCAATCTTCGATTTGCAGAATCTTCAATGCCTACGAGGCTTTGTTAGTATTGTTTTGTTGTAATTGTTGCCCCATAGTTATTTTTAAAGCAAAAGGGTTTTGTATAATATATATATATATATATATATATATGTGTGTGTGCAATTTATAGTAGTATACTGTTGTTGTAGGCGTAAAGTATTTTAAAAATCAAACTAATGGTTAAATGAAAAATGTGTTTGCAGTGTTATAATAGATTATCAATTATTACATTGTACATAAATTCACTTTGGCCTACAGTATTGCCTATGCAACCGTTTGCACACGCATTGTAAATGACATATACATGCATGAAGAATGTTTGCCTTATAAATAATTTGGGCAAAATGTTTTTTTGTCAATTTTTGAATCAATCATGCAGACGGCGTCTTGATTACCCTATATCATTTATATCAAACCAAATAATTACAATTGTATTTGCCCTTAATCGACTATTATGCAATTAACTTCATATTTAAAATTCCTTAAGCCTACTCCACATTGTTGTATTGGAAGTTAAAGCTACTTGCAGATCTGCAAGTAACTAGCTTTTGAATATTACGAGTATTTAAAAAAGCTAGATCTGTGAATATATGTAAGATGGGCAGATAATGTGGTAATAATAATTAAATAACCAGTGAATAATCATCACATGAGTAAGGATTACAATTGGATAATGCTATTAAGCAATCGATAACCAAAATACTACAAAACTCATCATATTCAAACAATTATCGTATATGTGTCTGTTGTTCAAAACATTATTGGAGTTATTGAGTAGTTCTTTGTTTCCAGAATGAAGTTGTTAAATGTACAATGTATACCAATATGTACCTATGTATATGTAGAGTTATTAGTGAGAAAAAAACGTCATGCATATTTAGCATCAATATAACTGCCAACACGTGATATTAATCTATTAGCGATTTTTCAAGTAGACTATGAAAATATCGTATATATATATATATATATATATATATATATATATGTAATCGAAGAAAAATCAGTAGTTACAAAATTTTGCAATTAAGATATTGCATGTTTGTAAAAAATAAAAAATGGGTTTTGATAAAATTTGATGGCAGAGTTATTAATTCCAAGTTTGAATAATTTCTCGAATTGCTATACGAATAGGTTGTCGGATGCGAATTAAAGTTGGAAGAGAGGTTTGTTGACGCCAGTGTTCACGGGAATTGACGAGACAAGCTTCTTTAGGGTTGACGGACTCACAAGTCTAACCGCCTACATGTGGTAAATAGTTACCATGACATAGCTTTTAAGCTTCTTGAGTGTATACCAGCACCCAATCACTAAACTGGAATTTAGTGAAAGCCCAGTTATACCGCAGTGCAATCGGACCCTGCTGTTATTAGTCTAAATGCCTAGGGGCACCTAGTCCAGGATGCACCACATAGATGACAAACAGTCAGGAATATCACCATCAATGGAAATTGAAACTTTATAAGCATTAGTCAAATCCTTACAAACATTAGTATCAATTACATGATAGATATATAAAAAATGATAAATCTAATGACCCAGGAATAAACGTTAGGTATTACATTATTTTTAATCAAGCAAGTTTTTATTGAAGTCACCATACATAGATTATTAATTCATTTTGGTTAGTGTCGTGGCGTCACCTCTTCATTATTTCCCATATTTATACGACACATAAACAATCGACTTCGATGGTTTGATAAGCGTAACAAACGTGGAAGAATAACAAAGTTTCTTGGCTGGTAGACAGCAACCTTGTGACGTCGCCACTGTTCGCAAAGATTGACAAGGCCGCCTATCTCCCTTGGCCCATATGGTATACGTATACATTTAGATACCTTTTAAGTACCCTGGGTGTATACTTTCCCCCCTCCTCCGTAGCAGAGCCCCAGTTATAGCGCTGTGCATTCGGATCCTGCTGATATTAGTCTAGATGCCTAGAAGCATCCAGTCCTGGATGCACTACGTGGACGACGAACAGTCAGGAATATCACCATCATTGAAAATTGAGACTTTGCATAAGCATTACTCACCATCTTCAGGATCATTAGCATCCCATACATTATTAAAAGATAAATCTGTAGTAAATACTTGAACAGTTTCAAACTATCATCCTTGCTTCCTTTCAAATGTGTATTGCCCGCGTAAAGGTATCGACTGTCTACGGCTAACTATAGCCAATACCTACAAGGTTACATTTGTCAGCGTGCAGACCATTTTGTCGAATTGGCACATCTCGATAGAAAAACGCTAATGGTTGTTACATTTGAAATAAAAAAAATCAAATTTTTCTCTAAATTATCTGTTACAAAATCAGTTAATAAGAAACACAAAGTTACATACAAATAATAATTATACACAAACGCGATTTCAAATGTTAACATGATCACCATCTTCAAATCTCTCACTCTCTCTCTCTATATATATATATATATACATATGTAATAAATTACAAGTATTAACATTATATAGATAGGACAAATAAGTTGACAACAATATACGATCTTCAATAGCCAGAAAAAAGGTTCTGTACACCGAATGTGTTGATCAAATGTGTCTCAAAACAAGGAAGAAAAGAGAACAACTTTGTACACCAGTGAGATCGTAAATTTTTTGCCAAGTTTTAAAAAGATGCATCCAAAAACATTGAGAGAGAAAATATATATATATATATATATATGTATAAATAAATATAATATGGTTTTACAAAATAATGAAAATATAAAATCACATCACATGCATTGGAAGATTTCTAGAAAACAACCATCTATTAACAGCATGTCATGGTAAATAAAAGGATGATGATGATGATGATAATGATGATCATAACGAGTTTCAAGACGTTTGAACGTTGAGGGAATGAGTTGCCAATAACAACATCCTTAGTTTGCTTGCATTTGGATACCGTCCAACAGTTGACTGGCACTCGTAGGACCAGCACCACCAACAGCCACAAATGGTGGACACAATATTAAAGATGAATCGTCTATGACAGATGACCTTGAACTGTCACAAGCCGTAGCACAACCATTAGCCAAAATGATACTGGGCGATCGAGATCCAACTGGACTTGGGGCGTCATGCTTCAAATCAACAACCAAATGTTTATCGGCCAATCCGTGCTGTTTCGACCAACTTTGCGTCCTCGAATGATAGTGTCGATTGGCGTTGTAATCGGGACTGACCAATTTCGGTTTGATCCAATTGGCTGGATTCAATTCGGAAATTTGCTTCACACGACCATTGGGACGATGCTGATGATAATAAGTGCGATTAGATGGCAAATAGCTGTCGATTTCGGCAGACACGTCTTCGTCGTCTGCATAATAGTCTTCAGCCAAACACGACTGGTGGAGTAAATTCAATGTCGCACCCGACTGGCCAACTGCATTGGCTTGGCCGTAAATGATGTCTTCAAACAGCTTGAACCAAATTTTGGACGTTGATAATAGGGGCCGCTTGATGTCGGCGCTCTTCTTCTTCTTCGTCGGCGACAACGACGCCGAATTGTCGGTGGCCACAAAACAATTGGACGATTTGGCTGGAGACAGTCGGTGGGGCGAATACAATTTGGAAATCAAATGTTGCACGGTCGACTTGGGAGATAAATCGCGGGTCGAGTTGGAAACAGTTGTTGGTTTGGCACCAGTCGGCATCTTGTCTCGTCGCATCATCATCATCATCATGTCGGCGTCGTGTAGGTCGCCAAAGCTGTGCGACGAATGCATCGAATTGGCCAGTGGATTGTGCCTGGCAACATAGAGACTGTGCAAATCGGAACACGAGCCAACCGTGCTGGCAACATCGTCGAAACGATTGGAACCGCCAGTCACGGTGAGCATGCTGGGCACGCGGCTGACTTCGCGATCGTCGTCATCATCATCATCATCATCATCGTCCATCCGATTGGCGATAAACGAATTGGACAAATTGCCGTTGAGCGATGTCATCAGCAGAGCACTCGTCGTCGATCGATTGGTTGATCGACGGATAAACGATCGGCGACGCAGTTCGGGAACGCCCCGACGTTTGTGACACACTTCGCGGTTGACAACAAGTACAATGCCGACGAGTGTTATGAGAAACAAAAATATGACACCTACGATGATAATCAATGTGGTACGTTCGTTTTCCAATATGCCAAAATTCAAGTAGGATTGTGCAAGGGGGTTACACAAAACGGCAGTCGAGTCGGCGAGGGGTGCAAACCACTCGAGCCACAAGCGGTTGACGCGATCAACATCGACAGTCGCATTCAACGTGGCACAAAACGCCAAACATCGATCCAATTGACCGTGTCGCACGTAGCGAATTGTGCACAAATGATCGCAACGGCATGCCGACTGCCATCGGGGACATTGGCCCGACGAATCGAGATAGCCCGGTTGACGCTGATCGCGCACACGATTGGCACCCAATTCCAACTGCCAGTAACGATCCCACGTCGGGTTGGGATCGACACGATGGACGAGGGAATTCCACAATCGGATGAGGCGATACGATTGGGTGAATGACGACGATGCATTGCAAACTTGCTCTTCGGATGAATCGGTTTGGATCGACGGAATCGGGGCCGTGTCGGTGTCGTAGTCCAGCTGCCATCCAGCGCTCAGTTCATCCAAATTCAAATAGAATTGGCGATAGGATAGTAGAATTTGCAATCGGCGATGATATTTGTACAGGCGAATGCGAGGATTGGGACTACCCAAACCGATCAGGTGTCTGGGACTGATGGAAGGCATTTGAAATAGGGCCAGAACCGAATTGTCTGAAATGGAGGAATAAATGAACACTGAAATGTGCAAGAAAAACGGCACTGTTGAGTTGATTAGGCCCCCCCCCAAAAAAAAGGTTACTTGCCTACGTTTGTTACACAAACACGGACTTTCGGTCGCTTTCGTCGTTTTACTGTAATTGTTGTCTTATTGTCCCATGCTTATTTTTAAAACAAAAGGGTTTTGTATAATATATAATGATAATAAATGAAGAGTTGACTGTGTCATTAACCACAATAAAACGAATAAAAATTATGCAAATGTGACATTAATCAACCACTAAAGACTACATCTCGATTTCGTAATAATTTTATGTTTATTTTGGACAAGAAATGGTTCAATTTAGTCAGTCCAAAGCCTGGATAAAAGAGGAGGGTTTGAGCGTGCAAGGTTAGCAACCTGGCCTAGTGTAAAAAATTTATACTGCTACGGAAACAATTAAAAGGACGCCATTTCGGTAAACAACGACAAAAAAGTTTGTTTTTTGTTTTTGTTTTATGTTTGCTACTATAAATGTTTTACAAAAAACATCTTTCAGCAGTGGACATTTTGGCGAAGCCGAACGTGGGCCCGCATCTTAGTGCCGGTGATGGGATTCGAACCCATGCCCACCGAGGTCCAAATTCGAGCGCTGTACCGCTAAACCACCCCAGCACATCTCGATTTCGTAATAATTTAATGTTTATTTTGGACAAGAAATGAATCAATTTAGTCAGTCCAAAGCCTGGATAAAGGAGGAGGGTTCGAGCGCGCAAGGTTAGCAACCTGGCCTCTGTAAAAAAATTATACTGCTACGGAAACAATCAAGAGGACGCCATTCCGGCAAACAAGTGATCGTACGTATCTGGATGGCAGAATTATGCAAATGTGACATTAATCAACCACTGAACCATCACCGGCCCACTCAATGCCGGTCGACGCGTTTGGCTTCATGTCGTATTGCCAATCATGAATGTGAATCAAGAAACCAAAACGTCTCGACTGTGTTGCACACCAAAAATCGGACTTACTTGACGAATTTACAATAAGTCGAAAGCCGTCAATATGCTCGTGTCCAAATAGAGCAGCCATAATCGAATCTTTGTTGGCCATAAGTATGTCGGCAAGTTGGTCATTTAGATCGGATCGGAGAAAACGATAACTTTGCGGATTCGAATGGGCACTTCCGAGTGGAAAATGACTTACAACAACAACCTACATGAACAAAAATACGAAATGCATTGTATGTCGTATTTGAAAATAGTCAATAGAAAAACGGATCATCATCATCATCATCGGGGGATAAGCACCGTCGCACTGGTTATTATCATCCAGGATAGTCCAAGTTATCCAATGTCTGCAAAAAACGCCAACTTTTGCAATGTGCACTTCATGGACGTCACTTGAGAGATGTTAATTAAATCCCCCGAGTTAAACTCCTCCAGTGATCTCTATTAGCTGCAAACGGACGCCCAATTAAGTCATTCATTTGGACGAAGGGGCCTTAGCATAAAAGGACTGAGTTCACGTACTACAATGTCCGTACAAATTTTCCGCTGGCCTTCTTTTCCATCCTGGTAATGGATGAGCTTCTATAGCTATTCTGGCTGGACGAGTGGGCGACCTATGGTAAAACATGGCCAATCCATTTTTATCGTTTTTGTCTTATTGTGTTAGAAATACGTGGTCAATGAATGTGAAGTATCTTACAAATATCTAAAAATGGTTGAAATGTTCTATTGGTTATTAAACGGTTGCGTTCAATAGAGGTCAGCAAGCGAAACTACATGCATGGATCTTAAACAACTTTGCTCAAAATGAACAAGCTTTTGTGTGAGAGTCCCCATTTTGCAAGTACAAAGTAGAATAGACAAACAAAGCAGCACTATATCGACAGAAGAACATTCATTCATTCATTTTGGTTGGTTACGTGGGACCATCTCTTCATTATTTCCCATATTTATACGACATAACTAACGATCGATTTCGATGGCTTGATAAGCGCAACAACAAGTGTAGAAGAATAGCAAAGTTTCTTGGCTGGTAGACGGCACTGTTCGCAAAGATTGACGATGTAGCCTGATTTCTTCCAAGGGTTATCTCCCTCAGCCCAAGGGCTACATATGATATACGTATACCTTTAGATACCTTTAAACTATCCTCGGTGTATATTTGCACCCACCCGCCGTAGCGGAAGCCCAGTTATAACGATGTGCACTCGGACTCTGCTGTTATTATTCTACATGCCTATAGGCACCTAGTCCAGGATGCACCACGTGGAGGACAAACAGTCAGGAATATCACCATCATTGGAAATTGAGACTTTATAAGCATTACTCAAATCCTCGTGGATCATTAGCATCCCGTCGACAGAAGAACACAAATTGCGTCATTTTTCTATTATTTTTTAAAAAAAATAATCCATAAGTTATGCATATTTACATAAAAAATAGTGGACTCAAACTTGTATGAACATGGGTTTGAGTAATACCACCGGCAATAAACTCGAGCCCCCGTTTGACCTCGCCAAATATCCACTTAATGAAACGAATGTAAAACATTCGACTACAAACAACCGAATAAAATATTCATATTAGTGTTGATCAAAGTACAATAACAATGAGTAGCACTACAGTGTAACTATTGCCAAGATCCCGTTAAAAATTCCAAGTTCAAATGCATAATAATACTCTAATTTAAATACTAGACTACTTTACAATGTACAACATAACACTAGGTATCCTTTAGTTACTATAGTTGACATATAGCAGTCTAATCGACGCCTGTATTATTGTAGATTAGCAGTCTATCAGTCGCTCACACGGATACAAATTGAGAAAGTTCACCATCTTGACTTATTTTATTTAACAATAACACTAATTGGATTACCATTCATGTTGTTAATACTATTCCAGTAAAACCTAAAAATACCTAGAATCAAATTGGGGGCAATTCCGTCAAATAGTAAACTATTGATGCTGCGTTGATTGTGACATTTCCTCGATCATCAGTTGAAATAAACTTTTTAACCACGTAATTAATACATGTATACACACACAGATATATATATAACTGACAAATAGTCAATTGTATGGGAATGCCCTTTTTTGGTAAAAAAAAAAAGCAAACTTTAATTAGTTAATGCTAAAATATTTAAAAAATTATATTCAATAAATCCATGTTTGTACAAACTATAAGTTCCACCCCACCCCCCTACACCCATTTTAATATTGTTGTTCAGCTGTAATAAAACAGATCATGAATTTAACAACCACCAGAACATCCTAATGCAGTTTCACTCAATCGAAGCTTTTTCAATGCGACTTAGTCATTACAATTTAATTATATAATAGGCCTAGAAATATAACAGTTACGCGTAACTTGAGAGAGAGAGAGAGAGAGAGGGTTCTATTAGCACCCAATATTGCTTTCTCAATTGTACAATAGATTATGGCCTTACAAAACCGTCTTCTTTCAAAAGTGAATTCAATCCAGTTTTTATCCAACAATTTGCAAATACTTGTTCCTTTCCGGCATTCGCCTAAATAATAAATAGACACAAACAATTGGCTATTAAACATAAAACCTTGCACAACGATTGTGTTTTTGCCTAGTTTCCAATTGCCATAGTAACAATACACACTGAAGACATGAGTAATGCTTGACAAAGTCTCAATTTCCAATAATGGTGATATTCCTCCACGTGGTGCATCCTGGACTAGGTGCCCCTAGGCATCTAGACCAATAACAGTAGGTTCGAGTGCATAGCATTATAACTGGACTTCCGCTACGGCGGGTGGGTGCGAACATACACCCAGGATACTTAAAAGGTATACGTATATCATATGTAGCTGTTGGGAGACAACCCTGACAAAAAATCAGATGACCTTGTCAATCATTGCGAACAGTGGCGCCACCCAATAAATTTGGTTATTCTTCTACGTTTGGTAGACCTATCAAACCATTGAAATCGATCATTTTGCTATGGGGTACAAATGTAGAAATAATAAACAGGTGACTACCTACGCGTATGAAATCAAATGTACCGCCATTTGGTCGTACTAATTCAACCAAATCCAATTGGATTATTAGATTAACCGACCGACAATACACTTCCGTTCGGACAATGATTTTTTAGACAAGCCTATAGTTCAACTCTGAATGCTGCCATATTTATACGACATAGCAAACGATCGATTTCGATGGCTTGATAAGCGCAACAACAAGTGTAGAAGAATAGCAAAGTTTCTTGGCTAGTAGACGGCACTGTTCGCAAAGATTGACGATGTAGTCTGATTTTTTCTAAGGGTTATCTCCCTTAGCCCAAGGGCTACATATGGTATCCGTATACCTTTAGATACCTTTAAACTATCCTCGGTGTATGTTTGCACCCACCCGCCGTAGCGGAAGCCCAGTTATAACGATGTGCACTCGGACTCTGCTGTTATTAGTCTACATGCCTATAGGCACCTAGTCCAGGATGCACCACGTGGAGGACGAACAGTCAGGAATATCACCATTATTGGAAATCGAGACTTTATAAGCATTACTCAAATCCTCGTGGATCACTAGCATGTAATTAGCCATGTAATCGACAAAGCAGGAAATTTAGTTGCCACCATGTCGGTTGGCCTGGATCGACAGCACGACCAAGTCAATGGCGCTTACCTTGATGTTGTTTCGCCGAGCCCAGGCCAACGTACGATTGAGCCAATCCAACTGGCCTAACGGATCGGCATCTGTTTGGTTCATCAACGCGTTGTTCGAATACCACAGCAAACCGTTCAAACTGACTAGAAGCAGTTGGGTATGACGATTCAAAAACAGGTGCGAGTGGTAACAACCTGCAATAATAAAAATTGTATTTATCAAAAATACGAACACGTCAAATAAAAGCAAATCGCGTTTCCTATTTTAAGCTTTTTCAAAAAAAAACCTACAAATTATTAATTTATTGGTTTTTAGAATTGTTATATTAGAGTTGTCAGATTCACTTGAGTAATAAATTTACTAGGTTTTTAAGTCAACCAGGAGCAATGTACAGCTGTTTCACATCCTTACATTTGGAATCATCAGTAGTGCATACCTTTCCAGTTTTACACACACACACACACACATGAACTTGAACTTACACCCTATCTGGTGTCAAGCTGTGGTTTAAGGTGCTGGCCTAACACCAGATACGGTGTCGGTTCAAGTTCATGTGTGTGTAAAACTTGAAAAGTATGCGCTGCTAATAATTCCAAATAAGGATAAAACAGCTGTACATTGCTCCTAGTTGACTTAAAAACCTAGCAAATTTATTATTCAAGTGAATCTGACAATTCTAAAAACAAACAATCTCTTAAAAAAACCATTATTAATTTATTAGTTAGTTTATTTCACTGAAGTTTGACAAAGGCAGCCTCAACAAACTGTTAAAGCATGTGTAGACATGATAGTTGGACAATATTGAAGCAAACACTTTCTAAATTGATTCCAATCAATTGAACAATGTGTGACTGTTTCAAATCCAAATCTTTAACAAAACATTCAACCTATAGGCATTCATTATGTATGTGTGTAAAAATAAACATTGCACACGTTACCCTACAAATCAATTGCTAATTTTACACTCACATTCACCATTTTTCTCTCGTTCTAATAACACTTCCCTAATTCGCAGACGTACACTTTTAATAACAACCTTAAAGTTTTGCAATCGAATCAACAACAACAACAAAAACAATCGGAAAATACATTTATATACAATTGTTTTTATTTTTACTACTTGGAATAGTTTACAGGAAACACATCTTTCAAAAGTGGACATTTTAGTAAAGCCCTCATTTGATGGGTCGGTGGTAGGGATCGAATCAATGCCCGCCCAGGTTCCAGTCGAACGCTGTACCGCTAGACCAGTCCGGTATTTCTATACATATAGATGGATCAGGAAATTGTAATCGGACATGAAAAAAAGCTACAAGTTGCCTGTGTTCAGCTCAGGTTGGCAAATAATTTATCCCAGAAACAAATATTTATAATTGGTTTGCAAATAACACATTTTTGAATAACAAAATTGCAGTTTCATTAAGGATAAAACTATGAATGCATGTACATTATAACATTAAACCAATAACAGTTACTACTACTACTAATAATAATAATAGCAGCAATAACAGTGTAAATGCATTGGTTATAGATTTAAAACACCACTCTAATGTCAATTAAATATTCATCCGTAAGGTGAATAAAAAATTAGCAATAACCTCAAAAATCAATTTAATAGGTATATGTTCAATACATGTTTATCAAATTATTCATCTACTGTACGAGTATGTGTGTGTTGTTTAAACAAAGAACTTGATTTTGTACTTTAAAAAATCAACTGATTCAAAATTTACAAGATATGAGTTAGAATTGACCTAAGTAGAGGCGAGTCAAATATTAAAATATATTATTCGCAAAAGTACACTTGTACCTGGTACTTCAAACTTGCATATATATCTCTAATCAGTCATGGATTCAAATAAATTATTTACAAATGTCAAAAGAAAGAATAATTTAATATATATATATACCTAAATGCACCTATCATATAAACAAAATCATATCACTAATAATAGACGTTTCTTCACTATCTCGATTCATTTTGCTTAATTTACTGTAGACATGATGGTATTAATAAAACTGAACAAAGTACATATTCATCAATAATTGGTGACAAAATCAGCTGATTTTCAAAACTGGGAAACATTTTAATGAAGAGATAGGTAAAACATTGCACAGATATGCTAATGATCTACGAGGATGCTGAGTAATGATCATAAAGTCTCCATTTCCAATGATAGTCATATTCGTAACTGTGCATCCTGGACTAGATGCGCCTAGGCATCTAGACTAATAACAGCAGGATCTGAATGCACAGTGGTATAACTGGGCTTCCGCTACAGCGGGTGGGTGCAAGCATACACCCAGGTATTTTAAGGCATACGTATACCATATTGTAGACGTTGGGCTATGGGAGATAACCCTGACAAAAGATTAGGCTGCCCATCAATCTTGGCGAACAGTGGCAACGTCACAAGGATGCCATCTACCAGCCAAGAAACTTTGTTATTCTTCCACATTCGTTACGCTTATCAACTCCATCGTTTAAATGCCGTATAAATATGGAAAATAATGAAGAAGTAATCACGTCATCAACCAAAATGTAAACATTACAAACATTACTTTTTTTTATTCATTTTGGTTGGTGACGTGGTCACCTCTTCATTATTTCCCATATTTATACGACATGTAGAACGATCGATTTCGATGGCTTGACAAGCGTAGACAAACGTGGAAGAATAACAAAGTTTCTTGGCTGATAGATGGCATCCTTGTAACGACGCCACTGTTCGCAAAGATTGACGAAGCCGCCTGATTTTTTGTCAGGGTTATTTCCCTTAGCCCAAGGGCTACATATGATATACGTATACCTTTAGATACCTTTTAAGTATCCTGGGTGTATGTTCGCACCCACCCGCCGTAGCGGTAGCCCAGTTATACCGCTGTGCACTCTGACCCTGCTGTTATTAGTCTAGATGCCTAGAGGCACCTAGTCCAGGATGCACCACGTGGAGGACTAACAGTCAGGATTATCACCATCATTGGAAATTGAGACTTTATAAGCATTACTCAAATCCTCAGGATCATTAGCATCCCAAATAGTTACAATAGAACTCAATAAGTTGACAATAAAATAATCAATTTAAATTTTACAAAAATAATTGAAAAAGACATCTGAATAATAATTGTTATTACTATACAACTTTCAGAATCACACCTGACGGTAACACAAAACCAAATTTCATTTACTTTGACCTGAAATCAACATGGTTGAATTGGTCTTTTAAACGAAACACAATCCATGCTACCTGATAACGTCGATTTACAAAAGAGCCATCGCTATTCCATTTGTTTCAACGCGCGTTCTAGGCTCTAACATAAACGTGACAAGTTAACCAAGCATGTCGAAATACACAAGCAGCGCTTTCAATTTCGTTTGACCAACTATAGACCTACTATTTGTAAGTTACTAATGTACTGTTACGAACAAAATTGATCACGAAACGTCAATAATCATTGGCAAGTGTCAAAATTTACGAAACTATTTGATGGAAGAATGTATATGATAAAGAAAAATGCAAGTTTTGGTATAATTTACAATTTTTCTCTTTTAACAAAAATTCACAGTTTTCAACTTGGTGTAACACAATCATGCTCTATCGATTACTTTTATTTTTTTTATATAAAAGAATAAAAATTGATATAAATTAAAGAAGAATTTGAAATATTGCCATTTGAAAGAACCATTGCATACATTTTGGAAAAATGCTGGCAATACTTTGGTACAAGTAACATACACAACTACTAATGGTTGATGTTACTACACACAAAGAAAATTATTGGTTTAAATACATCAATAAAATTACTGCTTTGAATAACCTGAAATGATGTGACACACAATCATAAGTTTGTCCATGAGATACAATAACTAAGCCTTCACAAATACTTTACAACATTTAATTAATAATGTTCTTTTTTTCTCTCTCTCTCTCTCTCTCTCTATATATATATATATATATATATATATGTGTGTGTATGTACAGTCGGCAACAAAATTGAATCCTTTATTGACCTACTTTGATATTTAAGAATATTTAGCACTTTTTACTTATCTTAGGCATATCTAACACTTATTAATAAATGCCTTAGATAAATATTTATCAATATATATATATATATTTATATATATATATATATATATAATATCATTTGTAATAAAACATTGTAATTATAGTATACAACACTCGTTCTAGCAGTAAATCATAATACCTCCGTTTATTAAAACTTAAAAACAAACACGCGTAATTTGTTAAAAAAAGAATATCATTGGCCAAAATACATTAATTTTTAAATAAAAAGTTACCAACTTTGTAATGTCAACAATTCGAGTAACATTCACTTCTATTGATAACTTCTACCAGCTGTTTTAAATCTGAGACTATCAAGGTACCAATAAAATCCTTTGAAATTATAAAAAAGTAATAAAAACATGTTCAAAATCATGCTCCAAGATACACTCAGGAATTGGTGGTGTTTTTTAGTATAACGTATCATTTAATACATGTTTGAATTATTTAAACTGCAAAAACCTTGTTGAACAAAAACCCGACCCTCATACATTTGATTATCTACAGCCCGAATTTAAACATATTTATTTTATTTTGGTTTTTTTTAAAAACTAACTTAACAAGTTGCAAAATAACGTATTACTTATAGAGAATATTATTCATGTTATGAAAAATCGAGTTTCAAAAGATTTTATTGGTAGTCTCAGATTTAAAACAGCTGGTAGAAGTTATCAATAGAAGTGAATGTTACTCGAATTGTTGACATTATCATGTTTGTAATTTTTCCTTTATATATTAATGTATTTTGTTTTTTAACAAATTACATGTGTTTGTTTATAAGTTTTCATAAACGGAGGTATTATGATTTACTGCTAGAACGATTGTTGCTGTATATCATAATTACAATGTTTTATTACAAATGATATTTTTTATATATTGATAAAAATTTATATAAGGTATTTATTAATAAGTGTTAGATATGCTTAAGATAAGTAAAAAGTGCTAAATATTCTTAAATATCAAAGTAGGTCAATACAGGATTCAGTTTTGTCACTGTCTCTGCATGACCTTTAAAAGTGTCACTACAAATACCATACTTCACAAACTTAGAAATCTCTAGCAATTACGTAATTTAAACACAAATTTTAGTTTTATTGCACGCTATACAATACATAAATCCACCCACTTTGGACCAGAAATGATTCAATCTAGTCAGTCCCAAGTCTGGATAAAGGAGGAGGGTTTGAGCGCAAGGTTAGCAACCTAATCTCTGTCAAAAATTTATACTGCTATGGAAACAATACAAGAGGACGCCATTCCGGCAAACAAGTGATCGCACGTATCTGGATGACAGAGTTACACAGATGAAGTTGAGTGAAAGCCAATAGGAAGCTCAATCTTTGATGTGCAGAATCTTCAATGCTAACGAGACTTTGTTGTTGTTGTTTTGCTGTAATTGTTATCTTATTAGCCCATGCTTATTTTTAAAGCAAAAGGGTTTTGTATAATAATAATAATAATAATAATAATAATACACTATAGCGTACAAATATAAGTTCATTAATATATATATATATATATGTAATTGACAAGAAATAAAATTATACATTAATTGTCAACTGGCTCATAATTGAAGGTTGAGTAACATTATTAGCATAAAATATAGCATCCAAATATTATTCAATACTTTCTCGTATTATTGACACTTAATAAAAATATA
Source organism: Cardicola forsteri (assembly GCA_025895645.1). Taxonomy (NCBI): domain Eukaryota; kingdom Metazoa; phylum Platyhelminthes; class Trematoda; order Strigeidida; family Aporocotylidae; genus Cardicola; species Cardicola forsteri. The sequence continues at coordinate 140,340 of JAKXYG010000435.1, read as the reverse complement.
ATCGCGTTAATTTAATGTTTGATAAATACAAATTTCAAGTATCAAATATTTAGAAAATAAAACTAAGTACATCAATTCAAAATTGTACAAATAATACAAATTGCATTGAATAATTACGTTTATTTAAATATGAAATATGAAATACATTATATCATTCTTGAAACGTCGCCTAAAAGTGAACATTAATGTTATGTATGTATATATATTGTTTCTAAGATAAAATGCCGGCCAAGATTGTGTAAAAATTGTCCTGAACAGCATCCATCCAAGTACATTTTTGACCTTCTTTCCTCTTAATAACTAAAATGCCAACTAACAAAAACGTTGTCATTCCACGTCGATTTAAAAACGGTAAAAGAAAGTTTGGTAGACCACCAAAAACTTGACTAGGAACCATTTGGCAAGATCTAATTGAAATGAATGTTTCATGGAGGATCAAGCAAAACGTTTGGCAGAATGTTCAAATACATGGAAAAATTTTGTTGTCTCATGTTCTTGTTGAATTATGAGAATTTATTGTTGTTTTTTGCTGTAATTGTGTTACCTTACTGCCCCATGCTTATCTTTAAAGAAAAAGGCTTTTATAATAATAATAATACAATTTTTATGATAAGGTTAAGAGTCGTATGAATGTTACTAGTATTCCCCAAAAGTGTTCAAAACAACACCCAAGTTGTCTGAATCTATTCAATTACAGCCATCACTTCTATGTTAATTAAAATTATTACCAGTTCCATTTTCAAGGTAATGACAACCTTATTATAGCACACACATACACACACTCCGCTCGTATGTTCGTAAACTCCTAAGCCAGTTAGCTAATTGTTATATCAAGACGAATGCACTCACCATATGAAAAATTGGCTGACGGAAAATCGGCAAAATCCATATTGTCCAAAGTCGGATGAAAATGATTGGGATGCAAGCCAACGGTCGTCAATTCCTGACCGCCAATCCATGAACTCCACAAATCGACATCGGTGCACAGACGATGGCACCAATTGGAACGTTGGGAATTAAACGAATTGGCAGTATTCATCTGATTGACCGGTACAACGTCGTGATTGCCCATAGCAGGCAAAATGTACACGAATGCAGGAAATACACGACGCATGGTAGAACTGACAAACGTCAAACTGTCAACCAAACGTGCTTGAGACAAACTTTCATTATGAGGTCCATTGTCTCTGGAACGAACATTGGACCAAATGCAAAAAATATATTATTAGAAATTTTAGTAGAAAAGCTTCTTTTTACAACAATTGTACCGTAAATTATCGAGAAAATCCGTTAAATGCCATTTTTCAGTTATAATAATATTATTTAATCCTAAGAGCCGGTATGGTTTAAAATCAAATTTTGAGCTAGTTGACCTGATAAAATAGAGTTTCAACCAAACCTTTTAACCTAATTCAAAAACCAAAATTTAGTAAGCGTATCATTCATTCATTTTGGTTGGTGACGTGGGACCATCTCTTCATTATTTCCCATATTTATACGACATAGCTAACGATCGACTTCGATGGCTTGATAAGCGCAACAACAAGTATAGAAGAATAACATAGTTTCTTGACTGGTAGACGACATCCTTGTGACGTCGCCACTGTCTGTAAAGATTGACAAAGCCGCCTAATTTTTTGTCAGGGTTATCTCCCTTAGCCCAACGGCTACATATGATATACGTATGCCTTTAGATACCTTTTAAGTATCCTGGGTGTATGTTCGCATCCACTCGCCGTAGTGGAAGCCCAGTTATACCGCTGTGCACTCGGACCCTGCTGTTATTAGTCTAGATGCCTAGGGGCACCTAGTCCAGGATGCACCACATGGAGGACGAACAGTCAGGAATATCACCACCATTGGAAATTGAGACTTTATCAGCATTACTCAAATCCTCAGAATCATTAGCATCCCCAGTAGCCATATCATGCTATAAATAAAATTTATATTCCATTATTTTAACACAACCTTTAAAGTAATAATCACATTCAATGTACTTATCTGACTAAAGCCACATAACTTGAAATGAGAATTCGGTTTTATTATACAACATACAATGCATTATTATAAATAAACTACAATAACTTCATTAATGTATATTATTTATAATTTAAAAAAATTCTACACTAAAAGTTTTTATTAGTAAAATCAAGTATTAAAGAAAATACAAAACACAGCGGTATAACTGGACTTCCGCTACAGTAGGTATACATACACCATTTGTAGCCGATGAGCTAAGGAAGATAATTCTGACAAAAAATCAGGCGGCCTCGTCAATCTTTGCCAACAATGGCGATGTCACAAGGATGCCGTTTACAAGCCAAGAAACTTTATTTATTCTTCTACGTTTGTGTTAAGCTTATCAAGCCATCGAAATCGATCGTTTGCTATGTCGTATAAATATGAAAAATAATCATGAAGTGATGACGTCATGAACCAAAATGAATGATTGACCTTGACTCCTAACCGTTGGAGTCAGATAGTCCAGTATGCTCTCGGTTAAGTTGTGCAATGTAACCTGATATAATTTCATTTTCAAAACAATATAGGATTTAAGCAAATAATTGTATAATTTCAATACATTTGTGAATAATTCTTTATTGTAGTAAAAACATATAAGTGCTAGTTTAAAAATTATCTATTTACAGTTTAACCCAAACAATGTTCAAATGTATATTTTTAGGTGAACAATATGGATTTAGATACAATTCAATTTAATTATTTTATACAACATAACATAAAAGTTCATGTGTGCAAAATTTGGAAATGGATTCATTATTCAAGTGAATCTGACAATTCTAAACACAACATTTTTTAAAACAATTGTGACTCTCGCATGAGTTTAATGCATTTCTAACCTAGAAATTTTAACGTTGAAATAAAAATACCACTTCTTAAGATAATTTGCCATATATTATGACAATTGTATAATTTATAGTATCCGGAACTAATTTAGCCATACCATTGCCTTAATAATGATACAGGAATTTCTTTTTGGCAAGACTTATATTGGCTATCAATTAATAATGGGATGCTAATGATCCTGAAGATTTGAGTAATGCTTATAAAGTCTCAATTTCCAATGATGGTGATATTCCTGACCGTTAGTCCTCCACGTGGTGCATCCTGGATTAGGTGCCCCTAGGCATCTAGACTAATAACAGTAGGGTCCGAGTGCACAGCGGTATAACTGGGCTTCCGCTACGGCGGGTGGGTGCGAACATACACCCAGGATACTTAAAAGGTATCTAAAGGTATACGTATATCACATGTAGCCCTTGGGCTAAGGGAGATAACCTTGACAAAAAATCAGGCGGCCTCGTCAATCTTTGCGAACAGTGGCGACGTCACAAGGATACCGTCTACCAGCCAAGAAACTTTGTTATTCCTCCACGTTTGTCTACGCTTGTCAAGCCATCGAAATCGATCGTTCTACATGTCGTATAAATATGGGAAATAGTGAAGAGGTGACCACGTGATCACCAACAAAATGAATGAATAAAAATACTACAACTGTGAAAATATCTGCAAACCTATTTGCAATAAAACACCGACGGTTTTCTGTTCTATTTTCAACGATAACAGAACAACGACAGAAATCGATGCTTGATGAGGTGTCATTTCAAAAATCCCAATTTATTAAGGACGCACTAATTCAAGCACAGGGATCAAAATTCGCATGCCTTCGCCTCTATCTTTTGTACAACAGTGCCGCGGTGGTCTAGCGGTACAGCGCTCGAATTCGGATCCCGGTGGACATCGGGGTTCGAATCCCACCACCGACCCCCACGCCTTCGGCTCCACTAATAAATGTCCACTACTGAAAGATGCGCTTTTCTTGTAAAACATTCAAAGTAGTAAACATAAAATTTTTAAAAAATAAAAAAAGATGAACAGCCAATAACAATAAACCCAGTCCTGTCGTGTGTACACAAAGAGAAACCCAATAACTTTCAAATCAATCTCGGCGTCCAACAATGCATACAACAACAACAACCAAAAATTAATCAATATTTATAAAAAATCGATTCCATTTAACCTATAATACATAATAGGTTGTTGGCATTTGTTAAAAATAAAAAGTACTTTTCTTAACATAATGAGGACATTTTGTTTAAATGTTGAAATTTATTAGGGCTTGATACTATATATATATATACATATATATAGTTCATAATATAGATACATTAATAGAAATATTCGTAAGGATTGTATTGGTATATAGTTTCACCTTTGAGGTAAAATAATGTATAAATAAATTAACGAATGTTAATGATCCTGAGAATTTGACTAATGCTCAATTTCTAATAATGATGATATTCCTGACCGTTCTTCCTTCACGTGGTACATCCTGGACTAGGTACCCCTAGGCATCTGGGCTAATCTCAACAGGGACCGAGTGCATAGCGGTATAACTGGGTGTGAACATATACCCAGGGTACTTTAAAGGTATTTTAAGGTATACGTATACCAAATGTAGCCGTTAGGCTAAGGAAGATAACCCTGACAACGGCCTCGTCAATCTTTGCAAACAGTGGCGACGTCACAAGGATGCCGTCTACCAGCGAAGCAACTTCGTTATTCTTCTACGTTCGTTGTTACGCTTATCAAGCCATCGAAATCGATCATTTGCTATGTCGTATAAATATGGAAAAGAATGAAGAGGTGATCACGTTACAAGACAAAATGAACCAAAATAAACACAACAATGCCTACATAAGACAAAATGGCTGAAAAAGTACACACACACACACATGTTATCTACTAATAAACATAAATCGGTAGTGTAAACAAAAAAGTATGAAACATAATTGCAGCAAAATTATATACATATAAAGAATCAAAAAATCGATTATTCATTAAACAAATTCAAAACATTGTATCTGTCATTTTAATCGATAAGAAATGATATTGCATCCTATCAAAAGATTACACTAAAATGCAATCATCATCATCAGCAGCGGAACATCACACTTCATCTATTGACTCACTACATCCAGGTAATCTAAACTCAAAATAAACAATTAGTAACTTCAACCGAACGTTTCGGTTGCAAAAACTGAGTAAAGGCACACTGCACACTGGCGTCGTTACAAGTTACATTTGTATCCGACAACCTCTTTGGATATGAATTGGAAACTTGGAACTAATGAAGCGGTGACTCTGTTGATGCTATTGTTCAGTAAAAGCAGCCGATAGATGTAAAATTGGGTTTTAATTTTATGATTCAATGGATCGATAAGACTATTACAATACAAATGGATGCTAATGATCCTGAGGATTTGAGTAATGCTTATAAAGTCTCAATTTCCAATGATGGTGATATTCCTGACTGTTAGTCCTCCACGTGGTGCATCTTGGACTAGGTGCCCCTAGGCATCTAGACTAATAACAGTAGGGTCCGAGTGCACAGCGGTATAACTGGGCTTCCGCTACGGCGGGTGGGTGCGAACATACACCCAGGATACTTAAAAGGTATCTAAAGGTATACGTATACCATATGTAGCCCTTGGGCTAAGGGAGATAACCCTGACAAAAAATCAGGCGGCCTCGTCAATCTTTGCGAACAGTGGCGACGTCACAAGGATGCCGTCTATCAGTCAAGAAACTTTGTTATTCTTCCATGTTTGTCTACGCTTGTCAAGCCATCGAAATCGATCGTTCTACATGTCGTATAAATATGGGAAATAATGAAGAGGTGACGCCACGTCACCAACCAAAATGAATGAATAATGATGTAGTCTAACCAATTAATTCAAAATCTGTTTATAATTTTTAGTAAAGTTATCAGAAATCCGTCTAATCGTGTCTCGATTCAATCGCAAAGCATCCCGAATGTTGGAAATGGAAAAAAACAAACCCAACTTGTACAGGTTAAGTTAATCTGAAAATTAAAAAAAACCACGGTTCAATGCCAAGCTTTGTGGCATGAAGTGAGACTGCACTCGAAACTGCGTGTGGGTAACGGTTGTGAGTCCTACTGCCGAATACTTAGACTGAGGCACAATAACCAACCTATCATTTTGAAAAAGTGAATGTGTTTGTATAACACCAAATCATCTTTGAATGACAAAGAATATAAGTTCATACACACACACACACATTCACATACTGTTGATTGACATTTATGTGAATTAATTCACATTTGCATTAGGCAAACATGAACTGAAAACAATTTAACAGTGTCATTTTTTACAAAATAAGCATATGCAACAAGATCACTTACACACATACACACACTAATCCGAATCAATAAGGGAAAAAAATAAACAAACATCCACCCACTCACCCACCCCCAAACTAAAATGGCTTTAAAGTTTCATATGCCCAATCACAGAAAGACAAACCTGTCATTGTGATAATATCACATACATTGTATCAATCATGAATAAATTAATAATACTGGCAAGTAAATAACCAGTTTCATTGATTTTAAATTTTACAGCAAAAATAATCGATACATCATCATCATCATCATCATCATCATACGAAATCGGTTGATAAAAGTACAAAGCAAAGGTTAGAAAAATTTTGCAATTGAAAACAGTTGTTACCATATTTACAAAATTGTGATTAATAGGGTTAAATAACGTCAAAAATGTTTCTAACCATTTTTTATGATTACAGTCGTAGCAATAATTGAACATTTTAAAATCAATTAACTTAGTTATCTTAGAATAATCATTTGACTGATATGCTCCATTTATAGCATTGATATAAACTTTAAGGTCAATGAAACTTAAACTAATGTGAAACTAAAGTAGTCACAACTAATATTCATTTTCATTCATGCATTTTGGTTGGTGACGTGATCACCTCTTCATTATTTCCTATATTTATACGGTACATAAAACAATCGACTTCGATGGCTTGATAAGCATAACAAACGTGGAAGAATAACAAAGTTTCTTGGTTGGTAGACGGCATCCTTGTGACGTCGCCACTGTTCGCAAAGATTGACGAGACCGCCTGATTTTTTGTCAGGGTTATCTCCCTTAGCCCAAGGGCTACATATGATATACGTATACCTTTAGATACCTTTTAAGTATCCTTGGTGTATGTTTGCACCCACCCGCCGTAGCGAAAGCCCAGTTATACCGCTGTGCACTCGGACCCTACTGTTATTAGTCTAGATACCTAGGCGCACCTAGTCCAAGATGCACCACATGGAGGACGAACAGTCAGGAATATCACCATCATTGGAAATTGATACTGTATAAGCATTACTCAATTCCTTAGGATCAGTAGCATTCCGTTGACAAAAGAACTCAAATTGCGTCATTTTTCTATTATTTTTTTTTGAAAAATAATCCATAAATTATACATATTTACATAAAAGCTAGTGGACTCAAACTTGTATGAGCCTAGGGGCATCTAGTCCAGGAGGCACAGTTACGAATATGACCATCATTGGAAATGTAGACTTTATGAGCATTACTCACTATCCTCGTGGATCATTAGCATCCCCTGAACTAATATTCTAAGAAAATAACATAAAACGAAATCAAACAATAATTAAGTGACTGATTGAACTGTTCAACTGTAACAGCACAAAATTTAGGATTATGAGGATTTGACAAATGCTTTTGCAAAGTTTGAATTTTCCCTGATGGCAATAGTCTTGATTGTTCATCCTTCACGTGGCGCACTTCTTAGACCAGGTGCACATAACCACACCAGTACTTCATGGTTTCTCCTCCATGTGTTACTTTTATCATACGCCATACAAATATGGGAAAATGACTAAATAGTAGTCATATTACAAAAATCTTCAAAACCAACCATCACTAGTGAACTATACCTTTTCTTTTCATTTATCCATTAAAAAAATTAAATTTATACCGTTTTTATTATTCAGTGTCATGCTGCATTAGTAATAACATAAAATATGGTTTGTATGTTCATCGTTACTAGTTAGAAAGACATATTTCAATAGCTAATATTACTTTTTAATCACAATGTATCATATCCTCTCCGTTAATCCATTCATTAGTAATGCAAAATAAGCCTAATAACTCAGTACACTACTATTCATTAATCGTCATAGATACGTGAACAATTTATATCAAAATTCAATAAATAGAAAAACCAAAAACTTTTAAAAATTAGTTAGATGCGTCATTCAACAATTAATCGTTTTCTTATAAAAGAAATCTTAATAAATACAATTGATACTGAGTGTTCTTCAAATTCTTATAATAAAATCCCATTAATGGTGCTGTCAAAATAATCTACATAATATAGAAAATGGATTGCTAGGGTGTAAAAAAATACATACACACACGTTCAGTATACAAACCTAATTGCCAGACATATAGTAAACCTTGATTATTGGTGCATCATATAGCAAACATCTTGTATGTTGGCATAACCAGTACAATAAACCCAAATTTCTCACATCCACGAATTAATCTTGTCAATAAATTACACATTGATAAAAATACCCTACAAATCACGAATAAGAAATAAATCATGAATTCTGTATTTAAGAAAAAATGTTTGTTTTTTTTTCAAAAATTATGTAATATCGATTTTTAGTAAATATATCTATAAATAACTTACCACCCGATTTAGTTAGCTGCAATAATCTACATTTAAAACAAAACTACGATCAAACACGTCTCTAAAATATATTGAACCATCTTAATAAGATCAACTGAACAAGGACGAAGAATAGTAATACAAACAAGTGTATGAAAGGTGGAAAAAAATGGTATCTTCTTTAACCCAACTGGTTCGTATTCAAGTGTAATGAGAGCTAAAACGACTATCCACAATACTTTGTAACAAGGACAAAAACAGGTTGCAAAATGCACTTTGGTACGGAAGACACGGTCAAAAATTGATGATGTGGTCATGTCTCCATTATTTTCCTCATTTATACGGCATAGCAAACAATCGACTTCGATAGCTTGATAAGTGTAACAAACGTAGAAGAATAGTAAAGTTTATTGGCTGGTAGATGGCATCCTTGTGACGTCGCCACTGTTCGCAAAGATTAGCAAGACCGTCTGAATTTTGGTCAGGGTTATCTCTCTTAGCCGAACGGCTAAGAGAGAATTTGAGTAATGCTTATAAAGTATCAATTTCCAATGATGGTGATATTCCTGACTGTTAGTCCTCCACGTGGTGCATCCTGGATTAGGTGCCCCTAGGCATCTAGACTAATAACAGTAGGGTCCGAGTGCACAGCGGTATAACTGGGCTTCCGCTACGGCGGGTGGGAGCGAACATACACCCAGGATACTTAAAAGGTATCTAAATGTATACGTATATCACATGTAGCCCTTGGGCTAAGGGAGATAACCCTGACAAAAAATCAGACGGCCTCGTCAATCTTTGCGAACAGTGGCGACGTCACAAGGATGCCGTCTACCAGCCAAGAAACTTTGTTATTCTTCCACGTTTGTCTACGCTTGTCAAGCCATCGAAATCGATCGTTCTACATGTCGTATATGGGAAATAATGAAGAGGTGACCACGTCACCAACCAAAATGAATGAATGAATGAATATATATATATATATATATATATATATATATATATATATATATATATATATATATATATATCATAAGATACCTTTTAGGTAATCTGAGTGTATGCATGCACCCACACGCCGTAGCGGAAGCCCAGTTATACCGCTGTGCACTCGGTCCCTGCTGTTATTAGTCCAGATGCCCAGAGGCACCTAGTCCAGGATGCACCACGTAGAAGACAAACAGTCAGGAATGGAATGCATTACTCAAATCCTCAGGATCGTTAGCATCCCAGAATAAAACACTGATTGACAAAATTAACATTTTAAATGGTGAAACAGAGAATGGTGCAGAACCAACTGTGTATAAACTATAATTCGAGTGGCTATAGGGAAGTCAATGTTTGGCAAATGTTGTTTTGATTTGTAATGAAAAAGGAAATTGTCATTAGAGTGTCAATTCTACCAAATACCTTTAACAATGGAATTTTTACTATGGTGTGAAAATAGTTGAAAATAAAATGCAATACATTGATGCACGAGTCAGTTGTGTGACACAACGTCAACTCAATACATTCCATTGGTACAAAATAATACTCACAAACATATTTGAAATTCAAATAAAATAATTATGAAAACACATTTCTGAGACAACCCAAACGTAAATAAAAAGTTGTTCGACTCGAGAATTACAAAACGGTCAATTTCAAAGTTTCGTTTCGAATTGAAAAGATAGAGTGACTAGGTTCAAAATAAACTGAACCATTGTAGTATGATTTTCCAGGCGAAAGTGTGTAACTTTTAATCGGATCAATTGAAAAAAGTGCTTGCATACTTGACCATCAATGTGGTAAAATACAAATGTCCATGTATTGATCTGCCATAATCAACTTCCGGTCTGTGCATGACATGAATACTTATTACTATTACTTTACCATGTTTAGCAATGTGGTTAATTACCATTTCTATAACACATTAAATGATCGATTCCAATAATTTAATAATTATGATACATGTAGGAGACTAGCAAAGTTTATTGGCTAATCAACAGCATCTTTGTAACGGAGCTACTGTGCATCAATTGACAAGAACGCGTCATTTCTTGTTGCATCTAACAACTAGCTACAATATATGTATACTTTAAGATGCTTGCATCCATCCACCAAAGTGGAAATTCAGTGTGTGCCCAATTCTACTTTGGAAACCATTATTTGAAGAGTCAATTTTTATTGTCTTCATGCTTATCAATTTATATAACTCGAAAAAACATTACAGTCCGGTTGTTAGTTTGAAAACGTGTAGCCTTTCTGCAATCTTTGCCTATAATTTCGCCCACATTATTGAACAAACGCTTGCAAAACCAATCAACTTACCCACTCCAGATAACAAAATCTGGCTGCTGATTGCCGACCAGTGTTTGGCTGGCGTTAATGGCGTAATAAACCAGGTCCGGCGATGAATCACACGAATAGTTGCCCCATTTTGAATTGCACGATGTCGAATTATAGTCCAAATTGCAATGTAAATCAGTGAAATGCCAAAAATAACCTAATCGACCAATCAATCGATAAACATTTAATTTTCAAAATATTACGTAAAAGTTTATATATATTCAAAATCAGATATTTATAAAAACTGATACCATAATGTACAATGTTGTTCTTAAACGTTTACTCATACCTTACTTAGGCGTAATAAACGTTAGTGGCAAATACAGGATTTCTTTCGTGTACAAAACACGAAGGCAATTGGTTGAAATAATTGAGAAATATTAAAATAATATTTTGATTCCTAAATATATATTCCACATACACATAAAAAACAAGTACCATTGATGCAATAATGATAGGTAATTCCTTGGAAAAAAAACAGTCAAGATCTTTAACTAACTATCCTTCCCTTATTTTGAAGCCGTAAACAACAGCTCTCCATTGTATTCTATTTTAAGCAAATATGGCGACATGTGTAAGAAATTTCTCTGACGATTTCTGCTCAACATAGTGACCATATTTTGTTTCGTTTCCACAAACTCGACAACTGCGCTAGTATTGCTGATTTTGCCAGACAGTCCATTGAGCAGCGGTATGTGAATCCTAGCCAGCGTATTCGTCTCTATCCCAAAATAATGTCCAACAGTGTTGGAAAAATTATGACGTTTTCTAATTTGATTATTACTTGACCAGTTAATCGTTAATCCTAACTACCGGTAATACCATATTGTCTTCAGGCCTTTAATTTTCAACTTTTGTTGTGTATCACATTTCTACAGCATATAGTATAATACGATACTCGATAGAGGCGCATCTTTGTTTTGATTAAGACCAGTTTTTTAATCAACATGGAATTTCAAATTTTTTCAAGAGCTATGATAATGTTACTCATTCGAGAGTTCATTAAATTTCTTGTACTTCCATCAGCCTAAATAAGCGATTCAAAGTATTTCAATTCTTGCGCTTATCGTAAGTAGATGCCGTCATTAGATACCTGCTAAATATCCCGAGTCTATGCGGAAGCCTAATCAGGCTGCTATGCACTCGGTTCCTATTGCATTAATCAAGGTGCACCTAGTTCAAGATACGCTTCGTGGAGGTAACAGTCAGGAATAACACTAATCAAATCCTCATAACCATTAACATTCCGATGACGCAGTGTTTCTTATATATATTCCTTAAATAACGAGGATTTTAAATGAACCTAATGAATCACGTTTCATAAAAATATGAATAAAATAGTAATAGAAACAAAACAGTTGTACTGTTTATATATATATAAATATACTACTTTAAATATTCTATGGGAAACATCTTTCAGCAGTAGACATTTCAGCGAAGCCGAACGCGGGCCCACATTTAGTGCTAATGGTATACAACACTACTTCTTATCTTATAAAGCTTATAAAGTCTCAATTTCCAATGATGGTGATATTCCTGACTGTTAGTCCTCCACGTGGTGCATCCTGGACTAGGTGCCCCTAGGCATGTAGACTAATAACAACAGGGTCCGAGTGCACAGCGGTATAACTGGGCTTCCGCTACGGCGGGTGGGTGCGAACATACACCCAGGATACTTAAAAGGTATCTAAATGTATACAACAACAACAAAAGTTGGTGGCAAAGCCACCTCTTTATTAGTTCCAAGTTTTTAAAGCATCACGAATAATTCCCCTCCATTAAATGTATACGTACATCATATGTAGCCCTTGGGCTAAGGGAGATAACCCTGACAAAAAATCAGGCGGCCTCGTCAATCTTTGCGAACAGTGGCGACGTCACAAGGATGCCGTCTACCAGCCAAGAAACTTTGTTATTCTTCCACATTTGTCTACGCTTGTTAAGCCATCGAAATCGATCGTTCTACATGTCGTATAAATATGAGAAATAATTAAGAGCTTAAGCCTCTTATCTGTTTGTGTAATTGTACAACTAGGTTTTTGGACTCTTAATGGAACACAACCTATTCATGCTAAATTATTTAAATTAAAATTGATAAATCTTTAAGATCAGATTCACTATAAATAATAAATTTACAGGGTCAAGTTCAACCATATGTAGCTCAATGGTTAAGGGTGCTGACCTGAAACCAGATAGAGCGTGGGTTCAAGTTCATGTGTGTGTGTAAAACTTGAAAGGGGTATGCACTGCTGATGCTTTCAAATAAGGATGAAACAGTTGTACAATGCTCCTGGCTGACTTAAAGCCAAATAAATTTATTATTCAAGTAAATCGGACAATTATAAAATAAAAATAATCCCTTAAAAACCCACCAATAAATCTTTATGTAGCATGTTTGGAGTAAAATTTCTGAAAAACAATTGCTTTTTCCCGTGCTTAGAAAAGTTTTAAATGTTTGAATGCTAGACATACTTTTTAACAAAATTTGGTAGTCTAATGGTACAGTGTTTGACACGAACTTGAGTGACCATGAGTTCAATCCCCATCACCAGCACTAAATGCGGACCCCCGATAGGAATCGCTAGAATGTCCACTTTCTGAAAGGCATGTTTCCCGCCAACATAATCGAAACAAATTTAATCTAAGATCAAAAAGATCTCAGTACAAGTTGAATTAAATTCAGTTTGTGAAAACAAGGCTTATTAAAGTCAATATTTTTGGGGAAATAAGTAATTTTGAAAAATAAAATAAGTGTAAAGACGAAGGTAAGAGTAAATGTGGTATTTGAGTGCAAAAGCATACCAATTTATGGATGCTAATAATCCTAAGAATTTGAGTAATGTTTATAAAGTCTCAAATTCCAATGATAGTGATATTCCCGACTGCTCCTTCTCCATGTGCCGGGGTGGTCTAGCGGTACAGCGCTCGAATTCGTACCTCGGTGGACATGGGTTCGAATCCCACCGCCGACCCACGTTTGGCTTCGCTAATTGTCCACTGCTGAAAGATGTTTTTCGTGAAACATTCAAAGTAGAAAACATTTTTTTTAAATGTGGCGCATCGTAGATTGGATGCCCACAGACGTGTAGACTAATAACACCAAGGACCAAATGCACAGTGATGTATCTGGGCTTCCACTAGACTCCTACTTATTGAATGGGTGCTAGTAGTATACACCCAGGATTCTTAAAAAAGTATTTCAAATTATCCATTGATTATATGTAGCCGGTTAGGCTTGTAAATCTGTTAATAGGAGTCAATTCCTATGAACACCGACGTCGTCGCAAGGAAGCGGTCTCCTAGCCAAGGAACTTCATGTATTTCCTCCAAATTCAATTCGCATCCGATAATCTATTCGTATGGGAATTCGGGATGCTATACAAACTTGGAACTAATGAAGGCGTGGCTCTGCCACAAACTTTTGTTGCTGTGGTACCCGATTTATAAAACTACTTGTTATAATAGATGTGCGCATTCACAAATGTGTACAATAAAAATCAGTACAAATGTAAATGTCAAAAAGTTAAATATTAAAGGTCAGATCATTTATTGCTTTATTAAATGTATCCAAATTTTATTGTAGACCAAAACCCAATGCCAATACCTGATAAGATTAGACGAAATACGAGATTTCATTTTGGCACACAATTTGTGAAAGTATTATAACCATCGTCACAATTATTATCATGGATTCCTTTCACCAATCGATATATACCCGATTTTGAAGTACAGGTTTTAAAAAATTATTCATTTTTCTTCAACCAGAACCAAATTACACGATTTGGCAAAATTACAAACAGACAAATATAACTGTTTTATTTTGGCTTTTAAAACACACACATTAGTTTTTGTTCTCGAGATAAATGCTTCCCAAAAATATTGTTTAAAAAATGCATTTTTAATTTGACTTAATGTAAAATGTGTTGGCTCTACGCTATACTCAAACATTCAATTAATTTAATTTCAAAATTTATGTTATTTATATTTCAAATTAATTTTGAACAAAATACCATTTGATCACAAATTTTAAAAATATTTTATATCTACGTGAAAAAACGTTTTTATATATAAAGAAATATTTGTGACTTTGTACATTCAATTTATGACAAGTTAATTATTTTTTAATATCATATAAAATTTAAAATAAGTCATTGGGTAAAAAAGCGAAGTAAACAATCAATTTTGTTAACCAATAATATCTTCCTGATCAATTAGCACAATATTCAAATTGTAGTTGGAATGCTAATGATTTACGAGGATGCTGAGTAATGCATACAAAGTCTCAATTTCCAATGATGGTGATATTCCTGACTGTTCCTCCTCCACGTGGTGTATCCTGGACTACGTGCCAATAGGCATCTAGACTAATGACAGCAGGGACTGAGTGTGTAGCAGTATAACTGAGCTTCCTCTTCGGTCGATGAATGAAAGGATACACCCAGGATAGTTAAAAGGTATCTAAAGGTATACGTATACCATATGTAGCCCTTGGGCTAATGAAGATTATCCTCGTCAATCATTGTAAACAGTGGTGCCGTTACAACGATCTATTGTCCAAGAAATTTCGTTATTCTATGCTTACTAAGCCATTGTAATCAATTGTTTAATGTACCCTGTACATATAGAAATAATAAAGAGGTGACTATGTCGCCAACCGAATGAGTGTATTTGGTTAAACAAAGGATAAAAATGTTTTTTTTTAATGCTAAAAATTATTATGAATTTGAATTCATTATTTGAAAAATTGTTGTGTTTAAAAATGTACTCGGACTGTGTTGTCATTAATAATTATGCAAGTCATAAAACAATTGCAACTTTATATAAACTATCGACTACCTATAATAATCAACAAACAATTGTAAAAATAAAATAAAAATATTAAGAACAATGTTTTCGTCGTACAATTAGAAAACACGAGTAAAACGAAGTATCAACAATGCTTAAGAAGGCTCGATTGATGATATTAAATAGAAAAGGAGTTAAACGTTTTTCAATCTATCAATCCATATCAAGGGACTGGACGAAAAAGATCTGTAACCGCCAAGTTCGAGATGACCTCCTCTTTGGTATCGCGACAACGTAGATTACGCTGGTTTGGACACGTTCTTTGTAAAAATCCTAATGCAATCTCACGTTCCGTAACTTTGACTTGTCCAAATGCCGAGTGGAAGAAAAAGAAAGGTGGTCACAGAACGTACTTGGATGGATGCTGTTCGGGACGATCTTCACCCTATTTTGGCCGGGACTTTACCATGGAAACAATGACAAAGTCGTTGGACTGACCGTGAACAGTGGAGAGAAATTATTCGAGATGTTTTGAGAAGTTGGAACTAATAAGGAGGTGGCTTTGCCACCAACTTTTATTATTATTAATAATTTAGTAAGTGTTAACGAAGTCTACATAATAGATTTTAAAACAATTTCATCATTTCTATAATTAAAAAATTGGTTTAATTTTGCTTTAAAACAAATTGTGATTCTATAAAATGTATATCCCATCTTATTAATTTTATCGTAGATTTTATCAGACGCTTTCTAAAATACAAAATTTTTATGACATTAAAACTATTATATTTTTACCTTAAGGTATCTTATTTGAGATTGTGTTTCATCAACTTTACTTATTAAATATTTGTTTCTATCATAGCCAAATGCGTACATTAAAAATGTATTTAGTATTTAAGTACTGAAAGTATATTCCTCAATCCTCAACTAACAAACTACTTTTGAATAAATTCATTTTAAAATTTGTATGTCAATTTCAATTATTTTATAAATAGCTCTATAAAATATAAAGTATCTTAATTAACACCTTCGCAAAGAATTTTCATTTTATCGACATTAAATCTTTAAATGGTCTTTATTTTCTAATCCTTTAATCCATTTAACTTTCTGTCAAAACCTACAACAATTTTTCAGCTGTTTCTTAATTCAAACCAAAACCGTATACTATTATTTAAACTTTGTAAATTTGGCATTAACCATAAAAAGTTATAACTGTTGAATAGTAAACTAAATACGTAAACACCTCTCACAACTGCGTGTGTTGAAATTGGAAATAGCATTTTAACTCTTCAATTGTGCACAAAAAGTTAATAAGTTTCTTTCAAGAATTAATAACACTCTAGTTTGTGGTTTAAAGTAGGAAATAATTCTAAACCATTTTGATTATATACATCAACGCGAAACGAAACGAAATACGAAATAAAAACAATTAAAAACCTTTTACTAAAAATTACTTATTCATTTATCAAAAAATGCAAAACCTAAACATCACTATTTTACGGTTAGATAATTCAATAAAAAAATTAAATACAAATTCATGACTATAATTATTTATCATCACTATTATTGCCATTACATTTTTAAAACATGACTTTACAAAACTGCCTTATAATGTCATTTATTTAAACTAAATTTTTACTACAAAATAGTAAAGCTAATTATTGTTTAAATTTATTTTCATTACTTCGAATGCTTTACGAACATTTTAATAAGGCCGAACGTGATCCCGCATTTAGTACCGGTGATAAGATTCGAACCCATGCCCACCCACGTCCAAGTCGAGCGCTGTAGTGCTATACAACCCTGGAATGTTTGGATGTTGATGCTAATGATCCTGAGGATTTTTGGGATGCTAATGATCCTGAAGATTTGAGTAATGCTTATAAAGTCTCAATTTCCAATGATGGTGATATTCCTGACTGTTAGTCCTCCACGTGGTGCATCCTGGACTAGGTGCCCCTAGGCATCTAGACTAATAACAGTAGGGTCCGAGTGCACAGCGGTATAACTGAGCTTCCGCTACGGCGGGTGGTGACCACGTCACCAACCAAAATGAATGAATTAATTAAATTGAATATTTTTATTGTTAATGAGTATACCCCCATAATAATTTGGCTTTAAATTTCAATGTAATAAAAAACTTCTATTTTCCTCACAACTGCCACTTTTATATTTGTAGCTTTTAATCCTTAAGACTATAATGGCCTTTATGTGGTATGATATAACGCAACCTTCAAATGAATGAATAAGTTCCTTCTTTCTCTATTACTATAACTATGTAAATTTTTGTTAAAAAAACATTATCCAAATCAAGATAAATAATAAAAAATATATAAAAAACTAATCAATCCATGGTAAATAATTGTATCTATAAATTTATTCCCAACTTAGTAAAAACTAATTTTGGTCCGAGTAACAAACTTTTTAATAAACAGTTCAAATATAAAAGTAAACATTATTGTAAACATTTTGGTTCAATCAACACCACTAACGTAATAGTCAATAATGGTTAGAAATGCTCTAAAGTAATTGCAGAAATATGTTTTTATATTATATTTATAAAAATAGATAAAAATGTAATATTTTTCAAATTTTTTTAATTAATTGCATCTCGCTACAAATATATAAAATACATAGTCAAACTGTCTCTTAAATAAACTACTTTTTAAAACATTCACTAAAATGTTTAAACAAATATAAGAAGTACTCATAATTCTGAGAATTCAATTAATATTTATAAAATCCTGATTTTCAATTATTAGCCATTATTTTATTAGTTTTTCTTTATAAACAAACATCACATTTTGTGATTTGCAAACCCACTTTTAGCTTTACTAAAATGTTCATTACTAAAAAAAATTTCCCGTAAAACATTTAAACTAGTAAAACAGAAAAATAAATAAATATACACTTTCTCGTTTAAATACTCTAATGTTAATGATTATGTTAAATTAATGTTTTAATGTGACTGAATAAACACTTGTATCAGTTTGTTTATAATTATTATAACAAACCTTTTGCTTTAAAAATAAGCATGGAGCAGTAGCTCGTTTACAAACCGTGGGCAACTAACTAAAACTGTTTCACTAATCAACAAGCACTAAATTTAAATTATCATACAACATTCACACTCACTAAACCAAAACTTCATGTAGTGTATCCTAAACTCAGCTTAAAACACGTCAAAAATTCAGTACATAAAGGTTTAACTAAATTTATACTTTCGTAAAAAAATGCTCAAAGAATATGTTTACGCATATACATACCGTATCCAGTTATTTAAATAAGAGAACTGAAAAAATTAATTAATTTTATTAATTCTTGTAGACAGTAACGCTATCATAAGGATACTATTTGTTAACCAGCAAATTTAATCATTTCCTTAAATAAAATTCATTTTTTAAACAAAACAATAAGACATTCGTAAAAAAGCCGTAAGAGTGTAAAAAAATATATTTAAAAAACATGTCACCAACCGATTAAACTGAAACAATTGTAAATTAAAAATTTAGTATCACTATCTTCAAACTTACTTTATAATTGTTAAACCTAAAAGTATCTAAAATTTTCTTTTTGCACTTATTTTTTTTGGTTTTATAATTTTTAAATAAACATACCCTTTTAAAAAAGATCAGATTAACATAGTAAATTAACTAACCAAGCAAACAAATCAAAACAAATAAATTAAATTGTTTAAATAAATACTAAAATTGTAACTAAAAATATGATTTAAAATTTTTAATAAATATTCAACAACGCTTTCTACATGCAAATTATGACTAAAACAGTGTATAAATGTAAATACTAAAAACAGTTACCTGTTATTAAACTACAAAAATACTAAACTAAACTTAAAAATTATATCATGTCATATTTTCTCTAACTGAAAACATTTAAACTTAAGAACTATCTTTCAATTTATATAAAACAATAAAATATTCCAATAAACATTATTAAAATATCAAAAACTAATTAAATTCTAATATATATATATATATATATATATATATACGTAAACCATACCTATATCAGGGTCTTCAGCATAACAGACAACCAATATAAAAAATAGAGCTGAAGTCCTCAAAAATTGCATTCCTGGTCAGTAACTGACCACCACAAAAACAAATTGCAAAAAAATAAATGTGTTAATACGACTAAATGCTCCATAAAACTTCAATAATAGAAAAATTGCAGGTATGAATGTGTTTACAGAAAAGTTTCAACACCGCGCAACGAAAAACATCATACAACATTGGATAATATTAAAAAACGAAATTATTGTTGTAGAACGAAAATGTAAAAAAATATATTATAACATTTTTTATTGTTAAATTTAAAATATGTTTAATATACATTTTTTTTTAAATATGTAACGTTTTAGTTTAAGATTATTTGAAATTGATTTTTTTATTACAGGTTACAGGTTAATACACGAGTTGAGTAGAAGTAAAACTCTTTTTGATCCTCGGTTCTAATTATTGATGATATCAGTAAGAAGTGATGGAGCCTCAACCTGGATTGCACTCTGGATTTAGTCAGTTTGAGGTTATGTACCCTACAAGAATTATTTGATAGTGTGAAAAAAGAAGGAGAGGAGCCAAATGTTAAGTATTGATATACCAAAATAAGATTCCCCCGAAGTTTTTTATTCTTTAGAAAAAATAGCTTTAGAGAGAGAAGCCTGTCCTGATAGGAAAGATGTCTTAGAGACCTAGGTATCTTAGATATCACCTTTTGTACTTTTTGAAGGTTAAAGGAGTCGGATTTTAATATGGGAGCAGTGACCTGTGCGCAATACTCTAAATGCAGTCTGATATAAAGCATATAAAGCAGACGCACACATTTAGGGGAAAGACTACCTAGATTTTTTTTAAAGAACTTAATTAGTTGATGGCAAGTTTGGGTGGCTTTAGTGTGGTGCCCTGTGAACTTCAATGCAGAGTCCATGGTCACACCCAGATCTTTTATAGATATAACCGTTTCTATTTTATAGGTGTCCTGATAAGGCGTTAAGAATACATTCCCCGATGGCTTACCGAACGATATATGCTTACATTTACATAGATTTAAAGAAAGAAAGTTATCTACAGATTATTGACAAATGTTGTTAATGTCAACCTGAAGCTGGCTAGGATTCGACCCCCAGTTCTAGATATCATCTGCATAAAGCAAAATATTGGACAATACCACTTTAGATAGGTCATTAATAAATATAATAAACAGAAGAGGCCCTAACACTGACCCTTGAGGAACACCCGAACTAATAAGGCAAGGAGGGGATAGATCAGTGCCTAGTCGTACACTAAAAGAGCGGTTTGTAAGAAAATCGGTGATCCAAGCTAGGATAGGCCCACAGATCCCAATTGATCTTAGCTTTGACAAAAGTAGGTTATGGGGCACTTTGTCAAACGCCTTAGCGAAGTCAAAATAAATGGCATCTACTGACGGCCTAGAGTCCAATAAACTCCTGATGCTATTTGTATAGGTTATTAAATTGGTGAGGCAAGACCTATGGAAAAGAAAACCGTGTTGCGCAAGGTTAATTAGCTTATATTTAATAACGAAGTCAAGTAAATGAGTCCTTATTAGTCTTTCCATCACTTTACTAGGTGTAGATAGTATACTATTAGGTCTATAACTCTCTGGCGTAAACCTAGAGCCTGCTTTGAATATTGGCCTAATAAATGCAGACTTCCAGATAAATGGAAGCTGACCAGCTAGAAGGGAGAGGTTAAAGATATGGGCAAGATGAGGAGCCAGTAATCCTGCACATTCTTTTAGAACTCTAGGATAGATACCATCGGCGCCACAGGAAGATGATTTAAGACTTTCAAGTTGTTTGCGAACTAATTGAACATCAGGAGTAAAAGAGCCTATTAATAGAGACGAGTCTAGATTGTGAAATGGAGGAGGTTCAGATTGTTGAAATACCGTGTTAAAGTATTTACTAAAACTTATACAAGCTTTACCCCTAGTTAAAAGTGTACCATTGACCTTTTTCAGGCAAGGTAGGGAGTATTCAGAAGCACGTTTATCCTTAATAAACTTGAACAAGGTGTATTTATTATCCTTAGCTTTTAGTAAGAGTTTATGAACCTTAAGGTCCCTGTGTGTCTTAATTAGTCTGGAACATTGGTTCCTAATTAAAATATAATTATAATAGAAACAAAGGAGCTTAGAAGATTTCCAAAGATAGAAAAACCTTTTTCGCCTCTAGATTAAACGAACTATTTTCCTAGGAAGCCTGGGACTAGTGTAAAAAGGAATTCGATGGGGAACAAAACTATTGATGCCTGTTTTAATAAGACATACAAAGTGGGAGTACGCCTGTTCTAGATTATTAGCGTATACAGGACTCCAGTCTGCCGAGGCGAGGAATTGACGAAAATTTACAAAGTTAGCTTTCCTAAAGTCAGGGATCGGTGATGGGTTCTCACGCTTAATCGTAGAACCGCAAGAAGGGAGGGACACTTTAAAAGACAAGGGAATATTGTCACTTTTCCCAAAAGGGGGTAGATAGGAGATAGAGTCAATATAGGAGGATTCGTTCGTAAAAACAAGGTCAAGGCATAATGGGGATTGACCGAGTCTATCCTAGTAGGAGCTGAAACATGCTGAGTAAGAGCATGCTTATTGCTAAGCTTTAGAATTATATTATCAAAATGATTTGAGCCAGATAGAGATTGCCAATTGATGGAAGGACAGTTAAAATCTCCCATTAAGATGCGGTGTTTGTAAGGGAGAGAGAGGCGAGTTTGAGTTCAGAAACAAAAGCCTCATTAGAGGTTTTTGATAATGAGGGAGGGCGATAGAATAAAGAGCAAAAAATGTGAAAGCCTAGTGCCAAATGAATTGACTCATAATCAACCTAAGGAATACTTTGGTGAGTAGAAACGGTATAGGATAAGTCATTTCTTATATAGAGGAGACAACCACCCTTTTTCCCTTTACTAGAGTCTTGCTTGACTATACTATAACCCAATATAGATATTTCGCTGTCAAGTATATGTACGGAGAGCCAGGTCTCGGTGATACCAACAATATAAGGACAAGAGTTACTAACTTCCTCTTGTATTTCAGATAATTTATTAATTAAACTTAAAGCATTTGTGTAGAGAACCTTTATAGAGGAGAGGTGGGGAGAAGAGGAGATAATTGCCTGAGGCGATGTATTATAGAGAAAGGCGTATGGCTTCGGGGAGGAATCTGAAAATTTGGAGCAAGAGGAGATTATATTTAACACCAACTCCTTATAGTTAGTGACACTACCCTTGATGCCTTTGATAATAATGTTACAATCACGTTTAATATCCTCAACGTGTTGCTTGGTGGCAGCCAGGATTTATTCCTGGGACAGTCTTAGAACCGTTTTTGCTGCTAGGGAAGAAGGGTTAGAATTGGAAATATGGTCCTTAAAGGTATGTAGTTCCGACATAACACTATTTGAAAGGTGGGAAATTGAGGCGTTTATGGCCTCAGTTTTGGCTTGAGATTCAGAGAGCTTATGTACCGTTGTTTCTAAAGTACGCGAGATTTCGTCTAACCTGGCATCAGAACTATAAATCTTAGAAAGGATAGTTTTAAAGTCTAGAAGAATTTTTAGTATATCATCCAGTTTGTTACTGCTGGCAGGAGGCAATTGCTGTAAGTCGATTTCACATCTGCAGTCCATGCATTTATAATCCAACGGACTATTTACAAGCTGCGAATAGTGATTAGTGGATAACCCCGAGCACGCTTTATAAAACCAATAACCGCAAATTACACAAAAGATGCCAGCTTTCACAACCTTCTTGCAGCGTTGAAGGCCACATTTGGATGAATTGGAGGGAGCCATATCTAGAACAACAAACTAAGAAAATGGACGTATAGATTAATCAAAAATAAAAGAAAGAAAACTATCACTAGAATACGCTAGCAATAATTGTTAAAAAACAACAAAAAATGCTTGTATTATCACACGATGCACAAGCTATACACCAAATACACTGACACACAAAAACTAATACCAAAAATAAACATATTACGCATAAAAAAAACGCAAAAACAAAAACACAAATTAGGCACACGTAACAATGAGCGCAACACAATAAACAAGCTACTTTTGATCCGTAACGTCACGCAAGCGTATCGCAATAAAAAGAAATAAAAGAAATAAAAAGAAAAAAATTTATTTATGTTAATAATATTTTTGTTGGTTATAAAAAGATTGGTATTAAATAGCTTTAAAATTGTTTATTTTAGATGTGTGACGAGAAGTACTTACCCGTTCTAAATAATACAATAATTAAATGTTAATTTTAAAGATAAATTATAATTTATTTATTACATAATAAAAATAATTACATATTATTTACAACAGTTAATTAATGTTACATTATAAAGTAAAAGCACTACTATAGTAAGTCTCAAGTCTGCTTTCGATTGTCTGCTTTCATATTAAACATGACTTTTAATTATACGTTAATTTTGAGTTTTTTTAGCCTATGTAATTTAATCTTATTTTACTTTTTTTTAATTTATTTTTGGACTGATGTTACATATTACTAATTGTATTGTATTTTTATAATTGTACATATTTTTATTGTGTGCTGAAAGCTACTTCTACTAAAGTATTTAAGCCAATAACCATAAATAATAATAAATAATAATAAAATAATATACATTGTTAGGAATCTGATGTAAAGTTAGGCATGTAGCAAGTTTAACAAAAATTGTGGTATATTAGTTAAAAGTGAACACTATAAACATTAAATTTTTAACAAATAAAGAAAACAATATCTAAACTAATGGTTAAAAAAGACAGACACATTTTGCATTTAAGAGAAAGAAAGAAAGAAAAAAAACCTGATTAAAGAGTAGATTTGTTGTTTAATAAAACTTAGAAAAATATTGAATATTTATTACTATTTTAAACAAAAAAGATAGCATCTAATAAATACAAAAATGTTTAATAAAAACTAAATAATGATAAAACTGAGTACAGCAAGAACGGTTTTGGAATGAACAATTGTAAATAGTAAAAGAAAGGTTGGTAGACCACAGAAAACTTGATTAAAAAAATCAAATTAAAATGAATGTTTTGTGGGATTAAGCAAAACGTTTCGCAGTATGTTCAAATACTTGTAAACATTTTATTGTTTCATATTCTTTTTAAATTATGTTGTTATTGTTGTTGTCAATTGCTGTAATTGTTGTCTTATTGTCTTATGCTCATTTTTAAAGCAAAAAAGGTTTTGTAATTATATATATATATAATATTAATAATGTTATATGCCTTTTTGGAAAAGTAAGTAATGATGATAATGTATAATTTCAATTTGAAGGTGATTATCGGCCGCATAATTTAAACTAAAACAATAAAGTGTTTGTTTCTTATAAATGAATCTTTTGTTTTTATTTATTATTTATTTTATTTTATTATTTTATAAAAAAATTATTTTTATAATTTTTTATTTAATTCCTTTTTTTATATATGTTTGATTTTAGCCTTAATTTCAAAATTCTTTCTGTTATGAATTTGCCCCTTTACTTTAACTTCTATTTTCTATCTTGGTAAATGTTGGATATTATATAATTTTTAATTGATCAATATTCAAGTAAATTTAATTAAATGTGGGTTTTGTTCTCTGATTGGTTCATTTTCAAATTGAACTGCGATTGGATGTTGTGAGCACTACTTAATGTAAATTTTTTTGCACTCGCCTCATTTTGCAATGGCATTTATTTGTGCACCAGACTGGACTCAACGTGGTTATTCTAATTTAAAGGATGTAAAAAAATGCTATCCACGCTTTTAAAATAGATACCAATAATGAGTTTTATCACTCTGTAGAAGGAAACGAAAGATTCCGTATATAAATGTTTTACAGATGTACATTTTATCAGGTATAAGATTTTGTAAAAATAAGTAACTTTTTTTTTATGCCATTTTTTGTACAACTAAAAATTTAAACTGTTCTGCACGTTTTACAGTTTGTTTTAAAAATAATAAATATGTTGTAACCGCACCGAATTCGGAGCATGGTTACACATGCTCCTGTGAGAAAATTTTATTAGATCCTAACAGGAGAAGATTATCAAAGGACAAAGAATATGAATTAGAATTATTATTTATGCAAAAATGTCCTATTTCCCAAATTCAGATATATGCCCGTGACAAATTTTTAAAAGAAGTCACAACAAAGGATTTGTATAATCTTTGGTGGAAATTTTGTCACAGTATGAGATTTGATTTAATTTTTAGAAATTGTGAACCTTGAAGAAACGCAGTCCCGTTTGAAGGAAAAAGGATTAGTGGTATGCAAACGGGACAGCGATGGAAAATATACTGTAATCAGTTTTTGCCACGCTGATTAAAGCATTGTATAGAAAATTTCCTAAAAATGTATGTTTTTATGCCACTTACTGTACGAACAGAAAAAAGTAATTTGATTTTAGTAATGAACTTGTTTTAGTTATTTATTAGTGACATTTGTGGTGATTGATTCATTTGGTATAATTGGGCTTACGTTTTGATGGATGATTATCCAGACAAGAAATTATTGTGTTTTTTTTGTAGTGTAATTCAAATAAGCAATTAAAATCGTATTTTGGTTCCAAACAACACTAGTAGTATACTTATCGATCTCAGTTTTTATGGGGATGGACCTACTTTGCTATAAAAACATTACTTAACTTAATGTATGTAAAGTATAATCAACGAATGTTTTGGTAAAAGAATGATTTCCATTCCAGGTTAAGTAGACAAAATGCCAAAACCAAATAAATCAAAAACCATTTATACATAAATAAAATATTAACGCTTATGCTATACTATGCTATAATAATCACAATTATAATAACATTATTTTTATTATTAATAAAGAATCTGTTAATGCTATTTTGACATCGTAAAATATTTAACGAGTCTATGAGACTGGACATAAGTAAAGTAAGGTTATTACAAATTTAAAATTATTTTAGACAATGATCACACCTACAGCAATTGCAATATTTTGTTATAGTACTTAACTGTCTATTTATTGGTAAATTAAAAAGCTTTTGTAACGTTATTGACGGCTAAGTACATAACGGGTATTTTATGTGATTCTTATATCATGTAATGTAAAAATAGCATCTTAGTCTGGTTTTATGATACTATTATTACATTGTATTGTAAAATAAATAATTAATAAAAGATAGCTTTTATTTCAGGAATAATAAACATCAGTGAACTAGAAATCTCAATATGATTCTTACTAAAATGCAGGTTCAGTTAAATGACGCTTATTACATTGTAACAAAGACCAACATAATTTATAACATATAATCCCTTGTCCTAATTTATTATAGGCACTAGTAATCTAGAAACTTTACAAATAGTATAAAAAAACTTTTTTTTTAAAAATAGATAACATCTACTTTAATGATAATCTTTAATTTACCATTTATACACAATTGTTTTTTAAAAATATTTTTACACTGTTAATATGCTTTTTTTATTAATTACCGTTTAATACACTGTAAAGTTTATAATTTGTAAAGTTTGTACTTTAATGTTTGTTGACACTGTGTCGTGTGTATAACGCAATAAAGTATAAGAATTTTGATCTATGTTTAGAGTGTAGCTATATCGATTTAATATTTATGTCTATATATTACCTATATTTTTTATAGTACTTACATGAATTAATTGCCAAATTAATTGCCAACTTTTCCATTGCATTTTTGTGTGATAACATTTCAGACAACGATGGCGTCATTTGTTTAAATAAACAAAATTTTATTTTGTTTAACTACTCTTCTTAGTCATGAAAAACCGACTTCTATCAAGTAGACTTAAAATTCCAATTTACAGTTCTTTAATAAAACATAATTATTTAAATAGTTATAGGAGTTACAAACTGTCTAAATCAAATCTATTAAAAACTATTGTACATAAATTGAATACTAACGCCTATCCTGTGTTTGAGCAATATTTTTGAAGTACTTTTAATAAATACTACTTTTTATACAATATTTTTATTAGTTTAATATTAATAATCCGATGGTAAAAATGTATTTTATGCTGAATGTATCTCTAGTGAGATATTAAAGCTTAATAATAATAATAATAATAATAATAATAATAATAATAATAACAAATGTTTGAGTAAACAAACTTTGTCAAAACTGAATGCATCAAAAATTATTTTGACATTACTTTAGTATAAACAGTTATTCTGTTTTAAGGAAATATTTACATGTATTGTTTATAAACATTGTATTTTGGTCAAACACTCTTACTAGTCATAATAAACTTATTTGTTAAAGTATGTTTACCTAAATACTTAATGTGATTTTTTTTATTCATACAACCTGGAAGTACATACAGCCTTAGAATGACTACATTTGTATACCATTAAATAGAAATAAAAAATTTTTTAAATGCTTTAAGAACAATTAGTACAGACAATCAGTGATGCAGGTGTATATTTTTTTAATATAATATTACTCATTGATCATAAACCATTTTTTAATTTTTTTATTTTTACATTGTGCTATCTGAATGTAGTCATTCCAGAGCAGTATGTAACTTCCATGTTGTGTGAATTTAAAAAAATTACAAGTGTTTATGTAACTATGTAACTATAAGTATAACCAAATAATATAAATGTTGGGTTGAATATCAAAATGTATTAAACACATACTGATATGATATATACTAATAACATAAAAGATGTTTTAACTATACAGTGAGATGGAACGTCCTTATTTTTATTGTTTAAATACCTTGCATATACTAACGTCTAAAACAAAAATGACCAAATATTATGATTTTTATAGCAATTTCATGTTGTCAGTGCTTTTACATTTTAAGTAAAGACAAACGACCTTTATTTTTAACTGAAATAAAATCATTATAGTCAAAACACCATGTTGTTTGTATTGAACCATATAACATTAGTAATATACTTACTAATCGTAATTCTATGACATCAACTCACTGTGTCAACATAACATTGTTCGATACAATATATGTAAAGTATAAACTATTTTTTCTATTAATTTATTAATTTGCATCCCATTTTATTGTAGTGCTATTACAATGCATATACAATAAATCAAGGAAGTTTTGGTAACAAAGTTATTTTACTTAACTATAAAACAAGAGTTAATTTTGTGAGCTTAAAATACAAAATAACAACGATTATAAAATTCTGGTAAAGATTTAAATATATGACAGTTTCTATTACAATTTAATAATAAATAATAAATTACAAGTATTATTAACAAAAGCTAAATAAAAAACTTTTTTAATATAAATAATAAAAAGATAGTTTAATATATTGTATACTATACAAAAATTGCACCAAATTAAACACCAATAAAATTTATAAAAACCATTCCTTGTCTTAATTAATAATTAGTATAAGTTAATTAAAAATTGTAATAATCTTTTTACTGCTTATGAAGATCAAATTGTAGTATTTTACAACTTGCAATAATTTAGTACAGAAAACATTTATTTTCTAAAAAGCGATAGTTGTATAAACAAATAATACAATTTTAAATTATTTTGTGTTTCTTATTATAAAAACAATTCTGCAATTAAGAACTGTGTATGTGTAAGTAAAAGTATACATCATGTGCCGTTTTTCTAACAAATGCAGATAAATTACTAACTTTGTGACACATTATGTCAATTTATAAGGAACCTCCTATACTGTACCTACTATTATCTATAAAAGACCTATAAATTACAATAAACTGCATTTATTTTATTACAGTAAAAAGTTAGTCAATAGTAAAAGTTTATTACAGTGGTGCTTTCTTGTTAATTTTAGTTCTATGTATATATTGTTCATTCTATGTAATAGCTATAATGTAATTTTTTTTCTGTTGTTAATATGATACGTGAATAATCGGCATACTATTAACTATTTCTATAAATTAAGCGAATAAAGTGTGTAAAAACAGATTGGAACCGAAAATTATAAACAATAATGCTTTACTTTAACTAATAATAGTACATCCTTTACTAATAGTGGTTCTACAAAATAAAAAATTGCATTCAACAAAATATTACAATGTTACTGCAATAATTTTTAAAATATTTACAATTAATAATTTAACAACTTTAATAAATAAATAAAACTGTATTTTTTCTAAAATATAAATTTTATTTCAATATATTGACTACTTTTTAACCATTAGTAGATAATAAAAAGCTTATTTTCTATTGGCTGTTGAGATACCACTAACACCCCCACTGAAAATGGACACATTCACACTAAAACAATTTTTATTGGTCAAAATTATAATCATAAAATGCTATAATTTTTCTCCTATAAAATTTTCTCCTACATTTATACTTATTATCATATAACATTCTATTTCATGTTTTTCCCGTTATTTGTACTACTACTTTTTTTAATTTTGTTGTTATTTATTTATTTATTTTTTATTGACAGTGAAAATGTATTTCACGTTGAATGTATGTCTGGTGAGATATTACAGCTTAATGTAATAATAATAACAGATAATAATAATTGAGGTACATAAGAACCAAGTGTCAAAGGGCGTTTGTTTACTAAATTTGTGTACAATCCCAAATCCTGAATTTTGAGAAATAAAATTGTGGAATTTAAGACATAAAAACAGAGGGTAAAAAGTTTAAGACATAACACTAATCAACACGTTTTTAAAAAAGTAAACAAACTAATTAGTTTTCATTTTAAAGCGGTAAAAGATAGAGTCATATTAACATCCCAGAATTAATATCAGAAGAAAAATTAATAAAAAACTATTATATATATTATATTATATATTGTACAAAATTTTTTTGCTTTAAGAATAAGCATGGGGCAATAAAACAACAATTACAGCAAAACATCAACGACAGTAACAAAGTTTTGTTGGCATTAAATATTCTGCAAATCGAAGATTGCGCTTTATTTCGGCTTTCACTCAACTTTGTTATCTGGTAACTTTGCTATCCAAAAACGTTATTGTTTACCGAAATAACGTCATTTTTTATTGTTTCCGCAGCAGTATAAATTTTTGCCAACCTTGCGCTCAAACCCTCCTCCTTTATCCAGGCTTGGGACTGGCTAGATTAAATCATTTCTAATCCGAACTAGGCGGAGTTAATAAAAGACTGCAAAATAGTAAATAGAAAAAAAATAGTACACAGTACTGGCCTGTGTTAATAAAAATAAACTTTAAAAACAAGCGAATAAGAAAGTGAAAAAAATTTAACTTAAGAGAATAAAATAATAAAAAGTGAGGGAATCTAATTTGAGTAGTTAATTTATGAACAAAATTATGTAGAACTGGTGGTCCTCGATTAGAATTCAGAGTTAGTGGATATTAAAAAATAGTGTTTACCAAGGCAATTGTAAAAATACTTAACTTAACATTGGATAAAAAAAAGTAAATAGAAAATTTTGTTAATGTAAATCTAAAAAACTGTCAAAATAGACAAATCTGAAAAAATAAAATGTATCATAATTAGGAACTGACAAGTTAGATTATTAGTAGAAAAATAAGGTAACCAAAAAAGTAGTAATAGTGGTAAAAATAAAAGTTAAAACAACCGAATAAGTACATATAAATAATGAATTTCTGAGTTGATTTATGTTTTTAAGTAATAGTTGTAATTTAACACCAATTGATACATTATTTTAACTCCTTTTTGCACAGAATAACAATTATTCTTAGTCTCCAATAAATTTACTTATTATGTTATAAAAAATTAAATATATTGGCTAACTGGCATGTCAGTACATTATAGCAAAGTTTTAACACAGCTATTTTCTAAAGCCCCTCTTTTTGTTTTGTAATGTTAAAGTGATAAAAATCACTTAGGTAACGGAAATATTATTTATAAATATTTTCTAATTTTTTAATTATATTTATATTTATTTTTATAAAAATATACATAGAATGATTAAAACATTTTTAGTATTCTATCTACTTAAATAATTATTCATTGTTTGTTTAAAACTAGACAAATTTTCTCCTAATTAAATATTTATATTTCTAGTTCTTGACAATTCGGTCTATGATTCGTTAAACAAGAATAATTACCCTCAACTATCTTTTGGGTAAACTTCTAGCGAATTCATTCTTCCACTTTCAAACAAATTGGCTATCTTAAAGGTGTATAAATTGAAAGACCTTATGGTTATTTTTTCTCCATGATTGGACTTAATTAAGCACCACACCAAAACCTCCCAAATCTGTTTTCTCCTAGTCCATATTTTTTTTAAAAACCCTAAAAAATTTATTTTTTCTATGTCCGCTTCTTTTACATGCTCTATATTTGGTTTCACCTTAAATACTGTATTCAAACTATTTTTCTCCTAAAAGCAGACCCGATCACTTTAAGTAAAGTTCAAAAATTTGTCTCAAAAATTCCCAAAACCATGACACACATGACTTACTTTGAGCAAATCAAAGCTCTAAAGCTATTTTCCTTTTATGATCGCCGGCTTTGAGGCGACCCCGTTATAATATACTAGCTCTTGAATTCTAGGAACTATTCCCCATATTTTGATAAAATTCGTAAAACTCTCAAAAGCCACCTTTTCAAATTAAAAAATATAAAGTATATTTATGAATAAACCTTTATTATTTTTAAAAATTATTTATTTTCTGTTGTTGCATGTAATTTCTACTTTCTTTTTTTAATTTACTTTTGCTATTGCTTAATTTTTAAAATTTAAAAAAAATTTTTTTTTTTTAGGATCAGGACCAGGATCAGGACGGTACACGAGGTGCGTAGGACTTTATCCTTTTAAATCCTCGGTTCTCAAAGTATCTGAAAATTTAAAATCGGGGAGAATAAAGCGGGAGGAAGTAGCTGGGACAAGAAAAGTAAATAATTGTGAAAGGAAATAAGAAAAATATGGTGGAGAAGAGTGAGAAAAATAAATTAGAAATTAAATGAAATTGGAGAGCTTGTGTTTGTCATAATTTATCTTAAATGACCCTAAGGAATTAGATTTAACTACATGACTTGGAAGCTTATTCCATTCTGTAATGGATCTGTGTGTGAAATGATTTAGTCTAACACTAGTGAGGGCTCTAGGTTTGTGAATCTTCCGACAATGTCCCCTAAGGTTACCATTATTAACATTAAAAAAGTGCGTGATCCTATTACTGGTGAATAACTGATATATTAAGATTAAGTCGCCTCGGAGTCTCCTATCTCCTAAAGGGAATAATTTTAATTTCCGTAGACGTTCAGGATATGATTTAAAACTAAGCTCATGAGGGAGTCTGGAGAGCAACCTTTGGACTCTTTCTAGTTGATATATGTCACCTTTCAGGGATGGGGCAGTTACCTGGATACAATATTCTAAATGTGGCCTTATATATAACATAAATAATAGTCGAAGGCTATCTATCGGAATTTTGCCTAAATTTCGTCTGAAAAACTTAATCAGACTGAAGCATTTTTGGGTCGCTAATTTATGATGTAATGAGAAGACTAAGGATGACGTAAATGTAACCCCCAGATCTTTAACCACTTTTACTGTTGTAATAGGTTTATCCCGAATCATAAAAAGGCTACTCCCGAAGGTCGTCCAAAAGTTATATGTTTGCACTTTTCTAAATTTAAAGGAAGCCTATTTTCAACCGACCACAGATAGATATTATCAACATCTTGTTGCAAAAGTTCCGGGTTTGTGCCCCAGATTTTAACATCATCCGCATAGAGCAGAATGTTTGATTGAACTTTCGCAGATAGGTCATTAACAAACAATATGAAAAGTAAAGGACCTAGGACTGACCCTTGTGGCACACCTGATGTTATTTTGCACTGGGTGGATAACTCGTTGCCGAGCCTAACTCTGAAATATCGATCCTTTAGAAAATCACTAATCCAATTTAATAAAGGATTACCTATATCAAAAGCCTTTAACTTAGCTATTAGGAGGGAATGCGGGACTTTATCAAAAGCTTTGGAGAAATCGAAGTAGACGGCTTCCACACTTGAGTGTTGTTCTAAATCCCTAGTTAGCCCGTTTGTGAATTCTAATAGGTTGGTCAGACATGAACGGGAAGGATAAATCCATGCTGAGCAGGATTTATTAAATTCTTATCCAGTAGATAGTCTATTAAATATCCTTTGATTAGTCTTTCTATTACTTTACTAGGTGCAGGCAGAATGCTAATCGGCTCTATAACTATCAGGGCTACATCTGCTGCCTGTTTTATGAATTGGCCTAATGTAGGCTGATTTCCAGACATCTGGTACTTGCCCACTAAGAATGGATACACTAAATAAATGATGGAAAATTAGTGCTAAGACATCGGCACACTCCCTAAGAATTCTAGGGTAAATCCCATCAGACCCGCATGAATTAGATTTTAGATGCTTAAATTGCTTACAAATCATATCCTTAGTGATATTGAAATTACCTAAATAAGTAGAAGGATCGGTAGAACAGCTGGCAACCAACACTCCAGTACAAAAAACTGACTTAAAGTATTCCTTAAAAGCTTCACACAATGATTCAGCTGATAGTACCTGACCATTACTGTCTTTAATATTAGGAAGAATAATTTCCGAACATCGTTTCCTTTTAATAAAATTAAATAGAATTTTTTTATCATTTTTGGCTCTATGTAATAATGTGTTAAGTTTATCTATTATTTTTGGGAACAATGTCACTAAATTATTCAGATCATGCGAAATTGTCAAAATTTATTGTATTTTGGAAAGAAAAAATTTAATTTATTTAACAAAACTACCGTATAATTTTTCATACCATTTTTATTCTTTCTTAATTTAGTTTAATGACTGTGTTTTCACTTCTAATTGTTAGACGGCAGGTTCTTCACTTTATACATCTCAAATAAACAATTTCAAAGTTATTTAAAACCATTTTTTTTTATAAACAATAAAAGTAATATTAAAATATTTTTTTAATTTGATGTTATTTCTATTAGATATAAAAAGGTCGGTTTCTAATAACTATTAAATTGTTTATTTTAGACGTATGACGGGTGGTACCTACCCGTTAGTGGACTACAAGTTTATTAATTTACCATTTAAAATTAAGAAATAATAACACAATTTTTTAATATACTCTGTCTATTTTAAAATATTTTAAAAACATGTTTTTTATTAAATATTTTTTGCTAACAGGCAATTAGAGTAAATACAAAATGACCAAATCACAAGGCAAACTAAAAAGTAGAAATTAACAATTAAAACTTTTTCCGCAAAAAAATTTACTTTTAGGTAGCAAGATTGCAAGTTGATGCTTGAATTAATAATATTAAGAAAAAATATTAAATACAGTAAGATAAAATCATAGATAATTTTTTAAATATTAAATTTGTTTATAAAATATTTTTTTGTTTTAAAATAAAAAAAAATATTGTTATTATTATCATTATTATTAATAGAAAATACCTTTATAATTATATTAACCTTCTTACTGTTTATTAGTATTGCGCAAAAATATTCTTTGAATATGTTCGTGTTTTGTGATGACTTTTTGTAATTGTCTTTCTGTTATCCCTTTTCAAATCGAATCTTTAATATTAAAGAGAAATAAAAAGAACCACAAAATCAACCTTTTAGAAATAAATCAGGTACGTTTTCCGTTTTATTTGTAATGAATTATTTTTTATTAAAATGTAACTTGTCGGTTTGTGCGGTATGATAATTGGTTACTGTTTTGTTTGTACATTGCTTTTATTAGAATTCTAGTGTAAATATTTTATTTTTATTTTTTTGCAATTTTTAGAAACATGCATTATAAGTATGTAGCTAATACACAGAATTACATTAACGTATTTTTCACGTAATTGTTACTGTGGATAAACAAGGTGTTGTCAAAATTAATACAGGATAATTTATTCGTTTTAGCGAAATTATTTAATTTTATGAAACACATCTGAGTTGTGCTTAAGTAATACTGGTAATACAATGTAAAATATTTCATAAAATCTAGTATACCAATATCGTTATAAATTCTAATTTAGGTTAAAAACAGAAATATTGATATTTAAAAAAATTGAAAAACAAGCGATTAGTTGCTTGGAAACAATATATATATATATATATATATATATATATATATATATATATAGAGAGAGAGAGAGAGAGAGAGAGAGAGAATAAAAACTGTACATTTTAAGCATTTTAGATAGTATTCATTTAATTATTTTTTACAACTTTTTTGAAACGTTTATTGTGGGGATTTATGGTACTATAATTTTTTGCATATCTATTTAATTTAAGTTTGAATTGTATCAATTTGAAAACTAGTTTTTTATTGTCTAGAGCTAATATTCGATGATTATAAATTTGTTACTAGATTTTTATTTATTTCTACACATTAATATGTTTTTTGAATTTGACATTATTGTTACATTATTTTGGTGTTTAAAATTATTTATATTTATTCTTGTCAATTCAATTCTTACTAGTTTATTACAGAAAAACAGTATTTTTAGAATAAAAAAATGTATTTTAAAGTTTTTACCTGCTGAATTTTTAAACGAATTAAAAATATAATTTTATGTAGTCAGTCTAGGTTTAAAGCTTATTGCATGTATTTCTATTTGAACTAAAGGTAGATAAAAATTAGGTTTATATTTATATTAATCTGTTTTTAAAACAGGTTGAAGTAGTAAGCTTTTGTTTATGGTTTTAAAACAGGAACGAGGTAGAATTTTAAAACGTTTAAGAGTATTTTTGTAAAAAGTATGTTAACATGTATATAATTGAAACGTTCTTATGTACTCACTAGTTTATTTATTATTAAAAAGTTTTTAAAGTGGACTGGTATTTTTCACACAGTTTTTCTATACATCTGGGGAAGAATTGGAAGCCCAGCCATTACCTGGATGAAAAAAGGATGAATATTTCATGAGCATTTTGGATTGACATTATAGCATGTGAACTTAGGCATTTTATTTATGCTAAATTTTTACGTTTAAATAAATTGTTTAGCTGAGAGTCTGTTTGCTTACTCTTTACAGTAAATAGGACTTGTTAAAAAAATTTAATTTGAGATATAATTAACATTTAAAGTAAACTTATTTACAAGATTTGACTATTGAGTGCACGTTTTAAAGTTGATAGTTTATAGGTTTTTGGTATTGCTGAAGCACGTTAAACAAACATAGTTATATGAGCATTCTTACCCCTAGTGATGATAATGACTTACTACTACTACTACTACTACTACTATTATTATTATTAATTGTTTTGGGATTAAAGACTTTCTAAATAAGTTTTTATGGAAAGGTTTGTAGAAAAATTATTAATTTAAAATTAGTTATCATTTATTAAAATTTCTTACTTTGAAGATCGTTTATTTATTATATGATTATAGTAACAAACATTTTATAGCTCTCAATAATAAACTTTGAAGTTTATTAACTTATTTGGTGTGTAAAATGCAAAAAATTGTTTTTGTTAGATTAATTGAATGATAGTTTATTGATTTATTTTGGTTAGTGATGTGATCACCTTTTCATTATTTTCTATATTTATACGGCATAGCAAACGATCGACCTTGATGGTTTGATAAGCGTAACAAACGTGTAGAAGAATAACAAAGTTTTTTGACTGGTAGACAGCATCTTTGTGACATCGCCACTTTTCGTAAAAGTTGACTAGGCTGCCTCAAGATACCTTTTAAGTATTTTGGGTGTATGCTGTAGCGGAAACCAGGTTATACCGCTGTGCACTTGGACCCTGCTGTTATTAATCCAGATGTTTAGGGGCATTTAGTCCAGGATGCAATCTGTGGAGGACGAACAGTCAGGAATGTTACCATTGTCACACATTGAAACCTGCTTTGTGTGCACAAAAACAGTTCGTCACTACATTAAACTTAGCTTGGTCGTAATGTTTGTGTGTAAATATTTGAGTTGTACTAATTTAAACGTTATCTGTACCCCCACCCCTTTTTCTTTGTATATATATATACTAAAATGTTATATGTTTGTGACTGACGAGAATATACGAAATGAATTCATCTCATAGTTTACGTCTTTTTATATTTTTATTTGGAATGTTACCATTATTGGAAATTGAGACTTTGAGCATTACTTAAATCCTCAGGCTCATTAGCATTATTGTTTATTTAATTATAAGCGTTAACTACTAGTGATTGCTTTAAAATTTGTGGTTTAGTAATGGAGTTATTGCGGAAAATTTTAAATGAAGATGATTAAAAACGAAGTTTTAGTGACTACGATAATATTCCTTTTTTTTAGTTTGTCTATTTTCATTTTTTTCGGTCATTGATAACTGTTTTTTTGTATCAGTTTTTATCAAATCATGTGACAAATTGTGAATATGCATCTAATGATTTTGTTTTTTAAATGTGTTTTTCAGTTAATCAAACTACATGAATCGGAATTTGAGCGGCATTTTGTGCGTTGTTTGTTTTCATTAACAAATCCGTTGTTGCACGAATCGAAGTTTGTACAAAAAGATTTTTATCAAGTTAGTTTTATATGTTTATTTCTTATCTTTTTAAATGTAGTATTTTAATCTAGAGATTTCCAAATTATTGAACAAATCCAATTTTGCTTCTATATTGTGTTATTCTGTTGAAAAACCTTTATTACTTAATCAAGTATGTTTTATATATATATATATATATATATATATATATGGTTGGTAACATTTTATTTTTTATATGCAAGATAATTAACGATCAACATACGATATACATGTACTTTACGTACCATGGGTGTGTGCTTTAATGGACAAATCCTAGATTTAATAACCAGTGCATTATTGAGAGTAATATTCACCGAGCAGGCAGTAGCGTCGCGAGTCACATTCCACCTTGTTTGAGCTCTGAGAATGATGTTTTTGAATGTGGCTATCAATATCTGCCCTGTTGACCACGGCCTTTAATTGATTTTTGTGAGAGTTTCGACCGCAAGTTTATAGATCAGTTGGCCGCGGTCAGCCATCTTGGCGAGAGGACGAGCAATTTTTAAACCACGTTTTCTAGGCATCTCTCCGGATGGAGCAAGTAGTGCTGTCCCTAACTGGAGCTGCTTGGTGATAATACTCAAGGTGACACCGATAACCGCTGTTGCCTTCTTGTCAACACGTTAACGATCTTTACTCCTGAGTATCCGTTTGGTCCACGACTGCTTATTTGGCACAGCCTTCTTCACAGCTAACCCCTTTATTGTTAAAGGCCGTTCCACTATCCGCCACCTGTGGACGCGCTAAGTAGGGGTCAGTCTCCCCCGATGATGATGATGATGATAGATGTGTGCTTTAACCAATCCACCCCGTTTTACTGCTATCTACTTGGTCCATGTTTTGTTAATTAAAATTAATTAGTGCAAGATACTCCGCATGGAGACGTTTGTCGGAAATATTATTATTAGAAGTTGAGATTTAATAAGCATTAGTTAAATTTTTAGAATTATTAGGATCCCATATATATATTATAGTTTTATCATTTTAGTAGATAATTACTTTAATAAAAAAGTAAACTTTAATGAACTAGGTTACACATATAAAATGAATATATTGATTTGCACATTTTAACGATTGTAAACTTTGTATATGAACTTTGAGGATTTGAAAAAAGTTTTCATTAATATAGTTTGTTTCGATTTTTAAAATGTTTTTGTTTTAACCTCACTTTCACTAAGTTGTACCTCTATTTAAATTTTATTCATCTTTTAAGTTTAGGGACTGGCTAGATTAATTTTGATACGTTTAGACATGTCCAACATTTAACTTAGCCTAACCCGGGATATTAGCCTAAAATTGTATTAATACTTCAATTTTGAATTAGGTTAGGGTCACTGCTGCTTGGTAGTTTCTATTGATTATAACTGCTATAAAGTTTGCATATTTTTTAATCTATTTTTGTATGAAAGGTTTTTCATCCAATTTTGTACAAAGTCATTTTTTCAAATATTATGACAATAGTAAATTTTATTTTACTTCATGTGACAACAAATGATAGAATTTTTATTGTTGAAATTAAACATTTTTACGTAATACTATTAGTTACGTACACTTGGTTTGTTTTATCCGGTTATATGATTTTTAAATCATATTTAATATTCGCCATATTTTTGATTAGGTGTAAAGGAAGTAGATTAATAATTGTTTATGGTTTATGAATTGTATGTACCAACGGAGGGGGCTATTAAGATGGGAACAATTAACGCGCTTATTTTCTTTACCCTATTCAAACTGTGATAATCTAGATGTTAGTTAGACAAATGCACTGGTGAGATGAAACATATTGAGAAAATTGTCACAAGGAGGTTTTTGTTGTCTTGAAGGATGGAGAGACTCAACAATGTGGAATTTAACTGGTTGTATATTTTTAATGATGCAAGATTATATTATTTAATATGGCATTTTTATGCTACTGGTGAAGATGAGTGTAGAATTAATGAAATTCTATTTGAAAATAACAATAGTCTATACACAGGACAAAGTTTAGCACTGAATACCTTTTAGTAATTGCCTTTTAAACATTTAATTACAAAATGATTACTTCAAGTTTTATAATGTATGGGGATGCTAATGATCCTGAGGATTTGAGTAATGCTTATAAAGTCTCAATTTTTAATGATGGTGATATTTCTGACTGTTCCTCCTCCACGTGGTGCATCCTGGCCTAGGTGTCAACAGGCACCTAGACTAATAACAGCAGGGACTGAGTGCACAACGGTATAACCGAGCTTCCGCTACGGCGGGTGAAAGAGAGCATACACACAGGATACTTAAAAGGTATCTTAAGGCATACGCATACATTATGTAGCCGTTGAGCTAAGGGAGATAACCCTGACAAAAAATCAGACGGTCTCGTCAATCTTTGCGAATAGTGGCGCCGTCACAAGGATGCCGTCTACTAGCCAAGAAACTTCGTTATTCTTCTACGTTGTTGTTACGCTTATCAAGTCATCGAAGTTGATCGTTTGCTATGCCGTATACATATATGGAAAATAATGAAGAGGTGATTAGGGGTCATCAATCAAAATGAATCTTTAATCTAGCCAGGATGTCCATTTTGTGAAAAAACCGCTTATCTAATTTTCATTATTTTACTACACAATTGCCTCGTTTCACACAGGATGATCCAATCGATTCGCTGCAACTCTTGTCGGCTGTTCGTCAACTGGACGGTTTGTTTGCCAGTCAGACTCACGAACTGGTTGTGGCTTTGTCTTTTGCGCGTTCATGCGATGCAAAAGTGGCAACTGCGGCCAAGCAGTGGGTTCGACAAAAAATGTCTACATGGATTGGTTCCTATTTGGACACTGCATCGGGTGGTTGGACACGGGTGGCTGGACAGACCTCATGTAAGTTTTTTCGATTAGATTGCTCTCTAAGCTAAGCTATGTAGTAGTTGTTCTTTGTAGTGCAATTTCTACAACGGTTTCCAAAGTTGAGACCATCGAAATTGCCTGTATTTTTCCCAGTCCGACGGGTGCTGTGAGCTTGCTTAACCCCATCCATGGGTCGACCTCGAGGATTGGCCTGCTATTTGTGCCGGGGTAGCCTAGCGATACAGCGCCTGATGTGGACCTGGTGGACATTGGGGTTCGAATCCCACGCGTTCGGTTTCGCTAAAATGTCCACTTCTGAAAGGCATGCATTTCCTGTAAAACATTCGAAGTATCAAAAATAAATATTGTAAATAGTAAAAAAGTAGAGTGAAGTTAACCAAATAGTGTTATTTCAATCGTTTTATCCGCACTTAGACTTGTCATAAATGACGACTAATCTGACTTATTTTAAACACATTGTTCTTACCGGTTTGCAATTAATTTGTTATGGATAACGTAAATACTTTAAGAGGTGTATATTAAAAGTTGGTGTACTTTTGTTAGAGTTGGGTTATGTAATGAAAGTTTAATTGTATGTGATAATTCCAAGTTTGATTCAGAATTATTATCACTATTATTATTATTATTATTATTATTGGTATTTTAAGTATATATCATGTGACAGTGCAACAATTTATTATTATTTAGTTTTGTTGCTTCGATGTTTAATGACACAAACTTTTCGGCAAGCGGACATTTATCAAAGTCAAACATGTGAGCCCCCATTTAGTGCCAG
Source organism: Cardicola forsteri (assembly GCA_025895645.1). Taxonomy (NCBI): domain Eukaryota; kingdom Metazoa; phylum Platyhelminthes; class Trematoda; order Strigeidida; family Aporocotylidae; genus Cardicola; species Cardicola forsteri. The sequence continues at coordinate 98,627 of JAKXYG010000435.1, read as the reverse complement.
TAGTGGGATTCGAATTCATAATCACACGGTTTGCAGTTCAGCTGTCTAGCCATCTTTGTCACCCTATCAAATATTGATATTTTGAATACTTGAGGACTGCTCATTGTTCTGTGAAGTTTACAATTTCGACGACGGCGACACTTTTCTTTTCCTAGGGACTGAGTGCAGAGCAATATAGCACAGATTACGTTTTGTCTATTCGCAAAGATTGACGAGGCCGCCTGATTTTTTGTAAGGGTTATCTCCCTTAGCCCATCGGCTATATTTGGGATACGTATACCTTTAGATACCTTTTAAGTATCCTGGGTGTATGTTCGCACCCACCCGCCGTAGCGGAAGCCCAGTTATACCGCTGTGCACTCGGACCCTGCTGTTATTAGTCTAGATGCCTATAGGTACCTAGTCCAGGATGCACCACGTGGAGGACGAACAGTCAGGAATATCACCATTATTGAAAATTGAGACTTTATAAGCATTACTCAAATCCTCAGGATCATTAGTATTCCGCTGCTAAAAGTTGTTTCTCGTAGAACTTTTAAACTAATAAACATAAAATTATATATATATATATATATATATATATATATATATATATATATATATATATATATATAATATGAATAATGTAATTAACTTAGCATTGATAACTACACAGATATACACATACACAACATGCCTATGTTAAGTCCAAGCATCTTTGAGAGGTTCACAAAAACACTGTTCCTTAACGAAAGAGTTTCATTTTCTAAGAAAAAAAATCGATATCAACGTCTATAATCGATAAAAGTTTAATTAGGATTGGTAGTTGTTGATGGAATCCTTTCTAAAAATACCCATTTACTATTCCAATTCTTTTCAATAAGCACTTTTGATACATTTAGCCAATGTTCTATTTTTGCGTCAGGCTTGCAAATCGAACATGTCTAGCCATGTATAACCAGCACATTAGTAAACACACACACACAGTATTTATTTGTTGTTATTAAAGAACAAGACATAATAAAACTGTGCTGAATGCAATTATTGATTTATTTTGATATTTAAATGTCACATTATTTTATTTATTTGCAATTTCTTTTCAAAAAAAGATGAACCAATTGCGTTGATTAACTATGGATTACGTAAGACGTGTAGTGATTAGAAATGACCTTATGCATAAGTGAACATTGGACACCGAACTAAATTATTACATGATCTAGAAGCAATAGGTGTTTTCGATTTAAGGTGAAACCTAACCTAATACGTGTAACAATATAAATACATATGCCGTTGGCTCTGTACGACTTTGCCTTAATCAAGATATCTAATTGGCTTGATTTTCTTACAACAATTTTAATCGATCAATAGCAAGAAGTTACTTCTTCGTTATTTTTTACATTTGTGCATTGTATTAAATATCTTTCCTACTGTTTTTTATGCGAAGAACGTTTTGCTTGTTTAGTGAAACCTTTTAGTTTATAGATGGCATTCTTGTAATGGCGTAATGGTTTACAAATGAATTGCAAATGGCAATATACAGTATTGGTATACTATAAAATATCTTTTTAGTACGTTAAGAGTACGTTTGCCGTCTTACAGTATAACGGAAGCTCATATATATATATATATATATATATATATATATATATATATACACTTGTTTTTTATGTTTGGTACTTTGAATGTTTTACGAAAAACGCATCTTTCAGCAGTGAACATTTTGGCAAAGCCGAACGTATGGGCCCGCATTTTAATGCCGATGATGGGATTCGAATTCCGATGCCCACCGAGGTCCAAATCGAGCGCTGTATCGCTAGACCACCATATATATATATTCATATCCTGAGTTAGTCTCCATGCGCAAAACTAGAAGTTTTGCCGGGGTGGTCTAGCGGTACATCGCTCGAATTTGGACCTCGGTGGACACGGGTTTGAATCCCATCACCGGCACTAAAATGCGGGCCCATACGTTTGGCTTCGCTAAACTGTCCATTGCCGAAAGATATTTCTTGTAAAGCATTCAAAGTAACAAACATAAAATAAAATTTTTTTTTTAATATCAGAGTTGGAGATTGCATAAAAATGAGTGTTTATCGAGTTTTTAGAATTACCGATAGGTGAATTTTGTTATCCTTGTGTTTATAGGCCAAGTTGATACAAATGCAAAATCCGCCATGACATTATCGGCTAAAAATCAATCTGGATTGGGGACGTCCCAGTTTGGCCGAATTTTGCAAGATGTTCCTGTCGAATTGCTCCATTTTATCTTGTGTTCGTTGTACGAAAATGACGATCACCATGGTCTTTTGAATGAGATTCTTCGAGATTTTATTTGTGTACTTAGACGAGGCAAGTGTATTCTTGTATGTTGATGAATAAAGTTCAGTCATTCATTTTATTTTGGTTGATGATGCCTAGTCACTTCATGATTATTTTCCACATTTATACGGCATAGTAAACGATCGACTTCGATGGCTTGATAAGCATAACAACAACGTAGAAGAATAACGAAGTTTCTTGACTATAAGACGGCATCCTTGTGACGTCGCCACTGTTTGAGGCCGTCTGGTTTTTTGTCAGGATTATCTCCCTTAGTCCAAGGGCTACATGCATATATCTTAAGATACCTTTTAAGTATTCTGGGTTTGTGCTTGCACTCACCCACCGAAGCAGTAGCTTAGTTGTACCGCTGTGCATTCAGTCCCTGCTGTTATTAGTTAACATGCCTAGGGGCATCTAGTCCAGGATGCACCACGTGGAGGACGAACAGTCAGGAATATAACCATTATTGGAAATTGAGACTTTATAAACATTACTCAAATCATCAGGATCATTGGCATCCAACACGATTGTTTCGTGTCAGAGATGGATAAATTACAATTTGTTAATAATGCCTAAAACGTTTAAGCGTTTAAAAAAAAAATTTTAAGTGACTTGTGAAATAAGTTGTACATTTAATAAACATAGTATAGCTCTATTGTTCAGTCAAGTACGCAATAATTTTATAGAACAAAACTTTTCAATTGGACGTTGCTTGGAATTAACTACACCATTAGTTGGTCCCAAACATGCATGTAATTTTTGGGACTGTAGTATTGTTAGATTGTTCAATTGTGGACACGGGAGATTGTGTCGCTGAACTATCCTACTACTATAACTATACCATTATTATTATTATTATTATTATTATTATTATTATTATTATTATTATTATTATTATTATTATTATTATTATTATTATTATTATTATTATTATTATTATTATTATTATTATTATTATTATTATTATTATTATTATTATAATTATTATAATAATAATAATTATTATTATTATTATCATTATTATCATTATTATTATTATTATTATTATTATTATTATTATTATCATTATCATTATCATTATTGTTATTATTATTATTATCATTATTATTATTATTATTATTATTATTATTATTATTATTATTATTATTATTATTATTATTATTATTATTATTATTATTATTATTATTATTATTATTATTATTATTATTATTATTATCATTATTATTATTATTATTAATGTTTACTACTTTGAATGCTTTACGACAAATTCATCTTTCAGCAGTGGACATTTTAGCGAAGTCAAACGTGGGCCGGTGATGGGGTTCTAACCCATGCCCACCGAGGTCCAAATCGAGCGCTCTACGGCTAGACCACCCCGACACTTATTATTTATTATGCTGGATGCACTTTTGTTATATATTCTTCCACGTTTGTTTACGCTTGTCAAGCCATCGAAATCGATCGTTCTACATGTATAAATATGGGAAATAATGAAGAGGTGACCACGTCACCAACAAAATGAATGAATGAATATATATATATATATGTAAATATTGGATTTTTTTACTCATTTTTAGATTTTCCTCGTCGTTCTACCGTACCTTTGTTGCTTTCTCCCTTTCTTTATCCCAATTCAATTAGTCTTCCAATGGGCAAAGTCGTCACCGGTTCCGAACTGATGATGTTATCGTCATTGGGCGTATTGGACTCACGACAGAAAGATTCGTCGTTCGCTACAAGTACGGCGATTGGACACCTGTCCAACATCAATACACCTGCCGATATAGATTTTGACTTGGCGGGCGATTCATGTGCAATTGCTAACTTGTTGCAAGAATTGGGCTATGCTTGTACAAAAGAGTAAGGCTTTTGCGAATCAAAATAACACATTGCAGTTTTGTGTAAACACCCAATGCACATACATTTCGAATTAGGTATATTTCGATTGAGTGTACATGTGTTAAAGTAGCATTTCCATCAATACAATGTGTGAAAATAGATGTTTTAAATCACTTTTGATTTAAAATAACTGGATGCAAAAAGTATTACAGCAAGATAAAAAAATTAAGGTTACTTGGGAAATCTTAATAATGCAGGTGAGCTTTCTATAGATGACATGGTGTTAACATTTACTCAAATAAGCTTGTGTTTATATTTCATTCATTCATTTTGGTTGGTGACGTGGTCACCTTTTCATTATTTCCCATATTTATTGGACATGTAGAACGATCGATTTCGATGGCTTGACAAGCGTAGACAAACGTGGAAGAATAACAAAGTTTCTTGGCTGGTAGACGGCATCCTAGTGACGTCGCCACTGTTCGCCTGAGTATTTTGTAAGGGTTATCTCCCTTAGCCCAAGGGCTACATATGATATACGTATACCTTTAGATACTTTTTAAGTATCCTGGGTGTATGATTGCACTCATCAGCTGTAGCGGAAGCCCAGTTATACTGCTGTGCACTCGGACCCTGCTGTTATTAGTCTAGATGCCTAGGGGCACCTAGTCCAGGATGCACTACGTTGAGGACTAACAGTTAGGAATATCACCATCATTGGAAATTGAGACTTTATAAGCATTACTCAAATCCTCAGGATCATTAGCATCCCAAAAAGCTTAGCAGAACGTTTGTTTATAATCTGTACAATTAATAATATTTAATCCAGTTTTGAGTATGGAAATATTATACTATATTTAAAATATTTGTTTTCACTGTGTTGTATTTTATGGTGTTACCAATTAATAAATGCATTATTATTGCAAGCTTTAATACTCCATTAGAGGTATATTCAGCGTATATATATATAAATATAAACACGAAGCTAAAGAACGAAAAGTGAAGCACCGAATTGTAGTGATTGGGCAACACATTTGAGTTATGTGGGGGTGTATTGTGAACAAAATATCTATTCCATTTTGATGGGCTGATTACAGGATTCATTCATTCATTTTGATTGGTGACCTGATCGCTTCTTCATTATTTTTCATATATGTATACGGCATAGCAAACGATCGACTTCGATGGCTTGATAAGCGTAACAACAAGTGTAGAAGAATAACGAAGTTTCTTGGCTGGTAGACGGCATCCTTGTGACGGCGCTACTGTCCGCAAAGATTGATGAGGTCGCCTGATTTTTTGTCAGGGTTATCTCCTTTAGCCCAACGTCTACATATTGTATACGTATGCCTTAAGACACCTTTTAACTACCTTGGGTGTATACTCACACTCACTCACTGTAGGGGAAGCCCAGTTATACCGCTGTGCACTCGGACCCTGCTGTTATTAGTCTAGATGCCTTTCAGCATCTAGTCCAGGATGCACCACGTAGAGGACGAACAGTTAGGATTATCACCATCATTGGAAATTGAGACTTCGCATAGGCATTACTCAAGTGATCACGATCATTGGCATCGCTATAACAGGTTTCTTTTTGCACTATTTTAGCTTAATTATTAATCGGGACAAATAGGTGATATAGGTGAATTTTGAAATTTATTAATTGTATAGCTTTTGTGGATAAGTATGAACTGATTGTTTTTTGAGATACTTTCGCTGTTTTAGTATTTTATGCAGTGGATGAGCAGTGTTGTCTTCAATTTGTTTAACACACATTGGGCACACTATTTTTTCGCTTTATACATTTTTTGACAATCGTAAATTTTTGTTTTTTTTTAATGATGAGTAGTATAGTGGAATAGACGAAAAAACTCGATCTAACGTATAATAATTGAGTTACATGGAATCGTATTTTCAATTTTCTTAGCTGTTTTATGTAGAAACAACATTCTAATGTTAAAATATAATGTACTACCATCCAAGTTTATTGATTATATACAGTCTAAATATTTAATTTTGAATCTTCAGATGTTATGGTCATTTCATATTTCCAAAGATGATCTTGTTTTTCCCGTGTGTTTAATAAAAAATTGTAATTTGAAAATTTTATTGATTTACATTTTTTAGATTAGAATTGATAGACCATTATTCAATATAATTTATTGAATTTTCAGTAATGCAGATGATTGTGTGAAGATATGCTTGTATATCGTGTAGTATCGTGTAGTAAGCACATTGTGGCATAAACGAAAAGCAATGTTAAGTGGATCAGTATTTTAAATAAAAATATGAGAAGACGTAAACTGTGAGATGAATTTATTTCGTATATATTCTCGTCAGTTACAAACATATAACATTTTAGTATATATATACAAAAAGGGGTACAGATAACCTCTTACATTAGTACAACTCACAAACATACACACACAATCCTTACGACCAAGCTGAGTTCAATGTTGTGACGAACTGTTTTTGTACACCAAAACAGGTTTTAGTGTGTGTGTGTGTGTGTGAATATAAACAGATTCGAGAATTTTCAGTATATTTGAAGCTGGATCAGTATTTGAGGAAAATAAAAATAGATATATGATGGCTCCTTAGGGCGAACTTTGACCATATTATTATTATTATTGATTAGCTTTGATTTGTTTAAACCAACTTTCTTTCTCCGAAATAGTCATAAAATCAATGGGTCGTTTAATTCGGTTGAATGATTTATTAATTATTTCGTAGGTATTTTGTTAAATGCAGATAGTTCTTTTTTTCATTTTGATTGGTGACGTTATTACCTCTTCATTATTTTCCATACATGTATACGGCATAATTAACGATCGATTTCGATGGCTTGATAAGAGTAACAACAACGTAGAAGGATAACGAAGTTTCTTGGTTGGTAGACGGCATCCTTCTGACCTCGCCACCATTGACGAGGCCGTCTTATTTTTTGCCAGGGTTATCTCCCTTATCCCAAGGGCTACATATGGTATACGTATACCTTAAGACACCTTTTAACTATCGAAGGTGTATGCTCATACTCACTCGATGTAGCGGAATCCCAGTTATACCACTGTGCACTTGGACCCTGCTGTTATTAGTCTAGATGTCTGTTGGCACCTAGTCCAGGAACAGTCAGGAATATTATCATAATCATCATCGAAAATTGAGACTTTATGAGCATTACTCAGCATCCTCAAGTGATTCAGTGGTACAAATTTACGGTAGAATCCAACATTGAATACCGCTTTGCATGTGGAAGCGAGGATAGATCATTTTAAAAAGTTTATTTTTACCACTTTAAATGGTATACCGGAAGTCGAACGTGGGCCTACTTTCAGCTAGAAGAACAGCATCGTTAACGCATTCCAGGTCGGCGATGGGTTTTGTACCAACACATGCATCTTTCATTTATAGAGAAACCTTGGCAAATATAGCATCATAGGGTTTTGAAATAAAAAGACACTGATAATTATAACAATATTGATTAATTTTTAATTGTGTGCACATATACAACATTAAGTTACTGTAATATTTTATAACGTTTAAGTTTCTGCATCACATTCACTGAATGTGATTATGAAATGTTTAGTTCACACACTTTGATTGTTAATTACCAAGACATTTAAGGTCAGACTTAAACTGTATAGCACAGCTAATATTGTTTACTATGTGTATAAGACTGTTGGTTGTAAAATGATGTATTCGAATCGGTTTTAATATATCTATTTAAGATACGTATGATTGTTGCCTCATGGAAGAGAGAATTTTTCTATATAAATTTAATAATAATGATAATACTTTGACATTGTACTGTTATTTGACTAATTTGACCAAAGTTTTTATTTGGAAAATGAAACTTTTTATTGTCATCTTTCTTTCTACATTGTTAGAACAGTTGAATTTAGGTCTGAGCTTTATCAGTTGCAGCGCAAGATTCCAATCATCAAACTAGATTGTTCAAGTTTGAATGCCATACTTGTTCTAATATTTTTCGGAAAGTATATTAATAATAGGGAGGAAATGATTGTTTTATTTTTGAACTTGCAAATGTTTCAATGATTAGTGAAAATTTTATAATATTCTGTACACATAAACAAAATTTTGTTATTTAGATGTTTCAAGAAAGTTTGCCGAATTGTTTTTCAAATGATAACGTATATTGTCAATTGTTCGAACAAACTATTGAATCTATATTTTTAATGGATTTGACTGTGATTACATATACCGGGCATTTGTGTAAATCACATAGACCAATAAAAATTGATGATGACTGGATTGAAAATTTACCATTGCGGTCCCCCTCCTCCCAATTACGCCTTAAAACATTATTAGTATGACCGCAATGGAATTCACGAACAAATGGTAGTAGATGTCAAACTAAGTTCTGTTTTTTAGTTCAAATTTAAAGAGTATTTCTATTGATAGAATTACAATATTGTCAATGGTGTATAGTGGTATGCTAATTATAATTTTACAAAAGTATTTACGTAATTATGAATTATCGGATTGGTATTTATGTAAAATTACAATTCCATGAATGACTAATTATAAGGGATTTTTATAGAAACAATTGTTGGTGGAGTAATGTTGACTGATGAAGTTGATTAAATTGCGTATGTGCATTATTTCAGTTTGAGTACATATTTGACGAATTGTAGGATGAAGTTACAATTATTGTGTAGTACATTTTTATTATAATATTGTATTTCATGTTAAAAGGTTTTTGAAATAATCCTTTTTTGATTTATGACGGTAATGTTCCTAACTGCTCGTGCATTCTGGACTAGATGCCCCTAGGCATCTAGACTAATAACATCAGGGTCCGAGTGCACAGCGATATAATTGGGCTTCCGCTACGGCGGGTGGGTACAATCACACACCCAGGATACTTAAAAGGTTTTTTAAGGCATACGTATACCATATGTAGTCGTTGGGCTAAAGGAGATAACCTCGTCAGTTTTTGCTAACACTAGCGATATCATAAGGATGCCGTCTACCAGCCAAGAATATTTGTTTCGCTTGTCAAGCCATCGAAATCGATCGTTTGCTATGCCGTATACATATATGGAAAATAATGAAGAGATGATCACGTGATCATCAATCAAAATGCATTTTTTGATTTAAAAACGGTCACATTTTTTTTGGTTAGTCTAAATTTTTCTCCAAAAGTTCTAGCTCGTGTCCAGATTTTGAGAACCTAGCGTTATCACAGTCATTAAGGGATGTAAGACTGGCTGGTGGTATTTGATTGGCAGGTTTGACTTTTGAATACCGTTGCTTTCTTTTCAATTGCATTTTGCAATACGAGAAATACACCAATGCTTCTTGGTATTCGTTTTTATAAGGCAAAATTACCGTTTATGTCTAGAGGTGAGAGGCAACGTTCATAAAGTTTGACGTGTCGACTCTAGAACGTTTTACCTCGGTCGTTAGTAACAATTTTGTTGTTCACATTGCCGAATTTATTTGGGTCATGGAAAGACGCCTAAAAAAACAACCAGTTGCATTGAAATATAATTTTTATTTCGTCTGACTGGCAGTTTGAACACAATGCGCTCGATGTTGTCCGAATTCGGTCGTCGGGAATTGAATGCCAATGCAGTGGCCAAATGCTTGTGTCTCTTTATTCGTACGACCAACGCTAGCACGTTTGTCGATAGAGTTGATGCTGCAGACGACACTATTGGTGAGGACGAAGAAGACGTACTTATGGATCTTATAGCTGGAAGTATCAATGCGTTACAGCGTGATACTGCAGCATCTAGCGTCAATTATGATTTGGGTAAGTAGTTTTGCTTGTATTGAAAATAGTTGTGACTAATTGATGTTGGCTAATAGCCGGTGGTATTGTTTTATCGAGCGATTATTAATAATTAGATTGGATTTATGGTTATGTTGAAGTTGCACAAAACCAACTGTACAAATTAGGTAGAAGACAGTTAGCACAATTGGAATTGATGACTATTCACTTTGGCGATCAATGTTTTTTCCACTTGGTTATCTTTTTATTGTTGCATTTCCAATTCAATCATTTTGCAATACTCATAATATGCAAAATAAATAGGGGGTGGGGGAAATGATTGGTAAACGTAAACTTTATATATCGATTTAGCAAGATTGCTATACAGCTACAAATGTACTTAAATAATCGGCAATGAGCTGTTTAGAATGCATTTTCTGTATTAGTAAGCAATGCACTATGTAAACCAGTTGTATTCTAAAATTTTCTAATATAATCCGACTGCAGCATTGAAGGATGTAGACGCAAATGGCAAAGTTATTCATCTTTTTGAATTCAGAATAAATAAACATAAAAATTGTAGAAAGAAAATGCAATGTTTTGTTGTACTTGACAGTTTATGGTAAATGTGGTCAAAGTAATTATTCCAGTTTGTGCGCGTTTCATGGGTATTTACATCCGTTTCATATTTGTCCAATTTTTTTTTCCAACTAACTTTAACGTAAATAATTAAATGTGTTTTAAAGTATAGGTCCTGTGTGTGTATTAATTATTTTTTTTATAACATTCAGCTAATAATAGTTTTTTTTTGGTTGGTGATGTGGTCACCTCTTCATTATTTTCCATATTTATACGACATAAACGATCGATTTCGATGGTTTGATAAGCGTAACAAACGTGGAGGAATAACAAAGTTTCTTGGCTGACAGATGGCATTCTTGTGACGTCGCCACTGTTCGCAAAGATTGACGAGGCCGCCTGATTTTTTGTCAGGGTTATCTCCTTAGCCCATCGGCTATATTTGGGATACGTATACCTTTAGATACCTTTTAAGTATCCTGGGTGTATGTTCGCACCCACCCGCCGTAGTGGAAGCCCAGTTATACCGCTGTACCCTCGGACCCTGTTGTTATTGGTCTACATGCCTAGGGGCACCTAGTCCAGGATGCACCACGTGGAGGACGAACAGTCAGGAATATTACCATCATTGAAAATTGAGACTTTATAAGCATTACTCAAATCCTCGTGGATCATTAGCATCTAAACGATGTTTTTTTAATCGAGTCCATTTGGATGTTAACAAGTGTGAAAATGTTTTCACGTAAGAGCTGCGCGTCAGAAAGACAAAAAGCCGACTATCATTTGGTACTTGGTACTCGTGGGATAGCAAGTTCAATTCCTAGGTGTTGTTAACTCCGTTGAAATTGTCAAGAGCCAGATGCGAGTTTATGATCACATTGTTGTAGATCGCAAGTTGAGAGTTATAATTGTAAGACTAGCTTGACACTTACAAGTTCCTTTTAGCGCGCGCTAATTACTTGGTGAATGTATTATGTATTTTGGAGTTGATTACTACATATTCTAAATTATTTTTATTTAAGTAGTTGAATGGGTACAATTGTAACTCTTATTGTAGGATGTTTTTTCTATTATAATTGTGTCAACAGTGGGATTCTCGTCAACATTATTGAATTTATTCATTTTTTTATTTGAGTTGGTGATATGGTCACCTCTCCATTATTTTCATATTTATACAGCATAGAAAATGATCGACTTCGATGGCTTGATAAGCGTAGCAACAACGTAGAAGAATAACAAAGTTTCTTGGTTGGTAGACGGTATCTTTGTGACGTCGCCACTGTTCGCAAAGATTGACGAGGCCGCCTGATTTTGTGTCACGGTTATCTCCTCTAGCCCAAAGACTACATAAGATACCTTTTAAGTATTCTGGGTGTATGCTGGCACCCACCCACTGTAACGGAATCCCAGTTATACCACTGTGCACTCGGACCCATCTATTATTAATCGAGATGCCTGTTGGCATCTAGTCTAGGATGCACCACGTGGAGGAGAAACAGTCAGGAATATCATCATCATTATCATCATTAATGGAAATTGAAACTTTATAAACATTAATTAAATCCCCCAGAATCATTAGCATCCCAAACTGTGAAAGTGGCCCCCGGATTGAATAGCAGAATTTGAGTATTCTAAGCCGCTTGAATATTTTGTCAAACAAATAGGAAAGAATGTTAAAAGTAAAACGTTTGAATCTACTTTACAACGCCTTGTTTATCTTTGAAATGAACTGTTTGATCATTTTAGCATGTGTACACTCTTATTATGCTTCATATATGGTCTGGTAAATTTCTTCTGGCAATATACAAAATATTCGCTTTTATGTTGAAATTATGAAAGCAGTCTAAAATTGTTTTGAACAATACTTTGCTATTTGTTTTGTTCAAGGCTTCAACTTTTGCTAAAACCGTTTTTATTGAAAATTATAATATTAATATTTGTATTTTAGATGAAAATTCTACTAAATGGGAACATAGAGTTTCGAAAAAGACGTGGAATGTGGACATTTTTATTCATGTTGTCAAGGAATTGAATCCAGATTTACAAATGGATCAAGTAAGTGGCAAAATCTTTACTGTTTGTTATGTATTTCTTGTGACTTTAAGGCGTTTTGACTACACAGTTTATTATTATTAATGTTATTATTACTATTATTTCTTTGTTATCGTTATACCTGCTGTAACATTCAGTTTAACAACGTAACTTATTCATTCGTTTTATCATTATTCCAAGAATCATTTAGAACGTTTCAAAAGACTATTTTTTTTTTACTTTATCAACACTCCCTAATGAATGTGTTTACTTTTTCCCAACTGGGATGCTAATGATCCTGAGGATTTGAGTAATGCTTATAAAGTCTCAATTTGCAATGGTGGTGATATTTTTGACTGTTTGTCCTCCACGTGGTGCATCCTGGACTAGGTGCCTATATGCATGTAGAATAATAACAGCAGGGTCCGAGTGCACAGCGTTATAACTGGGCTTCCGCTACGGCGGGTGGGTGCGAACATACACCCAGGATACTTAAAAGGTATCTAAAGATATACGTATCCCATATATAGCCCATGGGCTAAGGGAGATAACCCTGACAAAAAATCAGGCGGCTTCGTCAATCTTTGCGAACAGTGGCGACGTCACAAGGATGCCATCTGTCAGCCAAGAAACTTTGTTATTCTTCCACGTTTGTCTACGCTTGTCAAGCCATCGAAATCGATCGTTCTACATGTCGTATAAATATGGGAAATAATGAAGAGGTGACGCCACGTCACCAACCAAAATGAATGAATGAATGAATTTTTCCCAACTGTGATTCTATTAATTTATAAGGTTTTGCTTCATGTGGATTGTCCCGAATTTTACATACCAACTCGAGCATCGTTTGGCTGTTTCAAGCAAATCCTATTCCAATATTCGAATCAATTGTCCAAGTTTGGGCCCAATTTGTTCTATCAACCATGGTCGCCCAATCATGCATACGGTCATTTCAGTTTGTTGTACCATTGCTTCACATGTCCCGACGTCATGCCTTTGGACCAATGGCCTTTTCGGTGTGTAGATTTGACGTTGTATCGGTTGGACGATGCAGAAGATCAGCCACTTGTACAAATTTGGTGAGCCATACTGAGTGTTAATTTGATGCAATCAATTGGCTCAACGGTCTTTATTGGGGTTGATGATGGTTTTTAAGAGTCAATTTGTAACACGAGTTGGAATAAAGTTACTTACACACACACACATTTTATCATTGGTGGTGCAGAGTAGTTAGAGTTTTTAGGTATTTTAGCAAAGCCGAACGTGGGTCGGTGGTGGGATTCGAACCCCAATACCCACTCAGATCCGAATCAAGCGATGTACCACTAGACCACCCAGGTACAGAATCGAATAATATTATAGTTTTAATTAAAAATTGGTATGATTAATGGGTAGTGCAGTTGACTTTATAGACATTAGCAAAATCTACAAAATATTTAGAATTTCTTCTCAAGTATTAAATTGTTGAATTAGTTATAAGTGCAAAATTTAATTTTCTATTTATTTTTAAGTTTAGCGACTGTCAGATGGCTGCAATCGATGAACTTTTCATCTTATTAAAAAGAAGTTTTAGTGATTTATTCCGAGTAGAAAGACAGAATAAATTTTTTCCTATATTTAAAAAAAAACACATTGACAATTATTCTTAGATCAAGGCAAACAGCAAGATGTATTTTTAACCAAATTGATGTAAACATGTTTTGTATTTATGTTGAATTCATAATTATTTTTATATTGACAGGAAAAATATTGACTACATCCAAGCTTTGCTCGATTTGTCCGAACACATATTCAACGAAATTTATCGATTTTTTAAACAAATTTTTTCTTTATGTCCAGATATTTTGACGGCTAGTCTACTTGAAACTGTGAGTGGCGTTTACATTGACCAATAAAATTTAGTTATTATTATTAAAGTACTGAATGTTATTTAAGTAGTCACGTACATTCTTTAAATTTTTGTTTTACATTTGGGATGCTAACTTTGAATACACATGACTACATATATATGATGTAATTGTGATTAAAAAAATTATCTATTTTTTGTTACATCAAAACAATGTGCAGTTTGGAATTTGGTAGATATTTTGTCGAACCTAATTAATATTTAATCAATTTATTTTCGCAGTTTATTACATAACATAAGTTAGTGGCACAGTCACCTCTTCATTAATTCCAAGTTTGAATAGCTTCTCAAATTCGCATACGAAAAGGTTGTCGGATCTACAAGCCTAACCGGTTACATATGGTAAATGGATACATTGAGACACCTTTTAAGCATCCTAGGTATATGCTAGCATCCATTTACTGAAGGGGAATCTAGTGAAAGCCCAGTCATACAGCTATGTATTCGGTCTCTGCTGTTATTAGTCCAGATGTCTGTAGGCATCTAGACCATGAATATCGCCATTATTGGAAATTGAGACTTTGGTAAGCATTGCTTAAATCCTTAGGATTGTTTATTACAAACAATACTTTGGATAAATAGCTTTCTCACTGGACATTATTTAAAAATGCATTATTATTTAGTGATGTACTGCTATTTGTAAACTGCATTGTCGTATTTTAAAACTAATGTTGATTATGTGTTTTTCTGTTTGCAATTGAAGAAACATTGTCCACTTCGCAGCGCAATGCTTAGTCATGCCTTTGTTTATTTCTTAACGCCACGTCCAAATTCTGAAGTTGTGTTGCAATCAGCATGGCTTGGCGTGAGGGTAAGTGACACTAGTTTTTAATTTGAACGAGTGGTTATTGTAAACGAATAATTATATTACCAAAACATTTGGATATATTTTTTATGTTCGCTACTTTGAATATTTTACGAGAAACACATCTTTCAGCGGTGGACATTTTGGTGAAGCCGAACGTGGGCCGATGGTGGGATTCGAGCCCAGGTCCAAATCGAGCGCTGTACAGCTAGACCACCCCGGCATATTCAATTGTTTGGTCTGTTGAGCGAGCACAATTTTACGCTCAACCCCTTTTTATTGGGAATTGAAACAATAGGGCAAATAATTTTTAGAATGTACTTTTGTGTATGTCGCTCCAGTAATTATTGCCCAATATCCACGTCGGGGACATTTCGAGTACACATAAAGTCTCACGTTTAGTAATGGAAATATGTACAATGCTGAAATGTGTCAGCTAAATGATGATTTAAATTTGTATTGTGCATTTGATTTGTGCTGAATTTAGTTAGTTAAGTTTTATACAATATCAAATTTAATGATTACATTTTAAATTGCATTGTTTTTTGTTAGTGCACTTTTATTGTGGGCATGTGATTTAATGCATTATTACCTACTGCATAATCTGATGATTATCACTAATTTTGTGCATGTTTCATTCGATAAATATCCATTTAATATATCGAATTAACAGGGATTATCGATTAGTTGTGTCACGTTTAGTAGAGTTATGTGTGTTACACCTAATGCAATTAATTTGGGGGGTTTGCACATAAGATAACATATATATATATATATATATATATATATATATATATATATATATATATATATATATATATATATATATATACTTATTTATTAATGTATTGGCAAACGGTCTAATAAAGTTAATCATTGTAGGATTATATTATTATTGATAAATTTTAATGGGGGTGAGTTTGATTGGTCAATGCGTTTTGTGTCTTTACTGTGATGAGTCAAGATAATATTCTTTACAACATATGATGAATTGTTTTGAGCATCGCACATTTGATTTTTGATTGTTACTCTAGTCTATGTAGTATAAATTGAATTCCAATACTACGTAATTATCGTGTTGTTTTTTTTCCAATTTTAAACAAATGCGCAATTATCTTTACCCTATTCTAAGCGGTTTTTGGTGACGAATTTGGCAAGTTGTTGTTTGAACGTTTTTTAGTTGCTGGAATTTTAAAATCTGTCACTTTGAAAAAGGCATAGTTTAATGCAAAAGGTTTTTTTTCTCTCTCTCTCTCTCTCTCTCGATTATTCTCGGTTTAGCGATGAGTAGCAAAAGTATGTTGTAAGAGAACGAAGTTCTTATAATAAAAAGGATGGGAAACAGCCGTACAGTGCTCCTGGTTGACTTAAAAATCTGACAATACTAAAGTTGTAAATGTTGGTTACTCTGCTAAAAACTTGAACAAGGAATATAATAATAAAAGTTGTTGACAAGGCCACCTCTTTATTAATTCCACGTTCTCAAACCATCTTGAATAATTCCTCTCCACTGTTCACGATTTTTGGAGGCGTGCACCGATATGTTAGTCCAACCGACTTTGCCATTGTTTCCATGATAAAGTCCCGGCCAAAATAGAGTGAAGATCGTCCCGAACAGCATCCATCCAAGTACGTTTTGTCACCACCTTTCCTTTTCTTCCAATCGGCATTTGAACAAGCCAAGGTTGCGAAACGTGAGATTGCATTAGGATTTTTACAAAGAACGTGACCAAACCAGCGCAATCTACGTTGTCGCACTACCAACTTCGAGATGACCTCCAATTTCACGATTACTGATCTTTTTTGTCCAGTCCCTTGATACGGATGATGTAAAATCAAGAGACTGGACAAAAAAGATCAGTATCCACCAAATTCGAGATAACCTCCAATTCCATGAACTTCCTTCCTTGGTGTCGCGACAACGTAGATTGCGCTGGTTTGGTCACGTTCCGTAACTTTGGCTTGTCCAAATGCCGATTGGAAAAAAAGGAAAGATGGTCAGAAACGTACTTGGATGGACGCTGTTCGGGACGATCTTCACCTTATTTTGGCCGGGACTTTATCTTGGAAACAATGGCAAAGTCGCTGGACTGACATATCTGTGCTCGCCTCCGAAAACCGTGAATTATGGAGGGGAATTATTCGTGATGCTTTGAAAACTTGGAACTAATAAAGAGGTGGCTTTGCCACCAACTTTTGTTGTTGTTGATGATGCAAAATGAGTGTTGTGCAAATATATCTAAGACATTTTGCCTCAAATTTGTTGAGCTTCATGACCCTGTAAGAGTCCAGGTTTCAGCTGCTTACAGAAGCACTGTGCGAACCAATGAAGAAAAAATGTTCATTTTTGTCTTTGGACTGATGTTTTTCGTCTCCATAACAGATTAGCAAGTTTTCCAAACGCAGCAGCAGCTAAACAAATTTGACGATTTATTCCATTAGACGAACCTCCGTCAGAATGAGTTTTGAACTTTATTGTAACTCTATCTCCAGGTAATTTATCCATTCGTACTCCAGTATTGACGTTCAGATTAGTGTATTGTGACAATTCAAGAAACACATGGATTATCTGAAAAAATAGAAAAGCGATCATTAGTTATTGTGGAGCTATAATAATAATAATGAGGGACCACTTGCTATACGTTTTTTTAGAACATCTCCAAAGCGCTTTTAAATAACTTGGATTGCAAATGTGTAGTGTATTACACTGACCATCATATTGAATTTTACTCCTTGTATTTACATCTATATGCGTATGTATAATAATATACTTCATTTTTTGTGTGCACACAATTTTATTCATTGTTATATATGTTGCTTTTGAAAAATTGATTATTGATTTACATTTTTGGCGGCGGTGTGTTATGACAAAATTTTATACTGTTTTCGTTTGTATGAAAATATTATATAGAATTGGGTTATTTTTTTCAAAAAGAGATTAAATTGCAGTTGCTAGTGCTACTTGATATCAGTACTAGTTACTATTATTGATTCGGTTCTAAGATTCTTGAGTAGAAGTAACAACTGTACTGTAGTCAATCGTAGACTTGAGATGCTGTTTAAGTGTTTTAGTAGAAGGCAATGCTGAGATATACACCTTTGGTTGGAAGATCCAGTTTTTTTTATCGTTAGGGTTATTTCATTTACACTAGAGACTATTGTGAGGCTTGCTTGTTGCAAATTTCAAAATTAACTCTATCCGAAAGCATTTATAATTACTGATATTACGTTTGCTCATGTGATTTTATATAGTATTTGGTCAAGTTATATTTGTTCATTTTGGATGAAAACAACATACGTTTTGCACTGGTTTATTCGTATATTGAGAGGGATAAGTCTGTCGAACGTTTCCAAATTTGAATAACTTCTCGAATTCCTATACGAAAAGGTTGAGAGTTGAGTTATTTTTGTATGGATAAGTTCAAGGTTTGTAGCATATGCAATTCATTCATTTTGGTTGGTGACATGATCACTTCTTCATTATTTCCATATTTATACGGCGTAGCAAACAATTGATTTCGGAGGCTTGGTAAACGTAACACAAACGTAGAAGAATAACAAAGTCTCTTGGCTGGTAGACGGCATCCTTGTAACGTCGCCACTGTTCGCATTGGTTTATGGGTAAACAAAACAGCATAAGTTGATGGCAAGGCCACCTCTTCATTAATTCCGAGTTTGAATGGCTTCTCGAATTCCTAAACGAAAAGGTTATCGGATGCGAATTGAACTTGGGGGTGGGGTGGGATAAATGAAGTTTCTTTGCGACGACGCCAGTGTTGACAGGAATTGACGAGGCGATCTTCTTTGGGGTTGACACCGGTTGACGCATCCACAAGCCTAACTGGCTACATATGGTAAATAGTTATTTTGGATGTATTCTAGCGTCCATTCACTAAACGCGAATCTAGTAAAAGCCCAGTTATACCACTGTGCACTCGGACCCAGCATCTAGTCCAGGATGCACCACGTGGATGACGAACAGTAAAGAATATTGCCATCATTGGAAATTGAGACTTTGTCAAGCATTAATCAAATCCTCATGATCATTGGCACATCCCAAACGAATGTTGCAACCAACTATGCACTTTAAAAAATAACATCAAGTCAACCATTTTGTTCATATTTTTTCCAAACAGAATTGTAGTCCCAAATTGAGCCCGTCGCAATTGCAAAATCAACGTTACGTCTTGTTGGCTGCCTGTTCCGAATACGTATGCCAACTGTCGAATGGCTCATTTGTACCGACAACACTGAAACAAAATTTTGCCGACGCCGATTTGACTGCACTCACGGGCATTACACCAACGTCGAACGATGCTACCGTTACCTTGACCAACTTTACCCAACTGATCGAATTATTGTTGACATTGGTCGATCCGTCAACTGTCAAGGTCGATGCATGCTTGGCATTGTTGTTGGGAACGCCCGAATCGCCATCCAACTCGGTTGGAGCTCTGATGCAGCAAGTCGGTGCGACGGCAACGCTGTCCAGTTCGAGTTTGGTTGGATCGAAGACGAGCGGTCTTCCCGTCTACATGCTGCCAACGACCGATCAGTCTATCGATTTGGCACTTGTGCTGATCGCCCACGTGACCAATGTTGTGAACGGTGTCGAGTTGGGTGCCACCTCTATGCAGTCGATGATTAAACAGTTTTTGACCCAATGGTTTAGTGAACATTGTCAAGACAAAGAAACGGCGGTATGTTTATGGATGGGCACATTGTCAATGAATGTTGTGTAAAAGAAATTGACGTGTTATCTTTGGTCCGATTGTGTTTTAGGCTGTTTTTGGCGGTTACAATAACATAAGTTGGTGGCGCAACTACCTATTCATTAATTCCAAGTTTGAATAGCTTCTCGAATTCCTCAACGAAAAGGATGCGAGTTAAACTTGGGGGGTGGGGTTGATAAATGAAGTTTCTTGGCTTGTAGATCGCTTCCTTGCGACGACGCACGTATTTATAGGAAGTGACGAGGCGATCTTCTGTAGGGTTGACGAATTCACAAGCCTATTTGGCTATATATGATAAATGGATACCTTGAGATACCTTTGAATCATTTTGGGTGTATTGCTAACTCTCATTCACTGAACGGGAATCCAGTGAAAGCCCAGTTATACCACTGTGCACTTGGACCCTACTGTTATTAGTCTAGATTCCTGTTGGCACCTAGTCCAGGATGCACCACGTGGAGGATGAACAATCGTGAATATCACCATTATTAGAAATGGAGACTTTATTAAATGTCCACTACTGAAAGATGTTTTTCGTAAAACATTCAAAGTAGCAAACATTAAAAAAATACAAGCATTACTCAAATCCTCAGGATCATTCGCATCCCAAGTACACACGGTTGCATAATTTCT
The DNA here is from genome assembly GCA_025895645.1 of Cardicola forsteri. Taxonomy (NCBI): domain Eukaryota; kingdom Metazoa; phylum Platyhelminthes; class Trematoda; order Strigeidida; family Aporocotylidae; genus Cardicola; species Cardicola forsteri. Next base: position 78,063 of record JAKXYG010000435.1, on the reverse strand, counting down.
ATTATAAGTAATTGATATTTTTAAAAGGATAGTTTTACAAATACGCAACATTTATTTTCAGTGCATCAAATTATGATTTTTATCTTGTTGAAATGCTTTTTTTTAATGAAATTAAGTAATGATTTTTGTAATTAACTGCATTCAATATTATAGATTTGGTATCGGCTCAGCTGTTTAAGTCAATAGATTACAATTCATTCGTTATTGTGACACTATTTAATTACATGAAGCACATCTAAGTTGTGCTAAAACATTCGTTAAGCATTCATTCACTTTAGTTTGATCGATTTTTGTACTTAATTTTATAGTGTTCTTTAACAAATAATAAGTTTTAAATAATATCAAAAAATTATTAAAATTGGGGTCGAAATAGTAGTTGCTTTAGGTGGCACTGAAATTGGTAAATTATTCAATTTTATATTTAATACTGGACCTCAACATGGTGTTCTAGATCATTGAGCAATTAATAAAAACAGTGCTCTGGTATGTATTAAAAAAGATAACATAATTTTTATTGAAATTAATGCATTTTATCCTACAAATTACAAAATTCTTGACTAAAATAAACGTTACATTTATATAGTTGGATCGAGACATCTAAGTCTTAATATAATTGTCATTTTTTAAAGTTAGTTCAAAATATAATGGTTTGAAATATATAAATTTTTAATTAAGAAAATTAATCATGTGATGCAAAATCAAATTCCACAACATTAGAACTCGTACATTAAACGCTTTAAGAAAATTCTGGAAAGCAATGAATAATACCTAGATTGTTTATAATGAACTTTTATATGTATATCTTACAGCGTAATTTATTTTTAGTAATTGATTCGCTTGTTTTTGAAAATGTCAATATTCTTGTTTTTGACCTAAATTAGAATTTTATAATGATATTGGTGTAAATATTAATTTTTATACAATATTTTACTTGCACTGTTAAGATAATGAATGTTTAACGAATGTTTTAGTACAACTTAAATGTGCTTCATATGATTAAATAGCGTCACGAAAGCAACTTGCTTGCAAACCTTGTATTTTTAGAATAGTTAAAGAAAATATCTTAACAAGAGTACTACTATCTACTCTTTTATAATCATTGTCGGGATGCTAATGATCCTGAGGATTTGAGTAATGCTTATAAAGTCTCAATTTCCAATGATGGTGATATTCCTGACTGTTAGTCCTCCACGTGGTGCATCCTGGACTAGGTGCCCCTAGGCATCTAGACTAATAACGGCAGGGTCCGAGTGCACAGCGGTATAAGTGGACTTCCATTTCTGCGGGTGGGTGCGAATATACACCCAGGATACTTAAAAGGTATCTAAAGGTATACGTATACCATATGTAGCCCTTGGGCTAAGGAGATAACCCTGACAAAAAATCAGGCGGCCTCGTCAATCTTTTCGAACAGTGGCGACGTCACAAGGATGCCGTCTACCAGCCAAGAAACTTTGTTATTCTTCCACGTTTATCTACGCTTGTCAAGCCATCGAAATCGATCGTTCTACATGTCGTATAAATATGGGAAATAATGTAGAGGTGATCACGTTACCAAACAAAATGAATGAAATGAATGTTGATAGGATTTGTCCTGTCTTCTAGTAGACAACTAAACGTCCCCAATTTGCCCAATTTTGGTTACTCGTTTTTTGTTGCAATGCATTCTGATAAATCGCATTTTCTTGGTGTTTTTTAATCAACTTGAAATCCTCGTTAACAACTAACCAGTCAGTGTATGTTTTTTTGGTTGTTGTGTAGAATTCGTTCGTTTCTGGCGTCTTGGACTATTTACGCACTCGTTATTTGTTGCCGTTGTTTTGGAGTTTTTCGGGAAATGCATGTCCACCTGTGTCGCTCGTATTCCAGGAATTGTGCAAATCTTCACCCAATCTGATTGTATACGTTATTCAGTCAATTCAAATTGCCCTCAGGTTAGCAACAAATGACGCGCGTTTCGATAGGTGGATAAATGCGAGGGTGGGGAGGGGAGTTGAAGCTTAAATATAACTTTTTATTTAGGTTTGGACATTTTAGGTATATAACGCGGGTCCTCAAACAACGATGCTACAAAAATATCAAATGTTACCGAATTATAATACCTAAAATAATTTCAATATTGTCATAATAGTATCATATTGGTAGTAGATGATAATATGCAAACTTTAATCATATGTGAATTTTAGTGATGATATAATTCCAAGGTCATTCAGTCCTTGTGCTCAATTTTAAATTGTTGACTTTATGACATTTATGCTCAAGTGTCCAAATAATGGAGTAATTAATGCACAAACATAATTTGTGGTTATTTATGAAGTTGAAAAATTCAAACCGCAGAGTTCCATCTGAGGCGTTCGTAAAATCAATGAGATCAATCTTCAAAGCAGATTGTAAAAACCAGAAATGTTTGGAGACTAAAAAAATGTCTACAAACTTATTTGTTTGTTCTCAAAAAACCGATATGATTTAAACTTTTTTGAGTCGAAGCAGATGCTCCAATATTCACTTTTCAAACATGTTTGTTGTAAAACACTCAAACAACAAGTGGAGTAATTGATGCGCTATATTATATTATATCACTGCATACAATATTGTAACCTGACTCAAATAGTAGCGCATCGCCTCACTCCAGTATCGTCATGTCCATTTTCAATTGAACTATGCTCCAAATCAATAAATATATGTTGTCTGTCCTCATTTTCAAATTATCACATAAATTTATACATTAGCTAAAATCGACCAATCACAATCTAGTTCTTTGTGAAATAGCATGGGCTTAAAAACGACCTTGGCATGTCTGTTCTACTATGTTTCATATACAATTTAACGATAAGGCGAAGCTAAGTCCTCCTACGCTATGATTTCATTGGTTGTTAGGTGATTGTGGACCAGTTAATTATTGTGTGTCCAAACAGACCTTAATATCGTTCATTTTCCACGTCATTTCGCACACAATGCTTATACCCGGTGTTTGTGGTCCAGTTTTTTGTTGTTTTATGGTGTGCTTCAAATAGTTTAAATTGTTGGTCTTGGTGTAAATAACGACCGTTGTGGATTTATTATTATTTAAAATTTATTAGAATTAGATTGTGAACAATACTGGTAAGCATTTCGTTTTTGTTGTTCAAATGGACGTTTTTATATTTTTGAGATAGAAGTGGCCACGTTTTATTTAGATATGTACTGGTTTATGCAGACTTTGTATATTGAGTATAATTATAATCATCATCGGGGATAGACAATTCCCAGGGTAGTCCAATACCAAAATGTCTGCAAAAACGTCAACTTTTGCATTCATTCATTCATTTGGTTGGTGACGTGATCACCTCTACATTATTTCCCATATTTATACGACATGTAGAACGATCGATTTCGATGGCTTGACAAGCGTAGACAAAAGTGGAAGAATAACAAAGTTTCTTGGCTGGTAGATGGCATCCTTGTGACGTCGCCACTGTTCGCAAAGATTGACGAGGTCGCCTGATTTTTGTCAGGGTTATTTCTCTTAGCCCAAGGGCTACATATGGTATACGTATACCTTTAGATACCTTTTAAGTATCCTGGGTGTATGTTCGCACTCACCCGCCGTAGCGGAAGCCCAGTTAAACCGCTGTGCACTCGGACCCTGCTGTTATTAGTCTAGATGCCTAGGGGCACCTAGTCCAGGATGCACCACGTGGAGGACTAACAGTCAGGAATAACACCATCATTGGAAATTGAGACTTTATAAGCATTACTCAAATCCTCAGGATCATTAGCATCCCAACTTTTGCAGTATGTACTTCATGAACGACACTTGAGTTGTGCTGACATGAAATGTTAGTTACGTTCCGAGTTAAACTCCTCCAACGATCTCTGTTGGGGTAAACAGACGGATGCCCAGTTATGTAATTTATTTGAACCTGGGGGCTTAGCATAAATAAAGGGACTGGGTTTGCATGCTACAATGTCCGTCCAATTTTTCCGTTGGCCGCCTGGCCTTTTTTTTCATCTGGGTAATTGATGTGCTTCATTAGCTATTCTGGGCGATCTACGTAAAACGTGGCCAATAAATGTTACGTGACTTACAAATATCTGGGAATTGTTGAAATATTTTATTAGTTAAACGAGTGCGTTCAATAGAGGACAACGAGCGAAACCATTATTATCGGGTGTTATAGTTTGGTTCTTTGTGTGACTGATTAATTATGGAAGTTATGTATTTTAGTTGGCACCAAACTTTGCTTTAGTGAGGTTTGGAGGTTAGATAGAATACTTTTTGTTCATTTTAAATTTTGCATTTAATTTCATGGCATTAACTAGAGTAGTAAGGGTTTGATTCACTTTTTTAGTTATTTTTTGTATGCAATCTTAAATAACATTGTAAATGAAAATTTAAGTAAATTTAATGATATATTTAATCTTCGCTTTTTCAATGTTTTATTTACTGTGTTGCTGGAACATATAAGCATTTAAGGAAGTTCAAACTGGTTCAATATTGTATCGGTTATTAACAAAAATCGGTTTGAGAGATATTCTACAAATTGTTGTCTGACGTTTTAGATGTTTTTATAAATATTTCGGAAAACGATAACTATTATATATTTACTAGAATAGAATATAATTGTTGGTATATTTTGTAAATTTCCGGTGTTTACGGCATTGTAGCATAGAAACTAGACATACGAGCGAAGTTTGAAATGATTTACAATAATATGCTGGTCGTGTTTTTTTACAACATTCTACAAAATATTAACACGCAACTGAGCAGATAATGACAATTTAAATTTTGAGTTATTTTTGTATGGATAGTTCAAGGTTTGTAGCATATGCAATTCATTCATTTTGGTTGGTGACATGATCACCTCTTCATTATTTCCATATTTATACGGCGTAGCAAACGATTGATTTCGAAGGCTTGGTAAGCGTAACACAAACGTAGAAGAATAACAAAGTTTCTTGGCTGGTAGACGGCATCCTTGTAACGTCGCCACTGTTCGCATTGGTTTATGGGTAAACAAAACAGCATAAGTTGATGGCTTCTCGAATTCCTAAACGAAAAGGTTGTCGGATGCGAATTGAACTTGGGGGTGGGGGTGGGATAAATGAAGTTTCTTTGCGACGACGCCAGTGTTGACAGGAATTGACAAGGCGATCTTTTGGGGTTGACACCGGTTGACGGATCCACAAGCCTAATTGGCTACATATGATAAATGGATACCTTGAGATACCTTTCAATCATCTTGGGTGTATGTTAACACTTATTCACTGAACGGGAATCCAGTGAAATCTCAGTTATACTGCTATTCACTCGGTTCCTACCGTTATTAATCTAGATATCTGTTGGAGGACGAACAGTCATGGATATTATCATCATTGGAAATAGAGACTGTAAGCATTACTCAAATCCCTATGATCATTATCATAAATCCATTATATTGATAGGTTTATGCATAGGGGCATTTAGTAAGTGATTAATAAGTCAAAATTTCAATTGTAACAGGATATCGAGATCTCATTAAAATTTTCATTCCTATCATGAAAACTTAGCTATTTTGTTTATTTCATTTATTGTAGTTGGTAATATGGTTACCTCTTCATTATTTCTATATTTGTACCTTTAACAGTTTCATAAATATAACTTTACTGGTCCAGATGCTCAGGTGCATCTAATCTAAGATGAGCTGTGTGGAGATAAAAATAACAAAATGAGAGAATCACCATCATCAGAAATTAAGACTAAAAACATTACTCAAATCCTCAGAATTATTAGCATATCTTCTCACTATCATTATCATCTTGCAATAAGACGATAATATCCAATTATTTAATAGGATGCTATTGATATTACTTAGTCTCAATCCCCAATACAACAACAACAAAAGTTAGTGGGGAAAAGTCACATCTTCATTGATTCCAAGTTTGCATAGCATTTCGAACAAGCCCTTTCCATTGGTCACAATTTTCGGAGGCGTGTAGGGCTATGTCAGTCCAACCGACTTAGCCATTGTTTTCAAGATAAAGTTCCGATCAAAGTTGTGTGAAGATCGTCCCGAATGGCATCCATCCAAGTACGTTTCTGACCATCTTTCCAATCGGCATTTAGACGTGAGATTGCATCAGGATTTTTACGGAGAACGTGTTCAAAACAGTGCAATCTTAGTTGCTTTACATTGGGAAGCACTGCATCATTTAATACAATCCTCGCATCAGGAGCCTGTGACGTCATGACTGATTTTTTGGGGTTGATCTTCAGGCCATATTCATCGGAAACTTACACATGAAAATTCAATGCTCTGTGCAGTTGATCTTCATTTTCAGCTAGAATAACAGCATCGTCAGCGTATTCTAAGTCGGTGATGGGTTTTGTACCAAGATACACGCCTTCCATCTGTCCAGAAACCTTGGAAAATATAGTATCGATTGCATAGTTGAACAAAAGCGGAGCAGCCACACAGCTTTGACGGACACTACTGCGAATTTCGAACGGCTTTGTAGTAAATCTGTTGCAATTGCGGATTACAGCAGTTGAGTTCTTGTACAGAGCACGTATGAGAATCACAAGTTTCAGGTGTTCCATTGCGTAACATAACGATCGAAAGTTCTTTTCTGTTCAGCGAGTCAGTTGCTGAAGGGTAGTCAATGTAGGCTACAGTACGTAGGACACTGAAACTTTACCCGATATTATGAATGCGTCGAAGTGTATAAATTTGATCGATGCATTCCGTACCAGAACGAAAACCAGTTTGGTTAGGACTAGTGTCTTTTCCCTCCGGGCGAATACGTTCAGCTATAGCTGAGGTGGCAATTTTGGAAGCTATGCAAAGTAGCTGATGCCTCTAGTTAGCAGGTATTTTTCGATCACGTTTCTTGTGAACAGGAACAATAGTAACACAGTGCCAGTCTTCAGGTCTACTCAGTTGTCCAAAAATCCGTTATGATGCCACACAGGTCTTCAACAAGTCGAGAGGGACCGTATTTGAAGATATGGAGGAATTTCGTCGAATCAGGCGGCTTTCCTACCTTTGAGTTTTCTGTAAATGCGCATAATATTATCGATAGTGGGGGGGGTTTTACGGATATTGGATGAATTACCGAAGGAACTGTGTCAGATATGGATTGGTCTTGCTGCCATCTTGTTGTGATTTCAGGATAGTTTAAAGTCTGATTAAAGTGAAATAACCAGTCTTCATTAGAAATGCCAGACGATCCAACTTTAACTTTGTTACCACGGCATAGCTGATCCAATTTCTTGTAAACTTTTCCACAATCGTCATGGCGATTAAAATGGATTGACCATATTGTACGTAGGTCGCCCACTCATCCAGCCAGAATAGCTGTGGAAGCCCACCCATTACCCGGATGGAAAAGAAGGTCAGGCGTTTCAACGAAAAATTTGGACGGACATTGTAGCACGCGAACTCAGTCCTTTTATTTATGCTAAACTTCTTCGTCCAAATGAATTATTTAATTAGGTGTCCGTTTGCAACTAATAGAGATCACTGGAAGGGTTTAATTCGAGATGTAATTAACATTTGAAGTCAGCACAGTTAAGTGTCGTTCATTACGTCTACATTGCAAAACCTGATATTTTTTGCAAACTTTTTGTAATTTGGACTACCCTGGGCAATAATAACTGGTGGGGGTGTTTATTAACTGAAAATCTTGGTTTTGAATAATATTGAGGTAATTACGTTGTGTCTAATAAATATTAACTTTATAAATTAAACAACAAAATTTATCACGAATTAATTATTGTGAATGATATGTAAATGGATATATGCTTGCACCCATCTACTGAAGCGGAAATTCAGTTATGTTTGTACTAGCTAGAACTGTAGTAATTTATTGAATATAATCAATATTAAATTGTTTTATCTCTTAAGTTTTATTTACATTGTTACCGTATAACCTTTTATTGACTTTTTACTGATAACAATTATTAATGGGTAAATCAATTTTCTTAAGAATAAGTAGCAATTGGATGTTGTAATTGTTTATTTATTTATATTTAACCATTACCAGTTGGTTTTGTTTGTACATCTATTTAGCATATTGTTATTGTGAAGATTTTATTATTTCGAGATTGCATCTAGATTACAACCATAGATTTCTAAGGCTAGAATACAATTCCGTCACAATAATGATAATGCTTTAAATCAGTGGAATTAATTTTTTATATTAATAAATGTCACAGGTTTTAGTTAGATCACTTTGTATTTCTTTATCATTAATCTAACAGTTATTAAATATTCAATTTTCATATTTAAATGTTGAACGTATGGGTTTATTTTTATTACATGTATTTGAATTGTAATTATTCAGTTATTGTTATAGATGGAAGCAGTAAACTATGAAGTTGTATATATTTATGTCTTATTAATATACAATTTTTAAATATTTTTTTCATTTATTTTGGTTACGTAATCACTTCTTCATTATTTTTCATATTTATGAGGCAATATAAAACGATCGACTTCGATAACTTGATAAGCGTAACAAACGTAGATGAATAACGAAGTTTCTTGGCTGTAGACGGCATCCTTGTGACGTCGCCACTGTTCGCTAAGATTGACAAGGTCGATTGACTTTTTGTCAGGGTTATTTCTCTTAGCCCAACGGCTACATATGGTATATATATATATACCTCAAGAACGCTTTACGTATCCTGGGTGTATATTTGTACTCACCCGCTGCGCACTTGAAGCCTGTTGTTATTAGTCCATATACCTGTTAGTACGTAGTACACTGTGGAGGACGAACAGTCAAGAATATCACCGTCACTGGATATTAAGACTTCATAAGCATTACTCAAATCCTCTGGATCATTAGCATCCCATTTTAAATGAATGCATAACGATGTATATATATATATATATATATATATATATATATATATATATATATATATATATATATATATATATGGATTATTTTTTTCACCTTTTACAGATCAAGTTCGTGTTTGTCTAGAGACGTTATCGTTGAAACTCAACAGGCACTTGATACTATTTATAATTTAATTAATTCAGGTTAGTTGGGTAAAACAATGGTTTGGTATCATTTTAAAAAAAATTTTCTTTTTATCTATGATTTATGTTTATTTTTCAATTTATTGATTACCTTGTCCAATCAGGTTCTAATCATAATCCTCAGAGTTTGTCAAGTTCATCTGTTGGGCAGATTATGAAAACAGGTGGTTTGGTTGGTCAAAATCAGTTACAGACACAAAATAATTCTACTGTAAGTGAGATATAGTTTTTGTTTTATTGATTATTCTTGATGAATAAAAAAAAATTTTTTTGATGTAATATGAATGAATAATCCAAAGTTCATTTTCTAAGCCACAAATTATTTCAACTTGGTTTGATCATGCTAACAATTTTTTGATAAACGTTATTGAAAAGGACGCATTAATTGTAACTATATATTTAAAATGTAATATAGACTAATCTGCCATTCCAAGCTTCGTCCTCCGGTGCAGCGGGACTTTTTAATAACATTTCTAAATTTGGATTAAATATGGACAATGTGGGGGCAAATCCAGCTATGGATGGTATTTCTCGAACTCTCAATGGTATGTTGTGGTCTTTTTTCATTTTATTCTTTTATTAGCAAATTCAATGTCTAGCAAGTCAAATTCGTCAGGTTTGGCACCACCAAATGTGAGTAATCCGTTATCGTTGCAAGTAAGTTGTTGTTGTTTTTGCATCCTTGCAACGCGTTGACATGCTATTTCGACTTTTTCAAAACTGTCAACAATGCATTGCATTTTCTTTGTAGCAATTAGCCGCTCGTCGTAAAGTACAGACTTCAGGGCTTCAGGGCAACGAGGGAGTTGGCATGATGGGCAGTAATTATATCAATGCAGTTTCACTTCCTATGGACCATCCTCCGATTGAACTTTTATTTACTAGTCAGCCAATTGAGATTCAATTGAGCAGTGAGGTGGAAGCTGAGGTAATTTTTTCTATATTCGAATTAAAATAATGAGTGTGAATTTTGTAATCATTTGTATATGCCGTAGACAGTTGTAAGGAATGACGGACCGAGAGTGATTAGTTTGACCTTAAATGACTGTAACGGTTATTTTTATACTTAAAAATTACAATCGTATTATATGTCTTTTTGGATTTGATTTAAAGGGATGTTTGTTTTTTTTTCAAAAAATTAGGCCAACACGTTTTTCCAAAGATTACTTAAGGAACTGAGTCCACCCGAAGAAATGTTTAAAACGGTATACGAATTGGCGACTATAGGTACGCCGAATCAGAAGAAGTTGTTGGATGGCATTCTTCGGATGCTGGCGGACGAAGTTAGTCGTCATTTGCAAGATTATCCGGAACGAATGTTGCCTCTTATCGCCGATTTGTATGGAAATGTTTTGGCTTCGAGTACTCGATTGTAAGTTTTTCAATGTTTTTATAAAAAAAAGTTATTTTCACTTTTTGTCAGATAAAGGTTTAATTTGTGCAGTGCATTTTCATAAGCCTTTTCTTCTTGGTTTAGTTTTTCAGTTTTGATTGGTAGTCCCGTCTCCGAGACAGCCTTGTAGTATTATAATTATAAAATTTTACATATACGTGGGACCAGTTGGTGACAGTTGGTTTCACGCATATATTCAGGATGCCCAATTAGAAAACTGGATTCAATGAGCTAGTAATTGACTTATTGATTGGGACCGGTTTGGACTGACTTTTTAAAATAATATCTTACAATTTTTATTTTGTCTTAAATGATATCAGTAATTATTATCTTGATCTATAATATAAGGTTTTGTTTTTAAAAGTATTGTTGTGGTTTTTTTTTAAACTTTGAAATTTTGTTTTTAGCTTTTCTGTATCTGCCTTATCCATGTTATGGCGTGCAGTTTTGACCCGTTTGTCGCGATTTCCGCCCGATTCGACGACATTGGATATGTCATTATTTCGTGCAATGCTTTTGATTTTATCTAAAGCTAAAAACACGTAATTTTTTGAATATTATTTATTTGTGCTATTTGTAACATTGTGCGAGAGACATTCATTGTAGCAATAATATGATTGATTGAAAAAGATGAAATTGTTATTTTTTCAATGCTCACTCAAACGGTTTGACAGCAATTGAAAATAATGGTCTCGTGCTCTTTTATAGTTGTTAATAAATTAAAATGGATATGAATTAATTACTCATATCAAACATTACTATTGTTTTTTTCAGTGAAATTTCAAAATAGTAACTAGAGTTACATATGTATTTGCACGTAGTTTTATTAAAAGGCTTATAAACTCGAGATGAATAAATATGTTATTCATTCACACTGTATTTTTGTATTTGTATGATCAAATGAATTTGAGTAGCACCCTTATTATATGCATATCTTTCATTGTTAAATTTAGGTTAAATTGTCTTAGAATAGACACATTTGGAAGTTGTTTCAATTTATTATTGTGTTGTATTTTGTAATCATTTGTGACCTTGGATTTGTCATTAACCATCATTGTATTATTTTTGTTTTCCAGATTTGCGCATTACACCAATTTATCTACTTTTCTCATTAATTGTCCAGTTTTCAAACTATTTCCACCCGAACTTCAAGGTGTAAGTATCTTTAAAATGTTTGTGATGTGGAATGAATTAGTTGGTTATAAAATATGAATTGTATGAAAAATCAATTTTTTATGACAAATTATTACTTAGTGAATCTAATTTGTTATTAATATGCTATTCTACGGTTATTATTTTTCCAGTACATTGCAAGTGCGGAAATATCAATTATAAATTATACAATGTCACAACCTGGAGCACCGGGTTCTAAAGTACGTCCAATTGTATATGCAATTTATTTCCTCTATTCTAGTTGTTGTTTTTTGGTTTTTGACATTGAAATGATTGTTTGGGCTTATCCGAAGTGTTGACTTGATTTATTCGTTTCCTACTTTTCCATTGTTCAGGGGCCTAACAGTCAAAATGCGAATCATTTGTTAGGACATTATGGTGGTGGTGGTGTCGATTCGATGAATCAGTCAATAATGGCGGTTAATTCGAACCCAGGAACATTGTTACAACTGATCCCACATCCGGACGGCTTGATTGATTTAACTGCGAATGCACCCGAACCGCCCGACGTAGCTATATCGGATCGGATCTACTTTTTGTTCAATAATGTTTCGAAGTCGAATGCCAAAGAAAAGTCCAACGAATTGGCCACTATTTTATCCGAGGAACGAATTTTACCCTGGTTTGCCGTCTATTTGGTCAATAAACGAATTCCCGTCGAACAAACGTTTCATGAACTGTTTGCCATTGTTTTGGACAATATTCAAGAACGTGTACCCAACATTAGGCCGAAAGTTATGCACGAACTGATTCGTTACATCAAAGTACGTTGGATTTGGTGGTTTTTTTTAGGAAACATGCTTTTGTTTTCTTATTTATGTTTTAATTATTCTATATATATTTACTTTTTTGCTTTCAGTATAATACTAATACTACTACTAATAATAATAGTGTTATGGTTTTACAAAGTAATATTTTGGATTATAGTTTTTTATCCATTATTTAATACGATTTAGATGTTCGCAGTTGATATAAACGTTGTCGTTTTTTAGAAATAATGAGATAAGTGTTTTGTTACACCATCATGCTATGAAAAATGCTATTTAATATATTTTATTATTATTAAAAAAAAATAGAAACTGTGTTGCTTTCTTGACATGTGTATTATCTTTTTTTGAAACCCGGATTAAATTGCATCATTTTAGAGTATCCTTCGGAGTATGCGCTTGGACAAAGATGATATGCAATCAAGAACTACTCTGAAGAATTTGGGCAGTTTTTTAGGTTTGATTACATTGGCTCGTAACAAGCCATTGCTTCATGACGATTTGAACATCAAGGATTTGATTTATGAAGCTTATTACAAAGGTCCTGTTCCATCTCAATACGTTGTTCCGTTTGTGGCTCGCGTTGTACGAGGAGCCATGGAAAGCATTGTATTTCGTCCGCCGAATCCTTGGACTATGGCCATATTGAAAGTGTTACGTGAATTTTACAATATGGAAAATGTTAAAGAAAGTTTGCGTTTTGAGGTTGGTTGGTTGGTTGTTTTCCGTGTAATGATTTATTCAATGTATTTTGATTTGATTTGATTACTTTTAAAGTGTATACGTTGTTTTCATCGATTCACTGTTCTAAGTGAAGTACGCTTGACCACTAAACATGTAAAACTAAACATGTAAATTGTTAATACAAGTATACTTGTTTTACTTTACACTGCTGAAATCGATTTAATATTAGGTTTTTAACCAAGGTTACTAATAATCATTTTTTGCATATGTGTATCAACATTTACAACCAATACATACTAATGAACTGCATAATTTTTTATCGTCTATTATATTCATTATTTTTATTTAGAACAGTTAAGTAGATTGTAGATATTTAATTTTTATTGAGTTGATTGCGTAGACGCTTAAATGATGGTGTTTTGATTAAACAATGTTTTCGTGAAATTTTAATAAAAAGTTGATGTTTTTTAACTATTTGTTTTGAATTGAAATTCTTGCCTTTCGGTAAAAATACCAAAATTCTTCAATGTATTTTAACAATGTTAATCATTTATCGATTTTTAGGTATTGTTTGATTAAACACTACTTTTTAAATTATATTTATCAATGTTTAAACAAATTTTTGTTTGTACTTAGTACTTGAAAATTGTCTATTCATTATTTTTCAGATTGAAATACTGTATCGAGCTTTTGAGTACAATTTGAAGGATATTCCATCTGCTCACTTCTTACGGGATCCAGCTAACGCTTCGAATTTGGATGTAGAATTATGCTTTATAACACCAACAAGCATAACTTCCGTTGCCAGTGGGCAAACCCTGGCACTAACTTGTTCAGCCGTTACCACTGTTACGGATTCTTCAAGTTACACGCTCAACGATCAGTCTCATGCAACGGTCTCCTCTAACGGATTGGCTACCATAAATTCAACCTTTTCAACACAACAGCAACATCAACAAAGACAAATGTTCAATATGTTGGCTATGTTGCAAAAGCAACAACAACAACAGGGGCCAGGTTCGAATACGTTCAATCAGCAATCTAGCGTATCTGTCAATGATTCACTGTCCAATTTGACTGGACAACATTCTGCCTATTCTGTACGTTGTATGGTAGTATCTATTTTTGATTAGCTAATTTGATTATTTTTGCCTAGTGTTGAGTTGAATAGTTGATTATGATATGTAACGTAATTTTAAATACAATTAGCATTGTTCAAAGAATTACATGTTTCTCAACAACAACAACAAAGTTGGTGGCAAAGCCACCTCTTTATTAGTTTTAAAGTTCTCAAAGCATCATGAATAATTCCTTCCAATTGTTCACGGTTTTCTGAGTAGAGCACAGATATATCAGTCCAGCGACTTTGCCATTGTTTCCAAGATAAAGTGTTGAGGTTCAAAGTATATATTACATGGAGCTGCTCTTATTAACAATTGATTTTGCACTGACTTTCATATTGATGCAGACATCGGGCTTCGATCTTGCTCATTTGGTTCCAAATCCAGCTGGTTCGGTTGCCAGTTCCAACCGTGTGCCATTCCAACACAAACCATTCAACAGTTCGTCCAATAATGGATCGGCTTCTACTTCGGCGTTTTCCCTACAGCAACACCAACAGCATCAATTGGCTGCTGCTGTTGCCGCTTTCCAGCAACACCACCAACAACAACAGCCATCCAATGAAACGGGAAATGTTGTTCAAAGTCAGTTGTTGACTTCCAATGCGTCTTTGTCACAAACTCATGGAACATCGTCAGGTGCGTAAATTCATTTCATTCATTCATTTTGGTTGGTGACGTGGTCACCTCTTCATTATTTCCCATATTTATACGACATGTAGAACGATCGATTTCGATGGCTTGACAAGCGTAGACAAACGTGGAAGAATAACAAAGTTTCTTGGCTGGTAGACGCCATCCTTGTGACGTCGCCACTGTTCGCAAAGATTGACGAGGCCGCCTGATTTTTTGTCAGGGTTATCTCCCTTAGCCCAAGGGCTACATATGGTATACGTATACTTTCAGATACCTTTTAAGTATCTTGGGTGCATGTTCGCACCCACCCGCCGTAGCGGAAGCTCAGTTAAACCGCTGTGCACTCGGACCCTGGTGTTATTAGTCTAGATGCCTAGGGGCACCTAGTCCAAGATGCACCACGTGGAGGACTAACAGTCAGGAATATCACCATCATTGGAAATTGAGACTTTATAAGCATTACTCAAATCCTCGTGGATCATTAACATCCCGTGCGTAAATGTCTATTTCTTTGGATCAATTTGGCAGTTTTGGTTTTTGTTAACGTATCTTGATAATTACTAATATTACTATCGCTATTTTTCTATTGCATAGAATTGACTGGGTTTACTGGACAATTGTTGCGTTACGATGAAGTGGGTATTCGAAGTATTCGCAATTGTCTCAACTTGGACGAATTGTTGGCTAGTGCCGTCGCTACCAATCGAGCCTCGGGCACCAGTTCATCTGGTCCGTCGGCAGCATTTGCGCTTCTCCAAGCCAATCCCAGACTACGAACTCTGATCGAACCAGCCATCATTCGTGCTGTCAACGAACTTACAACTCCAGTATTCGAGCGATGTGCTCGAATTACAGTGACTACAGTCATTTCGATTGTTCGCAAAGACTTTGCGTTGGATCCAGATCCGGCTCGGATGTTGTGTGCTGCATGCCTGATGATTCGTCATTTGGCTGCTGGCATGTCATTGATTACTGCTCGTGAAGCACTGGGCATGTCCCTTATTACGTCATTGAAAAATATCATTCTGGCCGAAGTCCAGTCGGCATCGGGGCAGGAAAAGGAAGCCGTTCAACATTTGGCCCATTTGGTTGTAAGCAAAAGTATGCACGTGTGTTTGGCCTATATGCAAAAGTTGGTTGCCGAAAAAGCAGTCAAGGATGTGGAAAAGAAATTGGAAAATGACATTCGCCTACGTACCGAACTCGGTCCAAGACGGTTTTTGGAACAAGCTACGAGTCAATTGAACAATCAACAGTCGGCTATGCCCGAAGTATTGCGATTATCAGTACGTGCGTTTGTCCTTTAGTATGGGTTGAAGTGCGTTTTTATGCTTATGCTTTTTCTTATTATTGAAAAATGCAGTTTATGTCATTTTACTGTGGTTGGTGACATAGTTATTTTTCCGCTATTTCTATCTATTTGTACCACATATTAAACGATCAATTTCGATGGCTTGATAAGTGCAACAAATTGAGAAGAAAAACAACGTTTTTCGGCTGGTAGACGGCATCCTTGTGACGTCGCCACTGTTTGCAAAGATTGATGAGCCGCTTGATATCTCCCTTAGCCCAACGGCTACATATGGTATACGTTTGCCTTAAGATACCTTTTAAGTATGCTGGGTGTATACTCGCTTCCACTCGCCATAGCGGAAGCTCGGTTATACCTCTGTGCACTCGGACCCTGCTGTTATTAGTCTAGATGCCTTCCAGCACCTAGTCCAGCATTACACCACGTGGTGAATGAACAGTCATTGGAAATTGAGATTTTGCATAGTCATTACTCAAATTCTCAGGATCAATAGCATCCCCTTTACGTCATGTAATGATAATATTGATATTGTCATATTACACGGCGATATTCATCGTTGACCAATCTTTTTATTTAGACTGGTGGTCCAACTTCTTCCGAGATGTCCGTTTATGAAGAATTTGGTCGTGCCATACCCGGTTTCGCTCCCGACTTCGGATCATCCATGTCGACTAGCAGTACTAGTCAGCAGTCGAATTCAACCGCAATGGCCAACTATATCCAATTTTCGCAAAAGCAGCAAATTATGCAAAGACCCACATCGTCCGTTGGAGTCCGAAATACTAATAAACCATTTATAAATCAACAACAACAACAACAGCAGCAGCAGCAACAACAACAACAACAGGTGTATTCACAGTCACAGCATTTAAATTTACGACAGCAACAACCGCAAAATGCTTTCCAGGTATACATTATTTATAATAATAGTAATAAACAATCATTTCATTTTTTTCGCAAAGATTGACGAGGCCGTCTGATTTTTTTGTAAGGGTTATTTCCCTTAGCCCAAGGGCTATATATGGTATACGTCTACCTTTAGATACCTTTTAAGTATCCTGGGTGTATGTTCGCACCCACCCGCCGTAGCGGAAGCCCAGTTATACCGCTCTGCACTCGGACCCTGTTGTTATTAGTCTAGATGCCTAGGGGCACCTAGTCCAGAATGCACCACGTGGAGGACGAACAGTCAGGAATATCACCATAATTGGAAATTGAGACTTTATAAGCATTACTCAAATCCTCAGGGTCATTAGCATTCCAAATAGTAATAAACAACAGGAAAATACAGTTTATTGAATAAAACGTTTTAGTATCATGAATTAGGGTTCTTTATTGTATTCTGTGTTGTAAATACTTTAAGCTACATCACTTCTAACCATTTCCGGTCAGCACAGAAAGGGAGACATTACATATTGGGCATTTTTTAAAGTGCATTGGACCACACTTTATTTTGTTTACCAAAATTTCGTTTTCACAGGCTTATAGGTTCCACTAATATTGTCAGCATTTCCTAATAAACATTTAGTCGGTGGTATATATGTATTTGCTTGGTCACTGTTCACATTGAATGCTACTTGTCTGGTACGAATATTTTCCGTTAGTCTAACTTCAGTATCGACAAAGCAGGTTGCGATCTACTTGAACGAGTGCTAACTATGATTACAATTGTTGTTCATTTTGATCTAAATAGTCCAGTGAAAGTAGCATTGATTGCAATGTTCTATTCGACGTTTTTCAGTCCAATTAATCAAATTGCCTATTTTATTTTTCAATTTTAAAGCAAAATGCATTGACCACCAATCCGTTTGACAAAATTATGAATAATCTAATAGCCATTTCCAATCGCTTGCGTACACCGACCGATTCGATGTCTTTGTCCCTAAGACGCTTTATTGACTCGTTACTGTTGGCCAAAACCAATCGTGACCCGAATGTAATTACCGACGTCATTGTTACTATGGTTCAAAGTTTTTTGGAACATTATCGTCCCAGCTCTTGGCGTGATCAACCACGTGGTTTGGAAATAATGGAGTTTTTGAAAGAAGCGTATATGCTTACATTGCGTCATATTCTTTCGCTTGAACAACCTCCTTTTGGTTTTGCTTGGGTTACGCACAAAGTAAGCGGCACTTTACAATAAAATTGTTTATACATAAAGTTGAGAGTTTTAAAGAATGTACTTTATTATGTATCATGTTATCACCTACTTATGGTTTAGATAATTACTAAGAGTGGATTTTGGACATTATATAAAAAATTGAAATATTAATGAAATGTGTACCATATTCGATGTGCTTTTAACTACATTTTGGGTTTTTACAGATTACTCAAACGTGGATTCATATGGATGATGGTGTATTGTCTAATCAGAAACAAGAATCATCTGTTAGTACTTCTACGACCACTACTTCTGCAACAATTGGAAGCACTAGTAGTGCTACTAATGCATCAGAAGTAACAACAACTTCCGTTGGCAGCAGTATCGACAACACGATAGCTTCGAATGTAAATAATTTGAATGATGCTAATTTTACACCCGAAAGTAGCGAAAAGCAATTGGATACTGGCGATAGTCAAAATAAGAGAGATGACAATTCAGTTTCCAGATTCAAACCCATTGCCGGTCAAAACTTTTACGGTTGGAAACAACAACCAGGGCTTGTTGGTAGTGCTTCTTTTTCTGTTGGTCACATCAAATGGAATTGGGAAGCATTTGCCGAACTTCTTCGTGTACACGTTATTCAGTTGTGCGAAGTACGTCGTCATTGTTGCAAAAATAGACATTTTTAAGAAAATTTTTTCATTCTCCAATCTCTTTGTTGGTGAAACTGTATTTGCAATCATTCGTTTTTTAGGTTGACACATTTTTGGCCCAAGAAGTAACCAAAGGCAATGTCGACGCAATTACTTTTGTCATTGACTTGTTGGACCAATTTGTCCTGCCCTATCCAACCGGGACATCGCTGGGATCTGCTGCAGCAGCTGCAGCGACTTTTGTCCGGAGCAGTTCGGTCAGTCAACCAAACGGCCAATCGTCGGCGGGAGCTGGAGGAGGAGGGAGTCAAGTTGTTGCAACTGTACCTACACAGAACAAGCGCGAATTTACCGTTCTCAACGAGTACGATTTGTGGTCGACGCTCGAAGCAATGCGCAACAGTACGACGATGATGATAATGACTGGTGCCATTTCGAGTCATGCTTTGGGCGATTCTTTGAATGTGCGTTTGCGGTTGGCTTGTGCTCGGATAAGGGGCTTGTTGGACTTGGGTCTTATCGAATATTCGCCATTGTTCTCCAATCCGGCGAGCAATATTGGAGCCATGTATGCGGGATGTAGTCAGACTCACGAATTTGACGATCCTCCTTTACAAGTACGTTGATTTATTTGGGTTGATTGTGTTTGGTTAGATATACAGTTTTCAGCGGTATATACTGCTTTCATTAGGGCGTGTGAGTGAAAACATACACCCAGGGTAGTTAAGGGGTATCTTAAAGTATACGTATACCCTATGTAGCGCCTGAGTTAAGGGAGATAATCCTGGCAATCAGGCGGTGTTGTCAATCTTTATGAAGAATGGGGCCGTCACTAGGATGCCATCTACCAACCAAGAAACTTCGTTATTTTTCTACGTTTGTTATGCTTATCAAGCCGTTTTTTACCAACCACAATAAATGTAAGTTGTCTGTAAGGAAATTGTTGGAGTTGTATTGTTTGGGATTTATAGCGCATAATTTTTATTTGTCATTTGTTGGATACTTGGTGTAAGAAGGTTAAATAGATATATATACGGTAGATGATAAAACCAACCAAGGGAAAAATAATTTAAAAAAATCCTATTGGTTAACCTCCGTGAGTGAGTGTGAGTCATGTTGGTGCATTCTTCTATGAAAAGGGGATTGTTTGACCTTGAAAATCTATATAAGGTGGAAAAATCAATATTTACATAGCACTATACGATTTGTATTGCGTCATTGTGCAAATTTAGTCACACTTTTTGAAACTTTTCCATCCTCTTACGAGTAATCAGAAACTCACACAAAAGGTTATCTGACTCTTATTGACTCCTTTTTTCGCAACATTTTCCCTTGGTTGGTTTTATCATCTACCATATATGCCATATATATATATAATAATTATTATTATTTATGGTTATTGGCTTAGATACTTTAGTAGAAGTAGCTTTCAGCACACAAAAAATATGTACAATTATAAAAATACAATACAATTAGCAGTGTGTAACATCAGTCCAAAAAAATAATAAGTAAAGTAAGGTTAAATTACATAGGCTAAAAAAAGGAAAAAAAACTCAAAATCAACGTATATTCAAAAGTCATGTTCAATATGATATGCGTAAAGAGGCATGGTATTATTTAGGGGACACTATGGTTAATAGTGTGCAAATATGTCAGTATACATAAAATGCGAATGATTTATGACTCATGAGTGAGCATGGCTAATAAAATAATACCTTGGATGAAGGATAATAAATGGTCACAAATTAAAATAGGCAGATTACAAACAACGGTAATTGGTCAGACCAAAGAAAACAAAAACATACTCATAATTTGGATAAGCTAATGTAAAGGTCACTTTGAACTTTGTTGGGATTAGATAGTAACCTTGCTAAATACGGCAGACATGAATTTAAGTACATATTGGTTCTGCACTTAACGTCTATATGCGATCTTCTTGTCATTCCCGATGCAAATGATTTGCTGAAATCACGATAAAGTGGATGATTGGAGTTGTTGGAAATACGACTGATTAATTGAAAACATTCCTTGAAGTGTCGATGAATTATTTCATAAAGAATGTCATTGTAAGGAGTACCTGATGATCGGCTAATTATGGTAATACATTTTTTTAACTTCATATATACCATGCTGTCATTATTTTCATGAATGGCTGTACAAATTGGGTATGGATCAATTATAAAGAATGCGTTTAGTGTTGTCAACATTTTTACTAGTTATCAATTGATTGTCTACATTATTTTGTTTTTGTTTTGTTTGCTGAAACAAATTTGTCTTTTTACAACACGCTTGATTATTTATTCGTTTGTAAACTTCTCTATAACAAACGTATCTCTTGCTTTTGTATGTTGTATCACAATGAACTTAATTATGACAATTTTCCTATTTTTTGCATTTCGTATAATTATTATCATCTACTCTTCACTTGAACCCCCCCAGGAGAAAGTTGAATTGTTAATGCGAAATTGGGTAGAGATATATCAAAGCCCAAAGCAACGCGATCCAGCTACTATTGAAGCCCTATTCAATCAACTTACCCAAATGGGCGTTTTGCCCAATATGACTCATTTGATTCGGTTTTTGTGTTTGGCCACCATATTCATCATTGGCCGAACCTTGAAACAACTGAAGCTTCACGAACAACAACAACAACAACAAGCAGGCGGAGGAAGTGGCAATTCTACCAGTTCGTCCGCATCCAAAATCTGTGCCTACGTAGAGTTGGATGCCTATGCTCGTTTGATTACCATCATCATCACCCATATGGGTGAATCTCAACGATCTGAAATTGGTCATGTGAAAGTGAGTGTTTTGTTCCAATTTGATAAGTTTATGGTTGTAGTTGAATGTGATTTTCTTATAATTTGTTTGGGGTACACTTGGTTTCATTCTCCCAAACGTTTTGCTTGATCCCATGAAACATTCATTTCAATTAGATCTTCCCGAATAGTTCATAGCCAAGTTTTCTTTGGTCTGCCAACCTTTCTTTTACCAAAATGTTCAAATACATGGAAACATTTTGCTGTCTTATGTTCTCTTTGAATTACGAGACTTTGATGCTAATTTTTGCTGAATTGTTATCTTATTGCCCCATGCTTATTTTTTTAACCAAAAGGGTTTTGGAATAATATTTTTTTGGAATTTGGTAAAATGACCATTTGCTGAAAATCAATCATTTTCATTTTGTTTGATGATCACATGGTCACCTCTTCATTATTTTCCATATTTATACGACATAGCAAACGATCATCGATTTCGATGGCTTGACAAGCGTAGACAAACGTGGAAGAATAACAAAGTTTCTTGGCTGGTAGACGGCATCCTTGTGACATCGCCACTGTTCGCAAAGATTGACGAGGCCGTCTGATTTTTTGTCAGGGTTATCTCCCTTAGCCCAAGGGCTACATATGATATACGTATACTTTCAGATACCTTTTAAGTATCCTGGGTGTATGTTCGCACCCACCTGCCGTAGCGGAAGCCCAGTTAAACCGCTGTGCACTCGGACCCTGGTGTTATTAGTCTAGATGCCTAGGAGCACCTAGTCCAGGATGCACCACGTGGAGGACTAACAGTCAGGAATATCACCATCATTGGAAATTGAGACTTTATAAGCATTACTCAAATCCTCAGGATCATTAACATCTCTGTCATAATAATAATAATAATAATAACACTTGATTTCAATTGCAATGCATGGTGAAGGATCATTTTAAACGGGGAATTTTACGAGTATTTTTAGTGAAATTGCTATTATTATTTATTAGATTTTTGCAACTTTATTGCTGGATCATTCTGCGTCACAAAATTGTTTATGCAGTGCATATTTGTATACAGTAGGCATGACTTTGATCTCCTTCGTTTAGGGCCGTGTTAAATGTCCATAAACCTTTAAGAGCAACGTTAGAGCAAATAATGAACTAAACAAAAAATAGTTTAAAAAATTTAATTAGAAGTTGGGTATTTCATGAACATTTTGGATTGACATTATAGCATGTCAATTTAGGCATCTTATTTATGCTAAATCTTTACCTTTAAATAAATTGTTTAACTGAGAGTCTGTTTGCTTACTCTTTACGGTAAATAGGACTTGTTAAAAAAATTTATTTGAGATATAATTAACATTTAAAGTAAACTTATTTACAAGATTTGACTATTGAGTGCACGTTTTTAAAGTTGATAGTTTATAGGTTTTGGTATTGCTGAAGCACGTTAAACAAACATAGTTATATGAGCATTCTTACCCCTAGTGATGATAATGATTACTACTACTACTACTACTACTACTACTACTACTACTACTACTACTACTACTACTACTACTACTACTACTACTACTACTACTACTACTACTACTACTACTACTACTACTACTACTACTACTACTACTACTACTACTACTACTACTACTACTACTACTACTACTACTACTACTACTACTACTACTACTACTACTACTACTACTACTACTACTACTACTACTGTTTTGGGATTAAAGACTTTCTAAATAAGTTTTTATGGAAAGGTTTTGTAGAAAAATTATTAATTTAAAATTAGTTATCACTTATTAAAATTTCTTACTTTGAAGATTGTTTATTTACTATATGATTATAGTAACAAACATTTTATAGCTCTCAAAAATAAACTTTGAAGTTTATTCACTTATTTGGTGTGTAAAATGCAAAATTTTGTTTTTGTTAGATTAATTGAATGATAGTTTATTGATTTATTTTGGTTGATGATGTGATCACCTTTTCATTATTTTCTATATTTATACGGCTTAGAAAACGATCGATCTTGATGGCTTGATAAGCGTAACAAACGTGTAGAAGAATAACGAAGTTTCTTGGCTAGTAAACGGCGCCATTGTTCGTAAAGATTGATGATGCCGGCTGATTTTTTGTCAGGGTTATCTCCCTTAATCCAAGGGTTGCATATGGTATATGTATACCTCAAGATACCTTTTAAGTACCTCCGTTATACTGCTGTGCATTCAGTGATTGCTGTTATTAGTCTAGATGCCTTTCAGCACCTATTCCAGGATGAACAGTTAGGAATATCACCATTATTGGACAATATAGGCATTGCTTTAATCCTCAGGATCATAAACAAATCAAATATAATTTGACAAATCATTTATTAATAAAGTTTGAAGCAGTGGTGTAGCGTGCGTGTTAATAAATTTCATTTTTAAATTGACATTATTGATAGATGTTGCAATATACATTATGTACAATGACCACGTTTTTTAAATCCATTTAATTTTTCTTTAAGGTTACTCTATTGAACAAAGTGTTGGGCCTCATTGCCGGCATCCTATTGCAAGAACACGAAGTGCGTCGCGACTGGTTTCATCCAATGCCCTTCCAACGTATCCTCATCATGCTCTTTGCCGAATTGCAATCGCCATCCATTGTATTTTTGCCCCACTTGACGATTACTCTCGTATCGGACACAACACCGACAGCTCCAGCTGAATCCGACAAGGACGAATTGACGTTGAAGGAGCAGTTACCATTGATTTTTTGTCACTTGCTGCACTGCTTGCGTCCAGAACGGGCCACGGCTTTTCTTTTCTCGTGGCTTGAAATGCTTGCCCATCGATGGTTTGTCGGCCGAATGCTTTCGGGGTCGCCTGGATCGTCGACCCAATTGCAGTCGGCTTATCAGGCCATGTACGCCCAATTGCTCGTCGATTTGCTTAAATTTTTGGGCTACTTTTTGCAAAATGCTCTCATGCCCAAACCCATCCAATGTTTGTACAAAGCTACGCTCAGACTGATGCTCGTACTAATTCACGACTTTCCCGAATTCGTTTCCGACTATTGCGCTCTGTTTTGTGATGTCGTTCCGTCCAATTCCATTCAAATGCGCAATCTCATTTTGTCGGCATTGCCCAAACGTGGAATACCGTCGGCCGATCCGTTGCAAGTAAGTCGCTTGCATTCATTTTGACGTGGCGTCACCTCTTCATTATTTTCCATATTTATACGACATAGCAAACGATCATCGATTTCGATGGCTTGACAAGCGTAGACAAACGTGGAAGAATAACAAAGTTTCCTGGCTGGTAGACGGCATCCTTGTGACGTCGCCACTGTTCGCAAAGATTGACGAGGCTGCCTGATTTTTTTCAGGGTTATATCCCTTAGCCCAAGGGCTACATATGATATACGTATACTTTCAGATACCTTTTAAGTATCCTGGGTGTATGTTCGCACCCACCCGCCGTAGCGGAAGCCCAGTTATACCGCTGTGCACTCGGACCCTGCTGTTATTAGTCTAGATGCCTAGAGGCACCTAGTCCAGGATGCACCACGTGGAGGACGAACAGTCAGGAATATCACCATCATTGGAAATTGAGACTTTATAAGCATTACTCAAATCCTCAGGATCATTAGCATCCCAATTCGCTTGGATGTTGCACCAGAAACGAAATGATGATTATTATTATTTGATTTTGTTCAATTAAACCATCTTTGATCTCTTTTCAGGCTCCACCTGTCGACCACTTGGCTTCATTGGATGATCCAACCGGTTATTGTATGGATGCGGGGTCTCGTTTGCCCGAACCAATGCGCCGCGAACTGGACGCCTATTTGACAACACGTGCCCCACTCAAATTGCTTAGCGAACTCGTTACGATGTTGAGACGGGCCGACGATATGTTGCCTCCTTTGCCACCCCAACTTGCCTACCAATCGCAACAACAAACGCGTCACCAACAAGCGTTGGCTGCTTTTGCAGCTGCTTTGACTGTTAAAGACACCGGTCTGACGAAAACCGACGACAAAAATTGCACGGACGATGCTCCACCTCCATCCTCGGCTTGTCAGACTACTCAGAATGTGACAAAAGCTGCATCGGACAGCAATGAAACGACTGTGACCGATAATTCCGAACAGTCGTCATTTGGATCGCGTGTTTCTGCCTGCAACAGTAGCAGCAGTTCGAGTGCTGCAGCAGCCGCCTTGCTTTGGGGTGTACGTGCGACTCAACAGCTGGCTACATTTGGATTGGCAGACAACATGCACTACAATATTGAACTGATGAATAATCTTACATTGTACATTTGTATAACTGCCATACGCAGTTTGCGCGAAAAAGGCATGCCTTTGAACATGATCACCATTGCCCATACACCTCAAATGGACATTATTCAAAGTTTGGTTTTGAATTTGGACAACGAAGGTAAGTAATTGTTTGTGCATGCACGTTGATTTTTGCATTTTGAATTTATTGATTACTTGCTTACTTTTGTTTCACATATAAAATACAATGAGTGGTGATTACTGGAACTATTTCAAGTGCACGGGAATCATTGAAATGAGTGACTGTTGATAATGTGTCTGATTGAGTCTTGGTTATCCCGTATACTGTAGGATAAGATTATAAATTTATTACTTCTAGTACGTTGTTGTTGTTAGGTGAATATCAACAGAGAGAAACGGCAGTTTTCAGTTTTATCAGTCGTTTTGTGTGATGTCTTATTATTTAATATTTTGAAGAAAATTATGATAATTTTTTATTTTCATATGATAATACTTACAAGGTCTCAATTTCCAATGATGGTGATATTCCTAACGGTTTCTCCTCCACGTGGTGCATCTTGCATTAGGTGCCAACAGGCATCTAGCCTAATAACACCAAGGATCGAGTGCACAGCGGTAAACTAGGCTTCACTAGGTTACAGCGAGTGGGTGCGAGCATACACCTATATCATATGTAGCCGTTGAGTTAAGAAAGATAACCCGGACAAAAATCAGGCGGTCTTATCAGTCCTTGCGAATAGTCGCGACGTTACGAAGATGCCGTCTACCAGCCAAGAAACTTTGTTATTCTTCTACACGTTTGTTACGCTTATCAAGCCATCGAAGTCGGTTGTTTGCTATGCCGTATACATGTAGAAAATAGTGAAGAGGTAACATCAAGTCGCTTGAAAGCACTGTTTCATTTTGTTTATTTGTTTCCAGGTCGTTATTTGTTGCTGAATTGTATGGCCAATCAGTTGCGCTATCCCAACTCGCATACCTATTACTTCAGTTACACCATATTGTATTTGTTTTCGGAGCAATCGAAGGAACAAGTGAAGGAACAAATTAGTCGCGTTTTGATGGAACGTCTTATCGTCAATCGTCCACATCCTTGGGGATTGCTGATGACCAGTGCCGAACTTTTGCGCAATCCAGCCTATCGCTTTTGGGAACACGAATTTGCACGTTGCAATCCCGAAATTGAAGCGTAATTGTGTTTTCAAATGTTATAACTTAATTTATATTTTGCTACAAGTTGATAATTTTGTTACTCAGGAGCCTACGATTATGTGATCAATTTCAAGTATAGATTTATATAATTGCTGTAAAGTTTTTATTTTACAAACTGCAAATGTTATATGACTTTATTACTCAAGTAGTGTATCAATGATTACTCTTTTTATTGTTACTACTTTTAATTTTTTACCGGAAACACACTGGTCAGCACGTGGACAACTTAGTGAAGCTGAACGGTGGGTATTGAACCTAGTTCGGGTAGAGCGCTGTACCGCTAGACCACTGTCGGTATAAATTCAATTGTTTTTCTATCGTTCCTTACAGAATTGTGACAATTGTGGCTCGTAGCTGCATTCCCAATTTCCAACTTCCTTCGATCGCTGTGGGTTTATCCGGCGCCGCCAGTACCAACAACGCGGTTTTGAACGGCATTAGAAACCAAGAGGAGTCTGGTCAAGTCGCCCCTCTTCCAACGCGAGGCAATTCAAATGTTGCAGCCACCGGATCTGCTCCGACACCTCTGCTCACCGACTAGTTTTGTGAGCGTTTTACATCACCAATTTGCAAACATTTCATCTCCATTCTCATTATTCATTTAGTCTGACTTTGAGATTTTTTCGAATATTGATTATTATAGACAATATCTAGTTAAGATGTGGACAATTTTACATGATCATTTTTGTATCATTAAAATCAATACATTGTACAAATTTTTAAAACTATTCAGGGTTTGTTTCACTTTTGTTTATGTATAGAAGACCTTTTCTGTTCTTGATGAAATTGTTTTACGTCCATCATCATCATCATCATTAACAAATGTTTTTTGGGAGTTTCTAACCGTATTTATAGATTCTGATGTGTTTATTTTTTGTATACGGATATACTTTTCCATTAACTTATTTGCACACAATGCTCTTTTTTAAATAAACCTAATTTTGTGTATTTCAATCTTTTTGTGTTTATTCTCATCAGGTTGCAATATTGAAAAAGACTGATGTGTGCGTTTTTAAAAATTAATTGGGAGCGGGGGGTTGTCCAGTTGCTAAACAAAGAATTTTGGTGATATTTTTGTGGTGTTGGTGGTAATTGGGGTTGTTTGGTTTTTAGAACATTTATGAGGCTAAGTACACATACCTTTGTTTCTAGATAACAACAGTAAACGTCAGTGGCAAAGCCACATGTTTGTTAATTCCCAATTCGCATAGCATCTCGAATAATCCCTTTAACAGAAACAATAGTAGCACTGTGCCAATCTTCAGAGCACTGGTCAGTTGTCCAGAAATCCGTGTTGATGTCACACGGGTCCTCAACAAGCCGCGATGGACTGTATTGGAGTTTTCTGCAAATGCGCATAATATCGATAGTGGGGGCTTTCAGATAACCTGTTTTTAAATCACTTCAATGTTTTATGTATGTAGTATTGCTATTAGTGTTCAGCATAATCAGGAAATGGTATTTAAAATGTACTGATTGGAATATTTAGGAGTTTATTGATCAGTTGTCCAGAAATCCGTTATGATGCCCCACAGGTCTTCAACAAGTCGCGAGGGACCGTATTTGAAGATATGTGGAGGAATTTCGTCAAATCCAGCGGCTTTCCCAGCTTTGAGTTTACTGCATATGCGCATAATGTCATTGACGGTTGGAGGTTCTACGGAGATTGGATAAATTACCAGAGAAACTGTGTTAAGATTGAATTGATCTTGCAACCAGCCTGTTGTGATTTCAGGATGGTTTAAAGTCTGGTTAAAGTAAAGTAACCAGTCTGATTGAAATCCCAGATGATCCAACTTAAACTTTGTTACTATGGCAGAGTTGTTCCAATTTCTTGTATACTTTTCCACTGTCATCTCATCTGCTACAGAATCCCAGTGTCTTTGTTTATCCTCCTCATAACTTTTTCGAAATTCCGCACGCAATGATCTTGCTTGACTTTTTCTCGTAGATATCTTTGCTTGTGTTTAAAGATATTAAGAATTGGCGGACAACCAGTTTGGCTAAACGGGGGAGCACCAAACTAGCTGAGTCGATCTTCCGTTTCAGAATGTTCCAGGGTCGATTTATTACCATACTGCAACTTAAAACAACAACTGGAAAACTTGACAGTATGGTCGCTATGTGTCAGTAGAGAATAATCCAGAGCAGGAATATCATGGCTGGTCTTTGTCACTCTGAGACGTAGACGAAGCGAACATGACACAAGCAAGTGATCGTTTTCATTTCCTGATCGGCATCCTCTGTATGTGCGGGAATTCTTGATTGCACTGAACCAGCGTTTGCTAACCAAAATGTAATCAATTTGGGAAGATTATCTGCTACAGCTTGAACAAAATGTTGTCAGATGTTTTGCGGGGTGTTGGAAAAATGTGTTCGTGAGAACCATATTGCACTTAACAGCGAGTTCACTTAATCTTCCATTCTCGTATTGTTCGCACGTTTTTGTCTGAGGGTCAATCCAGGGTCGGTTAACATCGTCTCTGCAAGCCCTGCCATTAAAATCTCCTCCAATAACAACGATTTACGTGAGTATAAATCTCCTAGTTACTAGGACAACTCATCCGTCTTTTTCGCTATACTTATCGGTTGGAGCATAGTCATTGATGATGGCCATTGAGTAATTGGATACCTTAAGGCACGCAAATGCTAATCGTGGAGTTATGCCTTTCTAGTCAATTAACACACTGGAAGCTATTGGGGATAGACAAAATGCTACACCGTGGTGTACCGGGTTTGATGCACAAGGTGATGGGAGAAATAATGCAACAAACTGGGAAGCTGGAGGAAAACGAAACGGCTCTGAACAATTCAACATTGATTGCTGAAGACAAGCGATGTCAATCATGTAACGACTTAGCTCTGCGGCAGTAAATGCTTGAGTCGAAACAGATAACAGTGACTGTACGTTCCATGTTCCTATACGGAGTGTATTTCGGATGCTAATTGAACTTGTGGGGGGGGTAAATAAAGTTTCTTGTCTAGAAGATTGCTTCCTTTCAACGGCGCCAGTTTTCACAGGAGTTGACAAGGCAATATTCTTCGGGGGACAGGAGGGATGACGCCGGTTGACGGATCCATGGGACCCATCAGAAGAAGACCGTTCACGCCTTGGTTACTAAATCAGACTCGTCATTATTAGCTAACAAGAGTGACATTTTGTTAACTGTCCCATGCAAACCCGTCAACTTCGGTCCTTCCCCAGACAAGTTTAGGGGTCTCGGCTGCTGATTCCATCATATATTTTCTGGTTGAACGAAGTTTCATAATTGTTTGCCTGATTTTCTGTCAGGGTAAACTCCCTTAGCCTTGCTGGCTACATATGATAAATGGCTACC
Organism: Cardicola forsteri; assembly: GCA_025895645.1. Lineage (NCBI taxonomy): Eukaryota > Metazoa > Platyhelminthes > Trematoda > Strigeidida > Aporocotylidae > Cardicola > Cardicola forsteri. Next base: position 47,607 of record JAKXYG010000435.1, on the reverse strand, counting down.
TTGAGACACCTTTTAAGCATCCAGGGTGTATGCTAGCACCCATTCACTGAGCGGGAATCCAGTGAAAACCAGTTATACCGCTGTGGACTCGGTCCCTGCTGTTATTAGTCTAGAATGCCTATAGGCCTATAGACACCTAGTCCAGGATGCACCACGTGGAGGAATAACAGTCAGAAGTATTACCATTATTTAGCATCCCATCTTTTAAAATAACACACTTAACATTCATTGGCCATGTTTTTTTTAACAAAATTATAGAGAGAGATATTTAAAGTGTATTGGCCATGTTTTACGTAGACTGCCTACTCATCCAACCAGAATAGCTACAAAAATCCAACGATTACCAGGATGGAAAAGAAAACCGGTCAGTAAACGAATAATTTTGTAGCGCGCAAACTATCATCTTATTTATGCTAAGTTCTGATGCCAAAATAAATTAGTTAATTGGGCATTCGATGGTCTGTCATCTGTAATTAATAGAGATCATTGGAGGGATGTAATTGACATTTAAAGTTGGCGATTTACGGGCTTTTGGCAACTTGGACTACTCCGGGCAGTAATAACCGATGAGGGCTGTTCATCCCCGATTATAATGGTTGTGTATTAATTTTTTACACATTGAGCTTCACTAGTAGAGGTTCAGTTAAATCGGAAAGATCACGGCGTAGCCAACGAAAAGTTTGATCCAATGCTAAATTGGACGTATGTGTGTTCGGGCCCTTTATAAGCAGAAAAATGTTCAATTTAGCTTATTTACAAATGTTTGTTATTAGGTGCTCGTTTCTATAGCAGCTGGCTATTGTTTTCATTTGAGTGACACGAGAATCTGGCTGTTGAATTAACGCGCGTTCATACTTCTCTCCCAACTTCAAATTTGAAGACGTCAATTTACATTCATAAAAGCTACCAAATAATTACCCTCCACAGTTGCCATAGTGTGGACGTGACACTGTCCAACCTAAACAAAGTCCAACTATTTAGCTTTTGGAAGAAGGAAACGATATCTTCTCTGTGTAGTAAATTTTTGATAGAATTACTATGTATTGATTACTTATTTATTTATGGATTTTATTGGAATTTTAGCTTAGATTTTGAGATTGATAAGGATAATATTTAATTCAGATTATAATTTATTTCAGATAATTAAATTAGATATTTTTGTTTATGTAATATTGAGTTATGTTCTCAGTCAAGTTTGAATCGTAACGTAGTAATTACTATTATTACTATTATCAGACAGATGATGCAAGGTAAAAATATTGATTTTTGTTGTGGTATGATTTTTAGAAAAATGCTTATATCGGCTGTTATATGAGTAAAAAGCTTGCATCTGATTCGTCAATTACTAAGCATAAATATTAACTAATTAGTGAACAATGACCAACCTAATATATATATATATATACCAAATATAAAGATACTTCTGCTTTCATCTAATGAAACTTTGATAATATCGACACAATTAGGTGGTATTCTAGTAATTCAGCTATAATTCTAACCTTTATTTGATTGTTCTTGTTCCCATTTGAGTTTTTGTACAACTTAATATGTTGGAGTCAAAGCAATTCGTCAATTACAACAAAACATTATTGGCACAAATTCTATCCTTGATAGTTATATTTTAGTTAGAAGCTTTTGTTGACTTACTCATTGTGTAATAGTAATAGTAGTAGTTGTTCATTCATTCATTTTGGTTAGTGACGTGGTCACCTCTTCATTATTTCCCATATTTATACGACATGTAGAACGATGATTTCGATGGCTTGACAAGCGTAGACAAACGTGGAAGAATAACAAAGTTTCTTGGCTGGTAGACGGCATCCTTGTGACGTCGCCACTGTTCGCAAAGATTGACGAGGCCGCCTGAGTTTTTTGTAAGGGATATCTCCCTTAGCCCAAGAGCTACATATGATATACGTATACTTTTAGATACCTTTTAGGTATCCTGGGTGTATGTTCGCATCCACCCGCCGTAGCGGAAGCCCAGTTATACCGCTGTGCACTCGGACCCTGCTGTTATTAGTCTAGATGCCTAGGAGCACCTAGTCCAGGATGCACCACGTGGAGGACGAACAGTCAGGAATATCACCATCATTGGAAATTGAGACTTTATAAGCATTACTCAAATCCTCACGATCATTAGCATCCCATTGTTGTTGTTGTTGTAATAATCCTTCCGCTTAAACGTGCGATCTGCTGAGTTGGAAGAGCGATTGAGGATCACTTGCCTGTGTTTCATCTGGAGTTAGTACAATTGCAGGAATGTCTTCTAATGTCCAGTGATTCGTTATCTCGACGATACCGAAATGTGACTAATCTAAAATAAGAGAATTATCAATTAGTCAGTAATGATACAAGCTCCCAGTGAGTCGGGAGGCGATGAAAAACACAAATCGGGTGGTGTCATGTGTATATTTTAACGGAAACAGTACAAAAGTGTCTTCTTCAAACACGCGCCATTTTTAATCAAACAGTTCACTTAAACAAACATATAACAGAATTACTCCAGTGTCTTCCCTGATGGTCGTCGGGGCACATCTATAATTATAAAGAACAATAACAATATATTAGCACATTGTTGCGTCGTTACAGTAGTAGTAGTAGTAGTAGTAGTAGTAGCAGTGGTAGTAGTAGTAATAATAGTAGTAGTAGTAGTAGTAGTAACACTGAACTTAAATTTTTAAATGCATTTAAGCATTAATTACTACCTGTAAACAAATTTAAAGTGTAATATACAAATTGATGGTTTGTAGTATTATTAATATTATTAATGAAATCCCAATAATCCTGAGGATTTGAGTAATGCTTACCAAAGTCTCAATTTTCAATGATGGTGATGTTTCTAACTGTTCGTCTTCCACGTGGTGCATCCTGTACCTGACTAATAACAGCAGGAGCCGACTGTACAGCGGTATAACTAGACTTCTGCTACGGTGCTAGCCTACACCCAGGATACTTAAAAGGTATCTTAAGGTATACGGATACTATATGTAGCCATTGGGCTAAGGGAAATAATCCTGACAAAACATCAGACAGCCTAGTCAGTCTGTGCGGACAGTGGCGACGTCACAAGGATGCTGTCCACCAGCCATAATGTAACGCAGTAAACGTTTATGCACTTCCTCCATATAACGTCATTGCACAGAGGTATAACTGGCCTTAGGCTACGGTGGGTGAATGTGAGCATACACCCAGGGTATTTAGAAGATATCTTAAAGCATACGTATACCATATATGTAACAGTTGGACTAATGGAGATAACCCTGATGAAAAATTAGACAGCCTTGTCAATCTGTGCGGACAGCGGCGAGATCACAAGGATGCCGTCTATTGGATATAAAAATTTCTTATTCCCCGTCCGTTACGCTTATCAAACCATCGAAATTGATTGTTTTATATGCCGTATAGATATGGAAAATGATGAAAAGGTGCTCCCATGTCACTATACAAAATGAATGAATATAAATTAATAATTAAACAAACGGTATTTTAATGCAAGCGTTTTCAATCATGATAAAATATTGGGCAGTAATAAGGTTGTTAGTCCTATAATCCAGTTAGGTCCAGATAGCTTATGTTACGGTATGAAAGCATTTTTTTTAAATAATTGATTCCTTTTGTTTTTAGCACTTACGTACCTACATAGCAAAGATCGCTCTGGTATGGGAATCAAACAACCTAAAATTTAAATCTGAACAATGTCACCTATTAAGAGTTGAGTAATTTGATTATATTACGGTCATTATCAACACAGCATACATACACTGTACGTTATGTAAATGTTACGTTTATTGAAATATTTAAGTTAAAATTAATAGTAACATTATATGTGTATCTGTATAATGATTAAATCTATTACACACTTGTTAAACAAAATTGTTCAAATAAAACAATTGGCTTTCAAAAACATACTATACTTCAAGTTGCGTGTCATTTAAAAAAGTTTTAGTTTTTAAATTAATTTTGATTGATTTAAAATTGATTACTTATAAGTTTCACTTTAGACTTTTGGCGATTGTGTCCTTTCCCATCCTTTCAGTTACACTAGCCCCCCCCCCAATGTTGTTTTTTGTGGGATCGAAAAATAGAAGTCGGGCTAATATTGATCCACCTTGCAGTTAGATGCTTTGGATAAGAATTACAACTTCTTGTTCCTGTCCCAGTCTGCATTCGTCTGACAATATTTCGTCACCTTTAATGACAAAATTATTTTTGATAGTGTTTATCACTGATAGATAATAACAGCTAATTGATGAGTAAAATTAATCATTTATTTATTTACTTGTACATGCATTTTATTTTTTAGTGTCATATGAAATATAAATAGTAAAAAATGGATTAAATATTCCTACATTATCCAATATTATGTTTAATTTCAAGTATAATTTTGTCAATATTTTGTACACATTTGTTTTGGCTAATATATATATATATATATATATATATATATATATATATATATAATATATATATATAATATTATTCATACAAAACCCTTTTACTCTAAAAATAAGCATGGGAAAATAAGACAACAATTACAACAAAACAACAACAACAAAGTCTCATTGGCATTGAAAATTCAGCAAATTGAAGATTGACCTTCCTTTCGGCTTCTACTCAACCCTGTCATCTGTGTAACTCTGTCATCCAGATACGTGCGATCACTTGTTTGCCGTTGTTTGTCCGAATGGCGTTCTCTTGTATTGTTTCCGTAGCAGTATAAATTTTTTACAGAGGCCAGGTTGCTAACGTTGCACTGAAACCCTCCTCCTTTATCCAGGCTTTGGACTGGCTAGATTGAATCACTTCTAGTCCAAACTAGGCGGAGTTTATATATATATGGTTTAATTTTTATAAAATCCAATAATATTTTTTAAGTGGTTTTGATTTCTACCCAGTTACGATTGATTGAATTTGATCTAATAAAAATCATATATATTTCAAATAAAATCGTCTCTAATTTATAAACAACATCATAAAAATTGCACTTTTGAAATCATTTTAATGATAATCTGTCTGTTCAAAATAAAAATCATCAGCCAATTATAGATTAGGCTTCAGTCCCTAATTTAGGACTTGAACTATTTTTTTGTACACATGTTTTAATTGAATTTAATTAAAGTATTGAATATGAACAAATTTGAACATTATTGTGATTGTGCATGAAAATGTGCATAAAAATAATTGTTGGTTTTGCACATTTAGTTGTCATGACAATTAACCATCATCATTATTATTATTAATATTATTATTAATATTGTTATTATTATTACTATTATTATTATTACTATTATTACTAATATTGTTATTATTATTACTATTATTATTATTATTACTATTATTATTATTACTATTATTATTATTATTATTATTATGTTTAAAAATGCTAATAAAATGACATTCAATTCATAATATATTCGTTAATAAAAATATACTATTAGCTTAGCTGTGTATTAATGAACAATTTGTTTTGAAATTATCACATAATACACCCTATTTAATTAGTGAAACGTTCGTTTTAAAAATACATACGTTAAGATAAAAATTATCTCATTGTGTTTTAAAAATAGGTTTTAATCAGCTTGACGCGTGATCATTTTTGTATATTCATAAATGGACTTATACTAGACGTAAACATTAACAATTAACATAAATTCACGTATTAAGGCTGTTGTTTGTGAAATAAAAACCTGTGTCTACAATATTTTAACAATGAAAAGTAGAACAAAAATATTCTTATAATAAACTGTACAGTATATATATATATATATATATGGTCAAGTGGTACAGCGCTCAAATTCGGACCTCGGTGGACATGGGCTCGAATCCCATCGCCGGCACTAAATTGCGGGCCCACGTTCAGCTTAGCTAAAATGTCTACTGCTGAAAGATGTTTCCCGTAAAACATTCATTCATTCATTTTTCATTTTGGTTGGTGATGTGGTCACCTCTTCATTATTTCCCATATTTATACGACATGTAGAACGATCGATTTCGATGGCTTGACAAGGGTAGACAAACGTGGAAGAATAACAAAGTATCTTGGCTGGTAGACGGCATCTTTGTGACGCCGCCACTGTTCGTAAAGATTGACGAGGCCGCCTAATTTTTTCTTAGGGTTTACTCCCTTAGCCCAAGGGCTACATATGATATACGTATACTTTCAGATACCTTTTAAGTATCCTGGGTGTATGTTCGCACCCACCCGCCGTAGCGGAAGCCCAGTTATAACGCTGTGCACTCGGACCCTGCTGTTATTAGTCTAGATGCCTAGGGGCACCTAGTCCAGGATGCACTACGTGGAGGACTAACAGTCAGGAATATCACCATCATTGGAAATTGAGACTTTATAAGCATTACTCAAATCCTCAGGATTATTAGCATCCCAAAACATTCAAATTAGCAAAGATAAAGTTTATATATATATATAGAATGCTAATGATCTTGTGGATTTGAGTAATGCTTATAAAGTCTCAACTTTCAATGATGGTGATGTTTCTGACTGGTCCTCCAAAAGGCATCTAGACTAATAACAACAGGGACCGAGTGCACTGGGTTTTTGCTTTGTTATATTTTGTGTAGTATACCTACACAATTAATTATTTAAATTTAAACAATTATAATACTTTTTAAATATAATTTAATTAATGTAACAAATTTCATGTAGGTACAGGTAAATTTGAGTTCATAAACTTTTAAAATTTTATTTTCTGCAAAATATTCAACACATTGAGAAAATTGAAAAATAAAAACACTATTATTAAAAACAAGTAAAATGCACTAAATAGAATCTGTTATAAATTTATAAATTAAATTATCGTTTTTTTAAAAAGACATATTTTTTTTACTTATAACGACGTTTACACACTTGTAAAAGATAGATTTTAATAGAGATAAAGAAAAGAATGATGCTAATGAAGCTTTTAAATAGTTGATTAAAAATTCTGGATATATCTCTTTTTTTATAAGACAAAATTGATTCACTAATAAACGTTCAACTCTCTAAATTCTATATTTGGCATTGTATCATATCAAAATTCAATTGTACTTGAACAAGAGTATTTCTAGTCAAGGTTTATACGTATTGTATTGCATAACAGAAACCAGGTAAATAAATATATTTATTAATGAATTTTCAAGGATTTTTATTAAACTTGAATAATAAATCTACTTCGTCTCAGTTAACCAGTAGCACTGTACAGCTGTTTCATTCTTATTTGGAATCATTAGCAGTGCATACCTTTCAAGTTTTGTACATACACAGATACACTTGAACATATAATTACACTGATTAAACGCATTTTCATGATCAATACCTTGAATAACTCCAAACTATTTAGAATATTGCAAACTGCTATTAGTATTGGCAGAAAATAATATTATTAATCAGGAATAATTAAAACATGCAATGAATTACTTAATAAAACTATGAGTTTTATTCAAAAATAGGTCAAGGTTAAACAAATACAATTAAATTTATAAATTTTTCTCTAACACCAATTTTCATAATTGCTAATACAATGGTAGACAGCCTACCAAATGTGTGAATATTTTATAATTAAAGATTAATTACCACTAGCCTTTATTTAACGGCATTACAATTAATCAATCCAGAATTAAACAAAATTGAACTTCTAACAAACCTATCAAAGTAGGGATCATTCCACCCACGCATTTATTTAAACTACAGCATAATGTGACTGTGCCTTATAATGGCTCATTCAAAGTATAGTAATTTTGAATTTTTTAAAAATCACATGTATTGACTTTATGACATACCGTTTTGCTTTGTTCCCATTATTTGTACTATTACTTTTTTATTTTTGTTGTTATTATTTTTTATATTGATAGTGAGAATGTATTTTACGATGAAGTATCTCTAGTGAGATATTAAAACTTAATAATAATAATATATATTAAAAGTTCTGTATTATACTACTTATTACTAAATAAGTAGGCAGTCTAAATGTAATTAATATTGTCATAATTATATTGATAAAAGTAGGTTAAACAAATACGAAATTTCTAAATACAAACAATAAAAGAACAATTAAATATTAAGACAATTTAAAAAAATAATAATCAACATAACTTTTTATTGAGTAAGTAGCATTATAGATTTCTAATAGTGCAAATAATTGTTGAAAAATGTTTTTCCCAAATCATTCAATCAATCAAATTAAAAAAATCCGATTAATTTCTGTCACCGATCCAACTTTTAATTTTATAAAATAAATTATGTTACAAAAATTTATTTTTCATTATTTTCAAAATTAAAATAATATTACAATAAAAATATTTAGGTAGAGTTTTTAAAAAGTCCGGCAAATTAATTGTTCATTTTTGTTAATTAACATTTTAATAGAGTTCATACTGAAAATAAATATTTTATTTTAAAATTATCTTAAAATATGTATTTAATTATAATTTTTTAGATACTAACTTTATTTTTTAAAAGTCTAAAATTATATAATTAAAATTATTCAAAGTTTATTGCATGTACATTTAATTCAAATAAGTTGATATTTTTATAAATATTTGTTTAAAGCATTGGGTTCCCTTTATAATTCCACACAAGCATCATATTACATTACATATTTTTATGTATATATATAGTGATTCTTTGTATGTTTGTGACTGAAGGGAATATACGAAATGAATTTATCTTACAGTTTACGTCTTCTATTATTTTGTTTGAAATAAATATTTATTTAAAAAAATATTGTAATATTCGAACAAAACAGTCATAAAATTAATCCTTTTTATAACAAAATTGACAAATATATTATTTATCAATGGGTTTTCAAGGAAATATTTCTATTTTAGAATTGTTATAATAGAATAAATTTACTGGGTTTTTTAAGTTAACCAGGAACACTGTACAGCTGATTCATCCTTATTTGGAATCATCAGCAGCGCATATTTTTCAAGTTTTACACACACATGAACTTGAACCCACGCCCTATCTGGCGTCATGCCAGTGTCTCAAACCACTGAGCTACGGGTGGATGCTCTTGGACTTGTAAATTTATTACTTATAGGTCTGACCTGACACCAGATAGGGCGTGGGTTTAAGTTCATGTGTGTGTAAAACTTGAAAGGTACGCGCTGCTGATGATTCCAAATAAGGATGAAACAGCTGCACAGTGCTCCCGGTTAACTTAAAAAACCTAGTAAATTTATTATTCAAATGAATTTGACAATTCTAATATAACAATGTTAAAAATATTTTTTTTATTTAACCGCAAACGATATCTTTCTATGTAACAATCACTGACAAAAATTAACAAAACATTTCGTATATTCCAACGACCATAATTTTTAAATATCAAAATATGTATTCAAAAACATTCGAAAACAATTTTCATGTAATGAAACATTTCTTTTTTATGTTTTCAAAATATGTTTTTATTTAAAATTAAATAAATTAAACTAAATTCAGTTGTACAATCTTAAAATATAAAATAATTTTGTAAAGAAAAAAACTCAATTGCATTGTAAGTATGTTATACAAACGTAGTTATTATTGTTTGTCGAGATTGAATTCACAAACATGTCTTTTCGTTTCAGGAGTAGTTGTAAACATTCACATTTGCTTCATCAACTTTATTATTATTATTATTATTATTTGTGTTCTTGTTGCTACTATTATCACTATTATTAATATTACTAAAATTAACATTATCACTATTATTATTATTGTTAGTATTACTATTGTTACTATTAATATTATCATTATATTATTATTATTATTATTATTATTATTATTATTATTACTAATATTATTATTATTATAACTATTATTATTGTTACTATTATCATTATTATTATTATTATTACATTAATACATTATTACATTATTATTATTATTATTTATTATTATTATTATTATTTGTGTTGTTGTTACTATTATCACTATTATTAATATTACTAAAATTAGCATTACCACTATTATTATTAATGTTACTATTACTATTGTTACTATTACTATTATTATATTATTATTATTATTATTACTAATATTATTATTATCACTATTATTATTGTTACTTTTATAATTATAGCTATTATTATTATTATTATTATTATTATTACATTATTTTTTATTATTATTATTATTATTATGCACTGGAGCATTATCTTGAACAACCACCAAATGCCCTGAAGCATTTTGTCGTAGTTCAGACATGAAAAAATCATTGAAAATAGCGACAAATTCTGAGCTGTTTAAATGGCTACTTGTTTGAAAAATCTGGTAATTCTTCTTTTTGGATTTAATTTTGAATTGGCTTCATTCTGTTTCTTTTAGTTTGAGGTGATAATAAAAGTATCATCCCGTCTACTGGTTAATGGTACAGGTCCTGTTCCTGGTGTTCTTGGACGTGTATAATCCTTTAATACACGGTATACAGTTCTCGTACTTATATAAAATAAATCCGCTATTTGTTCGACGGTCAAACCCATATTATGACTTTTTTTGATTTGTTTGTAATTTATAGCACTTAAAAAATAGCTTCCAGTATTCAAACTCTTTAAACTCATTTAAACTCATATAAATGTTCAAAATTGTGCCAAGGTCAAAAGTTCAAATGAAAATGTTGGATAAGTTAATAAAACAAAAATGAGAGGTCAAGTAATTAAAAATATTCTTTGATCTTTTTACGTCACAATTAATGTTAAATTTTCTATACATACAAAATTTAAAAACTGATTAATTTTATATATAGTGTATGAAGTGACGTGTGCTGGGTTATGCAAACACTTATAAAATTATGTAAACAATTTTTTTTTTTGGAAATTTGTGTTGCGTAATAGTTTTATGATTTTAACTTAATATGTATGCAATTTTTAAGTGTGATTATTACCATTTACCCATTTGAATACAATTTATCCGAAAATTCCAAGACACTTAGCTATTTATAATTATAAAAAAGTGAAAACACAATTAACTTTAAGTATCGATAGTCCATATTATTTTAACATAATTACTTAGTTGAAAAAACATAACTTTCAAGTTAAAATAGCACAAATTAAAAAATAGAGTTCACTGACAAGTACCATTTTAAACCCTGTATGTTGCGCTCATTGGTGTATAAGATAGTGGCAAATTATTATCTTATAATCCATGTTGGGCAAAAAATTTGGGTAATTCTCATTGGGTAATGGAATCAATTTGCTTTGCTTTTGTTTGTTCTTTCTCAATTTGGCTTAAAACCCCGGAGATGCTATTTTCTTTCGGGTATCTATCTCAACGCCACTTTTTGTAATTGAAATTCAATTCATTGTCTAACATGTCCAATCAAAATTTACAAATTTTTCGTAATTGTGGTTTCCACATTTTCGACGCGGCATTGATATAAAAGTTTCTTGTTGAGATGTTTTTTGGTAGCAAATTATTGGTTCAATTTTCTGATTTATAAAATAGTGTTGATATCGATGATCTAATTGGTACAACGCTCAATTTGGACCTCAGTGGGCATCGAATTCGAATCCCACCACCGGTTCACTAAAATACAGGCCCATGCGTTTGGCTTCGCTAAAATGTCCACTGCTGAAAGATGCGTTTCTTTATGCAAAACATTCAAAGTAGCAAAACATAAAAATAAAAAAACATAAATAAAAAATTAAAGGGCTGCCTAAATAATGCAAAACTGTACATATTTGATTTTTCTCCCTCGTTTATTACTCGAATGTTTCAAGACAAACATGTTTCAATATTTAAACAAAATTCAACTTTGTACCTATTCATGTGTCCTTTTCAATAATAAAAAAAATAAATATTGTAATTATCTGGATTAGAAATGATTCAATCTAGTCAGTCCCAAGCCTGGATAAAGGAGGAGGGGTTTGAGCGCGCAAGGTTGGCAACCTGGCCTCTGTAAAAATTTATACTGCTGCGGAAACAATGAAAGATGACGTCATTCCGGCAAACAACAACGTTTCTGGATGACAAAGTTACCAGATGACAAGGTTGAGTGAAAGCCAAAAAGAAAGCGCAATCTTCGATTTGCAGTATATTTTTTTGCCAATGAGACTTTGTTATTGTTGTTGTTGTTTTGCTGTAATTGTTGTCTTATTGTCCCATGCTTATTTTTTAAAGCAAAGGGTTTTGTATAATAGTAATAATAATCTGTGTAACTACAACAACTATTGATTAATTTTCAAACTCCGTTTAAAGTGCCTAATTAAAATGTTTATTTCACGTCTCAGTGATATCAGTTCTCGTGGCTTACGGATTAATTGTTCAAAAATAAAAGTGTTGTGCACTAAGTCAAGCATTGATTTGCCCATAAAAATTAGTGGACAAAATATTGATACTGTTGATTCCTTTACATATATGGGAAGCATCATTGGTAAAGACGGAAAAACCGAAATTGATGTTAAAGCCAGATATGGAAAGGCTATGTCAGTTTTTAATAGACTCAAATCAATATGGTCATGTTCTCCCATTAGCTTAAAGACAAAACTTCGTTTGTACGTATCAATAATAATTCCTACGGCAATATATGGGAGTAAAACGTTTAAGTGAACGGACAAAATTGATAAGATGGTAAGTGTTTTTCATTGCCGGTGTCTTAGAAGTATTTTAAAAATTACCTGGCGCGATCACATTTAAATGATGAGATTATAAAAAGAACTGACTCTCGTTCACTACATAACATCATTACAATTAGACGAAAAAAATTGCTTGGTCAAATTCTACGTTTACTGCCCGAAAGACCACCAAGAACGGTTTTGGAATAGACAATTGTAAATGGTAAAAAAAGGTTGGCAGACTACAGAAAACTTGGCTAAGAACTATTCGGGAAGATCTAATTCAATGTACACCTGCAATTATAATGTGCATGAATGAAGATTCATTCATTGTCAAAATATAAAATTAAAATTGACTGATGTTAGATGCGATCTTAATAATTAGTTCAAGATGAAGTGAATAAGAATTTTATGAACTTAATACTCTAACTTAATGTCCATTCTACTGAACCAGTCGGTTTATGTATCTTTTACCCGTATTAGTAATTAAGTACTCTATTAATTTCAAGGTACAGCTGCAATTATAATATCATACATTCCCCACTTTATATACCATCTCCACATTGGATAATGCTACTTTATTGTCATTCAAATAATGAAAAATAGAACAAACCAAACATTAACGGAATAGTTTATTGGGTAACATTTACATGTACAAAAAATTTGTAAATATGTAAAATGAGGGTCCGTTATACCGCTTTACCAAATGGCCATTGATCCATATTTGTCTAAGTCCAGGATGCACCACGTAGAGGTTTGGATCTAGCATCTAAAAAATTGTTTCATCCTTTTTCCAAAAAAAAATCAAAATCAAATTAAACATTAAAAAATATCACAGATGTATTCCGATTGTGCATTCAGCAGTTAAATAATTGGCAATCACACATTACTATTATTTGAGGAATGTTCTGATGTAATCAATGTTTATTTCATTACATTCCATTTTCAATATAATCACCTTTTCCATGCATTTGTTGAAAAAGTCTGTTTTTGCTGCGTACCCACTACAAATTATTAGTAAATATTATAACTTACTCAGAGCATAAGATGTTACTTAATTCGTTAAGACTTCCGTTTTCTTTTCAGACCCATTTTGCAAATAACCGTCGTATACAAATGTCCATAATTTGAACGTAAGATTATTTACAATTTCTTTAAAACTAAAAAATTCGTAACCTCATACACAACATACCTCCTTACTGAGTGACACCTAGCCAAATCACGAAAAAGCTTTAATGCGTTGGGATTTCATGTTTCTTTATAGATTATTAAATAAAACATACTTTTCGACTAACAGCCCTAATAACGTGAAAACTGCACAAGTTCACCTCACATCTCGGAAATTTTTTCCTTGAGTGCTCGGCGAAGGGCTGGAGCACAGTCAGCCGTGAATGACTGCGTTCTCCACTGGTGTCACCCATCAACTGCATAAAATGCTCTAACACTCGGATGTATGTTAGAGACTTTCGTTTCAATGACACTGTGCATCACTGGGATTGACTGACCATTGGAGTCAGTCACACCCAGATTTACCAATAAATAGCTTAACAAACATAATTTGTACAAAGAACTTACTTATCTTTGTTGGTGCTGTAAGTTGCATCGAAGCATACATTTTCCGGAAACTTTCTGTATAATTCCCTTTGTTGAAAGTGGCAAAAACTAATGATCAAATATCCGTTATTATGTACGTTTTGATCATATGCCATTAGACCTTCTTGCTCCAGTTTTCCTAATGTTTCACTTAGACCAACAAATCCTACAAATTGCATAATAATAATAGTAATAATATATAGTAAAACTATAATAATTATGTAAAAAAAACATAATAATAAGCAAAATCATACTTTGACCAAGTTTCCTTTTTAGATTAGATACATCTTTCTTGGTATATTCTTTACCAAACTTTTCTTTAATATACCGCTGCATGTTGCTCATGGAGTAATGAGGCAACTTATCTTTCACATCCTCTTCTTTGAAACTAGTGAGGCGACGCCGTTTACAAAACATTGCAGCCTCCTCTGCGGAAACAGGATGATTATGGGTAAAAACTCCTCTGGTCCCAATTCTGTACTTCTTGTCCTTCATTAGACGGACTGTGAATCGGGCCGGACATCTATTATCTTTAGATCTAAAAATAATATAGAAATTTAAGGTACTTGGGATGCCGTTGACCAGTGGCTCTTGATGGTTGATCTTGAAACCTGGCACAACGGAATTTTACAACTTTGTACTTTAATTCTTCGTTATCACCCTTCTCCTGAACTTCTGATATAATAATCAGCATGGCTAGATTTTTCAAATTTTAAAATCTTCTATAGAATCTTTTCCAAGGAGCGGTACGCCCTAGTCAACCAAGTCGTACAGCAAATTCAGTAGAAAAGTGACGTTCCGGGCAAAATGTTAACATTAAGTACCTCATCAAATAATAGAACTACCAATAAAAACCAACAGCCAATAATATCTTTCCTTTACATCAACCAATCACCTTTATCCATGTTAAATTGTTAAAATTTAATGGGTGTATGGTTAGGCCTTACCTTTTCTTTGAATAAGAGACTTTGTTGTTGTTGTTGTTGTTGTTGTTATTTCTTGCTGTAATTGTTGTCTTATTGCCCCATGCTCAATTATTTTTACAGCTAAAGTGTTGTAATAATAATAATAATAATAATTTTGTCAATAAATGTTTTAAAATTGAGTAAATACGATATTTATATCAATCAATTGATCGTCTAGGTATAAATAAAGTAAATTCTCCACAAAAACGTTTTTACTTATAATTCTTATATCAAATGTTTGTGCTTAATTCTCCCTTATTTTGTTAAACTATTTTACAGTGTTTAGTATTAGCAATGGAACCGTATAACATAATCTACTTAACCTAGTTATTCGTTAATAAAATTACACGATTCTTATTTAAGTTACATATGTGCCAATAATTTCGTTTCTAATGCAAATAAACAATTTTAATGAAGTCATTATTGGTTTACATATAATCTAAATACTATTGATCTATAGCCTTTTTCCTGCTTTTCAATTGGCTAGTTCTGTATAAACCAATAAAATTGATGATGTATTATGGTCAATGTATAAATAACCACAAATTGATGCACCAAAGCGAATTGATTTATTCAAATGTACGGTTTTGTGCTTGTTTAAAACCTTTTTAATAGCACAACATTGGGATAGATCCGTTCAACTTTCTTATTATAAATATTTATTTAAAATATTGGATATTTAGTGTATTACGTTGCTTATTTAACATGGGTGTACCAAATTCTAACGCACAAGTTATTTTGTATTGGATAGAGTTAGTAAGTTGTTAGTTTGATATAAATATATATATATAGCACTTTTATTTAGCTCTATAAAAATATCTAAGATAAACACAAATTACAATTGCAATTAGGATTTGAATCAATATTTAAACAATAACGATAACTTTTAAATATGACAATTAATGTATTTATAAAAGTTAGAAAATACAATAATATGAAGTCAAGTAAAAGCTCTTCGGTTTTTTTAATGCAGTAATGCTAATAGTTCAAATGTATTGTATAATTTAATTTTTGTGTGCTATTTAGGTAAAAAATTGAACTACTAAGAAACCTATCAAAGTAGGAATTGTTCCACCTACGCATTTATTTGAACTAATTTGGATATCTCACAGTACAAGTGTGCCTTATAATGACTCATTCTATGTATAGCAATTTTGAATATTTAAAAAAAATCACATGCAACTATATAGACTATATTTATATTCATTAACATATGACATTTTATTTCATTTTTTATCAGTCCATTATTTATTTTCTACTTTTTTATATTGATGGTAAAAATCTATTTTACGCTAGAATGTATCTCTAGTGAGATATTAAAGCTTAATAATAATAATAATAATAATAATAATAATAATAATAATAATAATAATAATAATAATAATAATAATAATAATAATAATAATAATAATAATAATAATAATAATAATAATAATAATAATAAGGGTTCAAATGTGTCATTTTTAATTATAGTCAGTTATATAAAACATGAAGCAAATTGTGTCTATTCAAAAAATAACCAGAGTTGTCTAAATTTATTAACACTATATAACCCTCTTTATTATTATTTTTAACGTTTTTGCTAGTTTGAATGTTTTACTAGAAACGCATACCTTTCAGAAGTTGGCATTTTAACGAAGCCAAACGCGTGGGCCCGCATTTTAGTGGACCGGTGGTGGGGTTCGAACCCCGACAGCCACCGAGGTCCAAATTCGAGCGCTCATACCGCTCGAGATCGCCCCCTCGGTTTGGTTTTATCGCTTACAACAATGCCAAATTTTATCGTAAAAAAGTTAAATAAAACGTTTTGAAATTAAAAATTCAAATAATAAACAACCTAAATTATGTGATACTGTAGAATTATAAAAATTTTATATGCATGCGAAAAATGCGTACAATTAAATTTTTAATCTAAGACAATTTGAGGTTAGACAATGTATTCTTAATATATATGAGTGTGCGTGCCAATGTTACAATAAACAATATGTCAAACTACAAAAGTTGACATGTCATTTTTCAAAAAAACCCAAAAATCTGAATAAAATTAACTATAAGATAAAAATGTATAGACAATTGCATTTTCACAAAAAGAGACACATGTAAACTTTGCTTTCGTTGTGCTATTTGCCAGTTTTTAAATGACACGTACAATTTAGGCATGAATTGTTAATGTAGGTTAGTATGATATCAAATGGATAAGGGTCAGGTGTGCATAAAAATGTGCTAATAATCACATATATTTTGTCAATTAAAATGCACAAAACAAAATTTGAAAACAGCGACTTCTTTATAACCTTTTTACTTTTTGAATACTACCTAGCTGATTCATTTTATGATCGGTTTGAGATTGTTAATTGCAAGTCAGCAAGCATATGCAGGTCAAACTTTTGTATAGAATATATTTAATAATTTTGTTTGTTTATTGGTTTGTTTAAGTTTTTAAAATATTTATAAAATTGTTTATTGTACTAACTTTGATAGATGCATATATATATATATATATATATATATATATATATATATATATATATATATATATATATAATTGGTTATTACGGGAAAAAAATTCAAGTATCTTAACTAATAAATGGCAATTTTTGTGGTAGCACTATTGTCTACAAAAATTAACGAGATTGACTGTTTATTACTACAGTGTAATGGATATATATTATTGGCATACACTAACGCGTATCTTAAGTACATTAAGTAGATATATTCTCACCTACTGACCAAAAAGGAAGTCCAGATAATCACCATGTGCTTGGTTCCTGCTCTGCTTCAATTCAACTTATAAAAAGTTGAAAGTATTAAACAATTTCCCAAGTTATTAGCACTCTAATAATAATGCGTCTACTGGTGTAAGTAGAATTGTACAACGGGCCAATATAAATACGTTTGACAGGGAGTATAGAATAATTACAGTTCATGGGGGTATTATTTTTCTAAACATGAAACAAATATACTAATCCATGAATATGTTTTTTATTTTCATATCCAGATTTTGTGCATTTTGTGCCTTGCATTAAGTAGATGTTTAATTGTCTCTACCCATGCCCAATATCTAATTGCAATTAGCTCATCATCAGCCTTGATAAATATCATGTTTTTATTAATGTACGGTTATTCAACTGTGAGGCCTTATCCAGGACGTTCCGTAATCAAGCTCATAGTAAGTTTGCAACATGTTATTGTGCATAAAATTAAGATAAATCGATTTATGTAGCGGTATAGCGCTCGATTTGGATCTCGGTGGGCATCCGGGTTCGAATCTCACTACTGGCCCACTAAATGCGGGCCCACGTTCGGCTTCGATAAGGTGTCCACTGCTGAAAGATGCATTTTTTGTCAAAACATTCAAGGTAGCAAACATAATTAATTAGTTAAATACCTTGGTAAAATTAGACAAAATACTAAAAATAGTCAATTAGTACGTAGCATTTATTATTATTATTATTATTATTTGTCATTTTATTTTAACCTTTGTGAAACCTTTGCAGAAATTTCTTGTTTTAGACAAGAGAAAAATCTCTGGAATCAAACTAGATATACCCCCAAAATTTACCGGCTCATATTATAACTCCAAATCAGTGTTGTTGATTGTTTAATAAAATACTTTAGAACAATATATACGTTTTGTTATCATGAAATATGTAATTTATTAAGTAATACCGAATTATCTATATTTAAGCAAAAAATATTCGTATTTAGATATCCAAAAGTAAAAAAATACATAATGGTAATATATAGATTGGTTTAAATAACGTATTTGAAAAATAAATAAATAAACAAGTAAAATGATTTATTTATTAATTTTTCACATGGAAAGTTTATACTTTATTAAACACAATCACATTTAATAATATGCTTTATTATTATTATTATTATTATTTTATTATTATTACTATTATTATTAGTATTATTATTATTTTATTATTATTAGTACTCTTATTATTATTATTATTATTATTATTACTTTTACTACCATTATTTTTTTATTACTATTACTATTATTATTATTATTATTTTATTACTGTTACTATTACTATTACTATTATTACTATTATTATTATTATTATTATTTTATTACTATTGCTATTATTATTATTACTATTACTATTATTATTATTATTATTATTATTATTATTATTATTATTATTATTATTATTATAACAATAGTTTGTTGCCTTATTTCAATACACTTATTTATTTAGCCGATTTTAACGGGTGTGAAATCAGTTCAACTCTCCTTTGAACGATCCTAAGTCTGTTTACGAGACTAACAACTTTACTTTTGTAAAACCGCTAAATAAAAAAACACCAACAATGTAAACAATGCAGCTCACAGCATAAAAATACTCGGAGCTGTGCAACTTGGAAATATTTTTATTTTTTTATTATTTTAATTATTTTATTTTTATTAGTTCAAATGTTTTTACGAGAGACGCATCTTCCAGCAGTGGGGACATTTTAGCGAAGCCAAACGCATGGGCCTGCATTTTAGTGAGCCGGTAGTGGGATTCGAACCCCGATGCCCACCAAGGTCCAAATTCGAGCGCTGTACCGATAGACCAATAATTTAAAACTATTTTTTAAAAATTTTAATTGTTGTTTTGTTCGGTTATTTCTAGATTAATTGTTTTTATAACTAATTGACGCAGTCATGATATTAGATTAAATGCCTCAATTATTTGGTTAATTGTATAATTAAAAATACAATAGCAATAATCAAATGTAGTTGTAATATTTTACTTTATTATAAATAAAATTTATAAAAATAACTTTATATTCAAAACCAAAATTGTTTACTTATTTTTAATGTTTAAGACTTTAAAAGTTTTACTGGAAACATCTTTCAGCAGTGGACATTTTAGCGAAGCCAAACGCATGGGCCTGTATTTTAGTGAACCGGTGGTGGGATTCGAATTCCGATGCCCACTGAAGTCCAAATTGAGCGTTGTACCACTAGACTACTCTGATATCAACACTATTTTATAAATCAGAAAATTGAACCAATAATTTGGGTTACCAAAAAACATCTCAACAAGAAACTTTTATATCAATGCCGCGTCGAAAATGTGGAAACCACAATTACGAAAAATTTGTAAATTTTGATTGGACATGTTAAGGACAATGAATTGAATTTCAATTACAAAAGTGGCGTTGAGATAGATACCCGAAAGAAAATAGCGTCTCCGGGGTTTTAAGCCAAATTGATAAAGAACAAACAAACAAAAGCAAAAGCAAATTGATTCCATTACCCAATGAGAATTACCCAAATTTTTGCCCAACATGGATTATAAGATAATAATTTTGTCACTATCTTATACACCAATGAGCGCAACATAATAATAATAATAATAATAATAATAATAATAATAATAATAATAATAATAATAATAATAATAATAATAATAATAATAATAATAATAATAATAATAATAATAATAATAATAATAATAATAATAATAATAATAATAATAATAATAATAATAATAATAATAATAATAATAATAATAATAATAGAATAATAGTAACAATAATAATAGTAGTGCTAATAATAACATTAGTAATAATAACAATAATAGTGATAATCATAATAATAATGATAATAATAATAAAAAATAATGTAATAATAATAGCTATAATTATAAAAGTAATAATAATAATAGTGATGAACTGAACTTAACTAGCAATATTTATTGACTATTTACTTATTTAAAAAAAATAATTAATGTTTGTTTATTTTTAAGGAAACAATCTATCAACTTGCTGTATCGCTGCTTTACTGCATTTCGATTGGTCTGCTTGCTAGCAAATATTTGGCAGTAGCTAATCCAGGCACCTTAATGGTTAGTTCTACTTTTTTTTCAATAAAACGTTTTTTTTCTCAATTACAAACAAAATTGCATAATTTATTGCAAAATGCATAAATCACATTGACAGGTGATCCAGTCGTTACTGATGCATTGCTTGTTGATTCATATATTTCATTCCATTGTAAAATAATTATGTACTGTCCTCAAATTTATATTTATTAAACGCAACAACATTAACGTTGCCGAAGTTGTCTAGTGATACGTTGGTCGATTTGGACGTGGGTGGACATCGGGGTTCGAATCCCGCCACTGGCCACTAAAATATTAAAGCAGCTATAAAGAATATAAAACGTTTCATGTAACATAGACCGCAAAATACCAAGTAATAAATGTGATTGCCCAATGTCTATTGTTTGATACACTCCTCATTAGGTTGTTAATGTTAAGGGTTTGGACAGATAATTTCGTTATTTGGATATACTTGTAGATAATTTATTTATTATTCTGCATAGCAACTTATTATTAGTTTGTTTTAAATAAATATTTTATTCGTTATAAAACACACTGCTCAACATCTGTGTATTGTTCAATTTTTTTCGGCATTAAACATAATTCTACTTTTTGGGTTTTGTTCCGACGTGGTACAACGAATTTTTAGCACTCGATTTGGACGTAGGTGGGCATCAGGGTTCCGAATCCACCACCGGCCCACTAATTGCGGGCCTACGCGTTTGGCTTTGCTAAAATGTTTAGTGCTAAAAGATGCGCGTTTTCCGTCAAAGCATTCAAAGTAGCAAACATACACAAAAAGATTAATAAATAAATGAATTCAACTTATTAATCAGAACCAAAAATAAATTAATTAATAATTAATTAATTTTATCAATTAAAATAATTTTAAATAAAAATTTTGAAAATCATTCTTTCATATAACATTATTATTATAGTAACGTTCACTGACTTGAAGTTTTCTGCAAAATAAAACAATTTAAAGTGTAAATATGACATTGCTGATACCAGGTTAAAAATTGATATTTCCCCAAAGGAATTAAATTAAAAGCTCCGAATACATTGTTAAAACAGTGTAAAAAATTTTATTTATTTATTTTTATTGTATGTTTATTACTTTGAATGTTGTACAAGAAACATCTTTCAGCAGTGGACAGTATTTTAGTGGACCGGTAGTGGGATTCGAACCCCATTTCTATCGAGGTCAAATTCGAAAACGCCTAGTTTGGATCAGAAATGATTTAATCTAGCCAGTCCCAAGCCTGGATAAAGGAGGAGGGTTTTGAGCGCAAGGTTAGCAACCTGGCCTTTGTAAAAAATTCATACTGCTACGGAAACAATAAGAGGACGCCATTCCGGAAAACAACAGCAAAGAAGTAATCGCACGTATCTCGATGACAGAGTTACACAAATGACAGGGTTGAGTGAAAGCCGCAAGAAGCTCAATCTTCGACTTCTCATGTTCACTTTGAATTACAAGACTTTGATGTTAATTTTTGCTGTAATTGTTATCTTATTGCCCCATGCTTTTTTTTTAAAGCAAAAGGGTTTTGTAATAATAATAATAATAATAACTGCTAGACCACTCCGGCACAAAAAAGCGGATGATCGTAGACCTCCCCACTGGCAAAAACTACACGTCTGAGCGAGCCCAATTAGGGATCGTCGCAGGCTTCAACGCGCCAAGGTGCAAAGGCGAGTCTCCACCTGTGGCCAGAGCATTTGTAATCACCTAAGTCCCAGTGCCAATAGCATAATGTGAATTTTTGTTTTAAAGGTTTTTTCAAAAAATTAACGAGTTGTTTTGGGTTGTAAAATGTAAAATTAACAACAACTCAATTGTTTGCTAGTAAGGAGCACAGTACAAAGATGGTTTATCTATTTTATTTTGAATATTTAGCAAAAAATGCATCTTTCAGCAGTGGACATTTTTAGCAAAGCCGAACGCAATGGCCCGCAATTTAGTGGGCCGGTGGTGGGATTCGAACCCTGATGCCCACCCACGTTCAAATCGAGTGCTGTACCGTTGTACCACGTCGGAACAAAACCCAAAAAGTAGAATTATAATTAATGCCGAAAAAAATTGAACAATACACAGATGTTGAGCAGTGTGTTTTATAACGAATAAAATATTTATTTAAAACAAACTAATAATAAGTTGCTGTGCAGAATAATAAATAAATCGATCTATAAGTATATCCAAATAACGAAATTATCTGTCCAAACCCTTAACATTAACAACCTAATGAGGAGTGTATCAAACAATAGACATTGGGCAATCACATTTATTACTTGGTATTTTGCGGTCTATGTTACCTGAAACGTTTTATATTCTTTATACTTGCTTTAATATTTGATGTTAGTAATTTTGCTTAACCTTTGTTTGTAAATCAGTTTACATTTAATGTAAAGAATTTTTGTTAGCAATGCACATCAATGAGTTTATAATTATATTCCATTCATAATATATTATTGTGTATTGTATTATGAAAGTGAATTGTTGTTTTTAATTACACGTGATTACTAAAGTGGTTTCAGTTAAAGTAATCTCTTTTCGGGGGTTGTGTTAAAAACAAATATATTATTATATTATATATTAAACAAAACCCTTTTGCTTTAAAAATAAGCATGGGGCAATAAAAAACAATTACAGCAAAACAACAACAAAGTCTCGTTGGCATTGAAGATTCTGCAAATCGAAGATTGAGCTTCTTTTTGGCTTTCACTCAACCCTGTCATCAGTGCAACTTTGTCATCCAGATACGTGCAATCACTTTTTTTCTGGAATGGCGTCCTGTTGTATTGTTTCCATAGCAGTATACAACTTTTTACAGAGGCCAGGTTGCTAACCTTGCGCGCTCAAACCCTTCTCCTTGGGACTGGCTAGATTGAATCATTTCTGGTCCAAACTAGGCGGAGTTTTAAAAACAAAAATAACAATTTTATGAATTAGTCAACATCCAATTTTCACTTTTTATTGAAAATAAAATTGTATTTATATTTTACTTATAATATAGTATATTGAAAAATACATACATAATAATGTATATTGAAAATGTATTTCTTACGTTAAATGCATTTCTAGTGAAATATTAAAGCTTAATGTAATAATAGTAATAATAATATTGGGTGTAAAGAAACTGAAATCTGGTTTCAACTTGTTTAGTTGCTGAAGAAGTTGAAATTTATTAACAAGGTTATTTGTAGTAAATCTCTAAGTGGTGTAATAAGTAATTTTAATAAGGCACTTGGTTACTTAATAAAAAAAATAACAAACCTTACTCAATAAACAATAAGTTTAGGTGTGTATTATTGTAAAAGAAAATTTTAAAACTCATTTTTTTTTAATAATAAAAATTTGAAAAGTTGAAGAAAAAAAGATTAATTAGCTTAATACATCTTTACGTTATTTACGTCAAACTAATTAAAAAAATAAATAATAACCTACTGGTAAAAAAATATAATATAAGATTTTTCTAGAAAAAATAAGTAAAATATTTAAATAATTAAACTTTTATTCACTATTTAAAAAAAATTAAATTAAGAAAGTCCACTGTTTTAAAAAGTATCATAAATATAAAAAACAATAAATTAATTTTCAATAGCACACAAATCATATAATGAAATAAAATTACAAATTTTGGATATAATTTATTTACCATCAGGATGTAAAGATTCTTTTTTTACATGTAATGTAGTGTGTGATATATATATATATACAGCAAAAGTTCACGGGTTAGTCTAACTTGACTTAGCAAAATCCGTAATCTTTTACATTTGTTTTCAATTAGCAAATATATCCTCCAGTTGTTTCGTGAAATTACAATGTGTATTTTACAAACGAACTCCGCCTAGTTTGGATTAGAAATGATTCAATCTAGCCAGTCCCAAGCCTGGATAAAGGAAGAGGGTTTGAGCGCAATGTTGGCAACCTCACCTTTGTAAAAAAATATACTGCTGGAAACAATAAAAAATGACGCTATTCCGGCAAACAACAACGTTTCTGAATAACAAAGTTACCAAATAACAAAGTTGAGTAAAAGCCAAAAAATGCGCAATCTTTAATTTGCAGAATATTTAATGCCACTGAGACTTTATTATTGTTGTTGTTGTTTTGCTGTAATTGTTGTCTTATTGCCCCATGCTTATTCTTAAAGCAAAAGGGTTTTGTAATAATAATAATAATAATAATAATAATATATTTTACAAACGTAGGTATTGACTTCATCGGCTTTCGGTGCGTACATCTTTGGTAGCATGGTTGCTTTGACCGAATTGTTGTGTACGAACGTGTGAAAACATTTTTGTCAAATTTATGCTCAATCAATCTAGCCTCATCAATTGAATGTAAAAAACCCGATTTGTATGTATTTTGTATTTCAACTAACAAGTATAGAAAAATGTAACAAAATTGTAAAACAAATATAATACCCGCTTTAGCTATACCAAAAAGCTTAATGTAAAAAATAATCTTTTAGAAATATTTTAATTATATTTAGATATTTTTAATTTTTACATATATATATATATAATAGTATGCATTATTTAAATTATAAAATATTTTTTTCTTTTGATAATATGATGGGTTACAACATGTATTTTGAATAGGAATAAAGAAAATAATTAATTTTAAGAATTGCAACACTTACTAGATTTAAAAAGGTGTTTTCCACAAAAATGTTTTCTCCAAAACATGGAAATAGCAAAAATTAAATCAATGGAACGTAGTGTCTTTAAACCGGTAAAACAAAAATAACTCCAATTTCCGGACTGGGCACTGTAAAGGTTTAACTAATAAAACGATTTTCTTTTTTTATGCATACATTAATTTAAAGAGTAAGTCAATGAAGTATGGTAGTAAGCCGATGGTATGACAATGAACTTTGCAGGTGTAAGAAGAAAGTAAGTTTTTAATTTTAAATATGTAAAGTCTAAAGCCAAGCATGTATTAAACGAACACATTAGTAATAAAACACCCAAAGTTAATAGAAAACAATTAGGTTTGAAACAAGATTATTTGGTTGGAACATGCGTCAGTGGATGAAATTGTACAGCCTTCTGTACAAATATATATATATGTATATATATTGTTTTTACTTAAAGCACCATAGACAAAACTTCGAGGCGGTTAACTGTTGACATAGTTACGGGAAATAACCAACGCTTGTAAGGACTAAGGGAATAATTGTCAACTTCGTTGATGAGCATCGATCAACAGAACCAGTTGATGAGTTGGTAACACTAAAGAATATGGCACTAAATCATTGTCAATGACGAACGTGTTCATTTCTGATAGTGTGATTGGTGATGTGGTCACCAGTTATTTATTTTAAAAATCTCATTTATTAATTTTTTTTTAGTTGCAATATTATTTGCACATTTGACGATTTTGTCATGCAGAAAATTTTAAAAATATCTTTTTTTACAATTGCATACAATCAAAATTGATAAAATAACAATTTTGTTGAAATTGAAAAAAATGGTTTTTAAAATACATTTTTGTTTGCAAACAACAGTTAATTGAAAAAAGTCTTTTTTATAAATAATCTTAAATTTTAAACTTTGTTGAAATTTAAAAAAAAAATATGATAAATTACGATACAATATTTAACTATTTGATCGATTTTACAAAACGATTAAAAACTGTTGTTTCAATTTTTTTAGTTTAAAATATTTGTGCATGTCGAAATAATGAAAAAATTATTGAAGACAAAGTATAAGGGTATACATTTATTCATTATTATTATTATTATTACAAAGCCCCTTTGCTTTAAAAATAAGTATGGGGCAATAAGATAACAATTGCAGCCGAAAAACGACAACAACAAAGTCCCATAATTTAAAACGACCATGGGACAACAAAATTTTTCCACGTGTTCAAACATTTTGTCAAAAACGATTTGTTTGATCTTCCACAAAACATTCATTTCAATTAGATCTTTCCGAATAGTTCCTAGCCTTAGTTTTCTTTTACCATTTTTAATTGTCCGTTCTTGATCGTTTTTCGGGCGCGGCAAACGTATAATTTGACTAAGTAATTTTCTTCTTCTAATTGTAATGATGTCATATAGTGAACAAGAGTCAGTTTTTCTTATAATACCATTATTGAAAATGTGATTACACCAGGTAATCTTTAAAATACTTCTAAGACACCGGTGATAATATATATATATATATATATATATATATATATATAATATTAACTTAGTCAAATATGTTTTTAAATAATTTCAGAAATTAATCATTCTTTAAATAAAATGTTTCTTTGAAACGCAATTTAATTATTTGGTCTTCAAATTGCTAAAAGTTTGTATATATATATTAGTTACAATTCAATTTTTATTTACATATTGATAAAATGATTTAATAAAACAAATACACTTTTTTTAACAAATAAAGTAACGTTCTATTATAACTAAGTACAATTTTGTTTCATTATTTACATATGTACGTACACAAAGTAAATAAACACTTGTATTTTGAGCACATAAGTGAAGGACGGCTAATCAATAGTGTGTAATGTAATTTAAGCGCGATTATATGTCTTTGCTAACTATTGTTCAAGTAATAATTAACATTTTGTAGTTTGTAGTTGACTTTTACGAGTTTGTTGCTTGAAATGTTTGCATTAATGAATTTTTATTAGGTAGATATTTAGTGCGGTCAAATCAATGCTTGTAAGCGTTATTCTAAAACAACAATTGAAAAGCGTTATTTCAGTATTTCGCTTGATAATAAATGTGCCAAAAGTGACCAGATTTTGGACTTGTATCAAGGTAGTTTGGAGACTTACAAATGGTGCTGACGTGATCTAGCGGTACAGCGCTCGATTTGGACGTGGGTAGGCATCAGGGTTTGAATCCCATTACTGGCCCACTAAATGCGGACTCACGCATTCAATGTTCACTAAAATGTTTACTGCCGAAAAATGTTTCCCGTAAAATATTTAAATTGGCAAACATAAATAAAAAAAATAATAAAAATAAATGCGTACCTTTGTGCTGAAAAATGTTTATCGTAAAACAATGAAACAAGAAATAAATAAATAAAATATATTACTATTTAAAGGTTAATAACACATTTAAAATAATATTATTATTAATAATAATAATAAGAAGAAGAAGATATAACAATAGATAATGATTTTAAATAACAGACATAAAGGAAAAATATAACAACCAAACATTTTAGTATAACTAAATAAAAAAATTAATTCTTTAAAATAAAATATGTAGCTTTAATTGTGTCAGTTATTTAAAAAAATTAGTTATTAAATTTGTTTAATTTTAAATTATTTTTAAATCTACAGTAGAGTAAATTAATATAATTTATTGCTTTCTTGTTGAATGTTCAAATCTTTTATTCAAAAACAACTTTTAACAAATAAATTTTTGGAAAAATCAAATAAAGGTCCGTATATTGTTTTTTCTAATTTTATGTTTACCACTTTAGAGAAGCCAAACGTGTTCCCCCATTTTAGTGCGGTGGCGGGATTTGAACCCCGATAATCACTCAGGTACAAATCGAGAGCTGTACCACTAAACCACGTCGGCAATAGTAAAAATGTTAATCAAAAGTCAGTAAAAGTGTCAATATTATAATTTAAACCCGTCTATTAAAATATAAAATGAAATCTTTAGCCACTTTTATAAGTACGGCACAAAGAAATCAAGTTTACTAAATAATTAATAATTTTAATTTATTTTTTATATTGTTAGAAATGTATTAAATAACTAAATGTTTGAATTTTAAACATTATAAAAATATTATGTTTGAAAATGCAGTAATTAATCATATGTTTAATTTAAAAAATTTGAAATTTGCATTGATACAAATATAATTATAGACAATTATTTAATTAATTTTTTTTAAATGTTTTTCTATAATCACATAAGAAAACAATTTTTTGTGTGTTCGATCAAAATGCATTAGTTTTTGTATATAAAACTCATGTATGTCAAAGCTTTTTAATTAACTATTAATTAAGTTCTTTTTTTAACTGTTTTAAACTGTTATTTTATTTCAATCTCATATTGTTTCAAGTTGGTTGACTAGAATCAACTTCTTTATATCCTTTTTATTCTCGCTTCAAGGAGGGCATTAAAATTGGAACAATAAACAATACAAAAAGAAAAATGATAATAAACATTATTAGAAATAAAAACAAAAACTTGAGTAAAATTCAATTGCATGTATGCCGATGTAGTCTAACGGTACAGCGCTCAAATTTGGACCTCAGTGAGCATGGGGGTTCGAATCCCACCACCGGCCCACTAAAATACGGGCCCACGTTCGGCTTCGCTAAAATGTCCATTGGTTAAAGATGTTTCTTGTAATGTATTCAAAGTAATAAATATAAAATAAAAAAAATAGGCGATTTAAAATTTTTAAGCGTGGTGAGATGACTACATAACTACATTTTAAACCAAAATAACTTTGTATATAACATAATGTTGGCTGAGTCTTATAAGTATTCAAGTTTTTTTCCAATTTATGCAAATATTCTTCAAAATCTCTTTTGAATTATTAAAGTATAGGGTTGATGATCCTGTAGCCTTTTTTCATTTTCGAGTTCTATTTACGTACAAGGCTGTATTTATTTTAATTTATGATTATATATGTTTGCTACTTTGAATGTTTGCACGAGAAACATCTTTCAGCAGTGGACAATTAGCGAAGCCAAACGTGAACCCGCATTTTAGTGCCGGTGATGAGACACGAACCCATGTTTACCGAGGTCCGAATTCGAGCGCTGTACCGCTGTACCTATAATGCATGTGTATTAAAAATCTTGGTTATATTAACGTTGTTCTTTGCAAATTCAGTTTTTACATATCAATTTTAGTTTAGTTTTATCTATATTGCTTTTCAACTACATCAAAACGTGGACAAATTCAGCATACCACCCATCAGTTGTAAAATATATACAATTATACAAATCACTTGCATTCTGACAATTGGCAAGTATTCGAAGTCAGCAACGTAATTTTACAGACAATTACAATTACAAAAAGTCCTTTGCTTTAAAAATAAGTATGGGGCAATAAGATAACAATTACAGCTAAACAATAACAACGAAAAAACAAAGTCCTATAATTTTTTTTAATTTTTTATATTTGCTACTTTGAATGTTTTACAAGAGACGCATCTTTCAGCAGTGGACATTTTAGCAAAACCAAACGCGTGGGCCCGCATTTTAGTGGGCCGGTGGTGGGATTCGAACCCCCATGCCCACCGAGGTCCAAATTCGAGCGCTATACCGCTAGACCACCCCGGCACATACTTATTATTTATAGTGGATCTAATCAATTCTAATTGCCCAGTGTTCTCAAATGCTGCTATGTTACTACCGGTTTAGCAAGTAAAAGAACCCTTTTACTGGGCCTTTACTATACAGGTTCTATATATACAGGTTTACTATATAATAATATACAAAACCCTTTTGCTTTAAGAATAAGCATGGGGCAATAAGACAACAATTACAGCAAAACAACAATAACAAAGTCTCGTTGGCATTAAATATTCTGCAAATCGAAGATTGCGCTTTCTTTCGGCTTTCACTCAACCTTGTCATCTGGTAACTTTGCCATCTAGAAACCTTGTTGTTTGCCGGAATGACGTCATCTTTCATTGTTTCCGCAGCAGTATACATTTTTACAAAGGCCAGGTTGCCAACCATGCGCTCAAACCCTCCTCCTTTATCCAGGCTTGGGACTGGCTAAATTGAATCATTTCTAATCCAAACTAGGTTCTTGCATATTGCCAGGTTTAATAGCTCGGTTCGGTTATAATTATTAATGGTTTTTTTAATTCATTCGTTATTTAAATAGTTTTATTAAAGCACCTTTGGAATAAGAATAACAATTACAACTAACTACATATGCATTTATTTTATTTTATTTTTTATGCTTATTACTTTAAATGCTTTACGAGAAACCACCGGCTCACTAAAATGCGAGCCCACGTTGGGCTTCGCTAAAATGTCAACTGCTGAAATTCGAACCCCCGATGCCCACCAAGGTCCAAATTCGAGCGTTATACCGCTAGACCACGCCAGCATTTAAAAAGAACTTGAAACAACAAAATGTTTCTATGTATTTGAACATTCTGCCAAACATTTTGCTTGATCCCCATGAAATGTTCATTTCAATTGGATCTCTCCGAATAGTTTTTAGCCAAGTTTTCTTGCTTTTACAATTTTCGATCTTCTATTCCGAAAGCGTTCTTGCTGGTCTTTCGGGCGCGGTAAACGTAGAATTTAACTAGACATGGGTAGTTAATTAGTGTTATATTTTATATGTCTCAATAAGTAAACTAGTGTTGTTAATTAACTCTCAAGGTAAAGCACGTGTTACACCGCATGTCAAGTGGGGCGTTATTTTACATATATATATATATATATATATATATCTTTTGAAGATTTGCACGTACATCCTTTTTTCATAATTTTTAACTTTTTCTCTGTTTTTGTTCTTAATTTTCACATTTTTACTACAAATTCCCCATTTCCTATTTCTTTCCAATAACCTGAGGTAAATTAAAACCGAGAATCAAAAGAACTTTTCCTACTCAACTTGCTTACCAGCTCGTACAGACATGTATAGTTAACTAGTGTTATATTTTACACGTCTCAATAAGTAAGCTAATATTATTAACAAGCTCTTAATTTGTTCATTTTTATGGTTTTATCAAATATTAAACACTGTTAAATTATTTCAATTTAGAAATATTTAAGTTTAAACGCTAAGATATTCGATTTGAAGACCAGAATTACAACTCATGAATTTTTCCTACAATACGTTACTATTATTTAACAGATATTTTATTGATTACATTATTTTGTGAATATTATTTTAACATGTTTATATTTTAATATTTACAATTCCTAATTTTTGTTCAACTTCTATATATATATATATATATATATATATATATATTGATTTACTGTACCAAAATGCGCGACATTATTCATTGGCGTGCTTGTGCAATATAATGTGGTTTGTGTAACTCTGAACTTTTCAGTATTTGTCCGTTTATTTAATCGTTTTTGTAATGCATAATTGTATTGACTATTTTTAATCTTAATACATTTAGTATCAACATTAACATTTAACTCCGCCTACTTTGGATCAGAAATAATTCAATCTAGCCAGTCCCAAGCCTGGATAAAAGAGGAGGGTTTGAGCGCAAGGTTGGCAACCTGGCCTCTGTAAAAAATTTATACTGCTACAAAAACAATAAAAGGATACTATTCCGGCAAACAGCGGCAAAGAAGTGATTGCACGTATCTGGATGACAAAGTTACACAGATGACAGGATTGAGTGAAAACCGATCTTCGATTTGCAGAATCTTCAATGCCAACGATACTTTGTTGTTGTTGTTTTGCTGTAATTGTTGTGCTTATTTTTAAAGCAAAAGGGTTTAGTATAATATATATCAATATTTTAATATAATTATTACGAAATACTTAATAATTCATATTTTTAATATTATGTCAAGATTTAACAACTGATGCATTTCTAAACATTTACATACTTTATATTAATTGTTTTTAATACAAAAAATAGTATATATATATTTTTTTAAATCTGTAGTACTAATAATATTTAAATTACATTAAATATCATTTATATTTTTAACTTAGACGTGATTTTATTTATGTAAAATTATCATTAATAAATATTATATTAAAAATTGTTAAATACATAAATTCAGAAAGCAAAAAAAAATATTTAAAATATTTTTTTCAATTGCATAGTAACATTTTTTAGTAAAATTGACTCTAAAGAAGGACTATGTAGACGGTTTTACTAATTAACACGATGGGGCGGTTTGAAAGAACAAATAGCGTTGCTTGTTGACGAAGGTTGCATGTTTAAGTGCCAATTGAGCGAACGCTGTATTTTGATTGAATCCAATACCCGTTAATTAGTCTTTAGTTATTTGCTTACATACAAACTAAAACCGGCGTTTATTTACTTACGTTAAACATTAGCAATTCAATACAATTATGCAATCAACAGTATTTAAACGAACAAGTGAATAGGACTCACAAATCACAAAACTGTAACGTTTAATCAAAAGAAAAATTGTTAATAATAATATAATAATAATAATAATAATAATAATAATAATAATAATAATAATAATAATAATAATAATAATAATAATCAATAATCAGTAATACTTAATTAAATGATCGTAATTGAAAAAATGTTAAAGACAGAATAATTAAAATTTTAAAATAATTTTTTTATAAATCGAATTTTGGTGTTTCTTTACAATACATAACTTGTTATGTTTTTTGCCAGTGGGTAACTAAAATTTCGTTAATTGCATCTTACCCTTTCCATAATGGGTTTGTAATTTTTTTATTTCAAAATAATTAAACAACTATCTGAATTGTAGGTTTGTATTTTCTACAAACATTTACAGTCTCCTTCTTTTTAACTATTTAAAATACACTAGATTGTTGAACAATATGCTGTTTATATTTATAAAGGTGGTTAAGATGCTAATAATCTTGAAGAGTTAAGTTTATAAAATTTTAATTTCCAATAATAGTGATATTCCTGACTGTTCATCCTACACGTGATGCATCCTGGACTAAGTGCCAACAAGCATTTAGACTAATAACAGTAGGAACCAAGTACACAGCGGTATAACCGGGCTTTCACTGAATTTTTGTTTAATGAATGGGTACTAGCATACACCCAGGATACTTAAAGGGTATCTCAAAGTAATTATTTACCATATGTAACCGGTTAGGTTTGTGTATCTGTAAACCGGCATCAACCTAAATTTCTGTAAACAAGGAAGCGGTCTTTTGACCAAGAAGTTTAATTTGCATTAGATAACCTTTTCGTATAGAAATTTGAGAAACTACATAAACTTGGAATTAATAAAGAGGTGCCTCTGCCACCAACTAATAGAAAAAAGAGAGTAAAGTAAAAAATAAAATTGATAACAGAAAAAATTTAGAAATTAAGGCAAAATTAAGATTGAAATTAAAACTAAATATGTCCAAGTGCCATCACTTCTTTACTTTTGGAAAGCATTTAGACAACCGTTCTAAGTTTCTATTTCTGTTGTTAACTTGGGTAAAAATCTAGGCGTTACTTTTAGTCCCACACTTAATTTTTGTCTCACCACAACAAAGCAACATTGACTTGTTTTTAACTTACCAAGATTTTAGGCATAATTTGGGTAATATCCCGGTTAACTGCACATTTCATATACCAATTATACATTAAGCAACTAAAACAACTCGATGAATCAGGATCAGGACGGTACACAAGGTGCGTAGAATTTTATCCTTTTAATCCTCGGTTCTCAAAGTATCTAAAAATTTGAAATCGGGGAGAATAAAGGGGGAGAAAAAAGCTGGGATAAGAAAAATAAATAATTGTGAGAAAAAAGTAATAATAGTATGGTGGAAAAAAGTGAAAGAGTAAATTAGAAATTAAATAAAATTGGAGAGCATGTGTTGGTCATAATTTATTTTAAATGACCCTAAGGATTTAGAATTGACTACATGACTAGAAAGCTTATTTCATTCTGTAATGGATCTGTGTGTGAAATGATTTAGTCTAACATGAGTGAGAGCTCTGGGTTTGTGATTCTTTAGATAATGTCCCCTAAGGTTACCATTATTTACATTTAAAAATGAGTGATCCTATTGCTTGCGAATAACTAATATATTAAGATTAAGTCACCTTGGAGTTTCTTATCTCCTAAAGGAAATAATTTTAATTTTCGTAAACGTTCAGAATACGACTTAAACGAAGCTCATGAGGGAGTCTGGAGAGCATCCTTCGGATTCTTTCCAGTTGATATATATCACCTTTCAGAGATGGGGCAGTTACCTGAATACAGTATTCTAAATGTGGTCTTATATATAACATAAATAGTAGTCGGAGACTGTCTATCGGAATTTTGCCTAAATTGCGTCTGAAAAACGTAATCAGGCTAAAACATTTTTGGGTCGCTAATTTGTGATGTAATGTGAAGACTAGGGATGACGTGAATGTAACACCCAGATTTTTAACCACTTTTACTGTTGCAATAAATTTATCCAGAATCGTAAATGTCACCCCTGAGGATCGTCCAAAAGTTATATGCTTACACTTTTCTAAATTTAAAGGAAGCTTATTTTTAACCGACCAAAGATAGGTATTATTAATATATTGTTGCAAAAGTTCAGGGTTTTTGCCCCAGATTTTAACATTATCCGCATACAGCAGAATGTTTGATTGAACTTTTGCAGATAAATCATTAACAAACAAGATGAAAAATAGGGGAACTAGGACTGATCCTTGTGGCACATCTGATGTTATTTTGCACTGGGTAGACAACGTGTTGCAGAGCCTAACTCTGAAATATTGATCCTTCAGAAAATCACTAATCCAATTTAATAGAAGATCACCTATGTCAAAAGTTTTTAACTTAACTATTAGGAGAGAGTGTGTGACTTTATCAAAAGCATTAGAGAAATCGAAGTAGATAGCTTCAACGCACGGGTGTTGCTCTAAATCACTAGTTAGACCGTTAGTGAATTCTAATGAGTTAGTTAGACATAAACGAGAGGATGAATCCATTTGTTACTGTTGAATGAAATAATTAAATTATTATTAGGAGATATTTCTATTACTATCCTTTATATAAGTCTCTCTATAAACTTTGCTAGGTGCAGGTTTGAATGCTAATCCTGAGGCTGCGCTTTTGTATTTGCAATGCATAACGTTGTTTATAACGTGACTTTTGTTCTGTAAACTATATTTGTAGACCTCTTTATTTATGTTGGTAAAAAGGATACATTAAATAAATGATGAAAAATTTTGTAATACATCGGCACAACCCTAAGAATTCTAGGGTAAATTCCATCAGACCCGCATGAGTTAGATTTCAGATGCTTTTGATTGAAATTAGCTAGGGTGTTGATAATTGTCGTATCAAATTAAATCAAAGGAATTCAGGGCCGAGATCTTAGTGAGATCTTACAGTTCAATACTTACTGACATTGTAAAGGTTCAACACTGCCAACGATTTGGGGTTTGAAGTTTAAAGCTTGCCAATCGTTGGAGTTTAGGGAAGTCAAATACCACTGAAATTGGAGTTTTCGAAAACTCGACTTGTTATATTGGCGCGGTCAATATATATTTACAAGAACCATCGTTTAATATACCATTAAACCATTGGGGTTTTTAAACAAATTTGTTTAGCGTAAATTGGTGTTCAGTTCTGCCAAATTTTATCAATTAATTCGTCCAAGACCAACAAAATGCCAAGACGTACATTTTCGAAGGAAGATGACAAACGGCAATTGGTAAACACGGTTTCGGATGTTGGTCACGGAATACAATGGGGAACCAGTGACAATGGTAGGTTACCCTTCTGATGACGTTGTCTGATGTAACGATTGGTTGTGTTGATGTCAAGTGTGACAAACGAGAAGTTAAGGAAGTTAGAAAGGAAATAAACTTATTAAAGCTTGAAATTAGATCGGAGTTGAATGCTAACCAATTTGAAGAAGTTATGCAATGATCAAGGTATAGAAATGAGCAATATGAGTTAATTAGTTCCTTTAAGACTATTGTGCTGGGTTAGATCTTCCTCGTATTGAGTAAGCAAATTTTGTTAATCTGTGGATTATGAGTTTATGAATGAATTCGAGACCTCTATTGAGTGCATGTTATTGCAATAAACAAATTAGCTTACTTAATTCTTTTGCGAAGGAGAGGAGAGTCTAAAGGGGCAATACGTGAATGTATGATCTTCCTCCTGATGAAGGTCTTTTAATGGCCGAAGGACACGTTGATGCAATTGTATGGTGGTAGATCGCATGTAGTGGCGAAGTCCAATTTTAGATAAGCAGCTAGTAATTGGTCCACAACTAGCAGCGAATTCTTGTAGCTTGGTGCTTTTTCTCAATACAAATGAGAAATTGTGAAATAAATTTAACTAAGAATGGGATGTACAAGTCTACCCTTGATTCTATAGATACTTTAGAACGGGTAGTAATTGACTCCCAACATCCCTTACAAAAACAGTGGGCTATAATAGCTGACAGTTTGTATCAAGATGATAAGGAACCACTGTTTAAAGACCTTTTGAGCTTGTTTCTAATCATGCAAGGATTATGAATAGTCGATTTGGTGAATTGCATCATAAGCAAGTTATACACCAAAAACGACTGAATCAGGTCTAAAATTGTAAGTAAAGTAGGCTTGTGCCCATTACAAAATGGAGATCATGGACTTGAAAATTGTGACCAATTTCTTAAGTTGGAACAAAACAGTTAAAATGGAAATTGTTAGTAGTAACAATTTGTGTTTCTCTTGTCTAGGGAAAGGGCATGCGTCAATTTTATGTAATTACAAGACTCGGTGCAAGGTAGCAGGTTGTAAAGGTTCACACATCATTGGCTTTTTTAAGTATTCATCAATCTAACGTTAATGCTGCAGTGTCCACAACTGCAAGGTATATCTAGGTGTGATACCCGAGTAAAACTGGTAGGTCCTTCCTTCCGTAAAAATGGATGGGCTTTCTAGATAATGGATCAGATTGCACTTTATAAATGGACGTACTGCTGAAACGTTGGGGTTGGAAGGAGCACAATTGAACCTTGAAATGAATACACTGAACGGGGTGTATAACCTTGTGCAAAAAAGTACAATTAAGGATTGAACCAGTTGCAGGAGGGCTTCCCATTACCATTGATAATGCGTATGCGGTAGACAAGCTTCCTTTAATAAGGACTAATATACCTACTGAAGAAAGAGTTACAAATTGGCCTCATTTATCCGACTTCAATTGAATCATGGTGAATTTTCTTCAATTGATATATTAATAGGCTGTAATGTGCCTAAAGTGCATTGGGTCCTAGATCAAAGGTTGGGTAAGGGGAATGAACCTTACGCCATAGAAACCCCTTTGGGTTGGATTATAAGGGGGCCAAGTAGTTGTCTACCTAGAATAGATAAGAATGTATTTTGTTTCCAAACAAATGAAGATGTGGAACAAATTTATAAATTGTCCAATAGTGATTTCGGGTATATTAGTGACGACTGTATAAGTTGTATAAGCAATCTAAAGGCGGTTGTTATTGTTGAAGATACAGTTAGTGAATGTTATTTAGTTATATTGCTAACTAAAGGATATTACAGAGATTTGAAGAGCATGAAGAAAAAATTTTTTGTGATTAAAGTGCCGAAAAAACCCCAAAATCCAAGTGTTTAAGGTTAAAAAGAAAACGAAGAGGAGAAGGTTAGATATTTTGTTGTTTCTGTCCATAGTTTAACTAGTTCATTTAAATAGTGTTCTATGTGGACAATTATATTTGAAGTAGAAGGTTGTACATCCAAGTTTGTAATCGACAAATATATTAAACAGCTGCCACTACTTAAAAGTATTGATTGAGTTTGTTTGTTTCATATGTTGCGGTTGTCATGTATGGGTAATCTTCAGGTTTCTGGTGTTCACCATTCCCATTCAAGTCAACGTCGGAATTGTGTGCGTCATTGTTGTGAACTCATCTGGCCCTAGAAATGTCCGTTTGAAAAAACTGCGTTTTTGGCCAGAATGATTTGTTGAATGAAATAATTAAATTATTATTAATTTTATTTCGATTACTATTTTATATTGTACATATAAACACTTTTATTTGTTTGAATCTTGTCCTGAGGCGCGCTTTTGTATTTGAATGCACTTAACGTTGTTGTAACGTGACTTTGTTCTGTGAGTATATTTGTGTCCTGTTTATTCCTGTTGGTAAACAGTATTGGTATGTAAATTTGAATTATTTTTATAATAAATTGCAGAACGATATATTAAGATTACACAAGAGCTTTTTTTGATTGAAATTAGCTGGGGTGTTGATAATTGTCGTATCAAATTAAATTAAAGAATTCCAGGGCCGAGATCTCAGTGAGATCTTACATAGCAGGATTTAATAATTTCTTATCCAGGGAGATAGTCTACTAAATATCCTTTTAATAAGTCTCTCTATTACTTTGCTAGGTGCAGGTAGAATGCTAATCGGCCTGTTAACTATCAGGACTAATCTGCTGCCTGTTTATGAATTGGCCTGATGTAAACTAATTTCGATAGCCTCTGGTACTTGACCACTAAGAAGGGATACATTAAACCGTGATGAAAAATTGGTGCCAATACATCAGCACACTCCTAAAATTCTAGGGTAAATTCCATCAGACCCGCATGAGTTAGATTTTAGATGCTTAAATTGTTTACAAACCTTAGTGATTTTAAAATTGTCTAAACAAGTAGAAGGATCGGTAGAACAGCTGGCTACCATCTCTCCAGTGCAAAAAACTGACTTAAAATATTCCTTGAAAGCTTCGCACCAAGATTTAGCTGATAGAGACAAACCATTGCAGTCTTTAATACTAGGAAGAACATATTCCGAACATCGTTTTCTTTTAATAAAATAAAATAAAATATTTAAAATCATTTTTGGCTTTATGTAACAATGTGTTAAGTTTTTTAGCTTTATACCTTTTAATGGCTGCCATGACTTGATTTCGAATATCGATATATTTGTAATGAAATCAAGGCAATTTCGTAGCGTTCCACTTAGTAAATGCAGAGTTCCTTTTCTGGATTAACCGCTTAATACGGCTGGAAAATATCTTTTTATATGAGGCTTGAGTTTTAAAAAAACAAATAACCTAATGGCACGACTAATGATGTTTGTTATATGTGAGTATAGGCAGATGTTGTCTTAACTGTGCATGTGTAACTAGGTTTTGCGCAGTTTAAAAGGAATTGGGAGAATTAATGGCGGACTTAACTAAATGGTAAACCAAGATTACATTTCCTCGGAGTCTTCTATTGCTGCAGCAGGAAGAATGTCATATCCAGATTGTTTGTTAAACTAAAAGTACTAGTATGAAAAGCATTTAAAATTAGGGATTGTGGAGCTAGGGAGTCGGTTTTTTTAATTTGTACATTGGAGGGGAAGGAGTTGACTCCGAGGCGCGGAGAAAATTTTTTACATATTAGGGATACGAAAAGGTCTTCTAGCTTCAACGGAGTTAACTTAACTATAAAAAATTTTAAGGGAAAGGTATTCTGTTGCTTATTATTATAATAGATCTTTCCTCAAAAGAAAACTCTTTGTAGAGTCAAATCCCGGTAAATTGAAAGCGGATAGTAAGCCAGGCGCTAAGTATATCCGTCGTTATAGCAGGAGAACCGCAACTGACAATGACTGGTGGGGCAGAGTGCTTAACTTACTTAAAGATTTTAAAGTCAGTGGTGTTAGGAAGGTGATTCTTAATTAAACCAGTTACAATTTCCTTAAAATTAATGGCAGAGTCGGGGATGCTGTTAACAATAACATTATGCAATCTCGTAATATTTGAAGCATGTTGTTTCGCAACCGCTAGAATGTCCTCCCGAGAAAGATGAAAAACAGCGTTAATGGTAAAAAAGGGGTAGTTGGAGGTTTTAAGGAATTCTTAGAATATTTTGGTTCCTTAGTCAAATTAACGGTGCATTCAGGTAAATGGATTTCTAATAAGTCCATTTTATTAACTACATTTTTAAAATTAGTGAAAACATGACTAATTTTTGAGAGTTTGTGTAAAACATTAAATTGTGCCTTGTTTACCAGTTGGGGGAAAGCAGATTTAGCATCATTAGCCTATAAACAGTTTTTTCACGTAAAATTAGTTAGACTGTTAATTACGTTATTATAGGCTAAGTTGATAACCCTGTCCATTTTTTGTAAAAGAAAAATTACATAAAGCACACAACATCTCAGACCTTACAAACTTGCCACATTTACGTCTTTTATATGTCGATAAATTCATCAAAGTTGGATAAATATCCGAGCCTAAAAAATAAAATAACAAATCCATCATTGTAAACACAATGATTATCAAAACAATAAACATATATCACATTTTAAATAACAATAACTAAGACAAATGAATACACAAAAAAGCAACAAATATAATTAACAATTAAACACAGCCAGGCAGCGAGTGAGGATGTATGCAACTTTTTGCACTGAAGAGCGCCTCATCAATGATATCTGACATTTTTAAACCGAGGATCAAAAAGAATAAATTACCGACTCACGTTGTTTCAGCTTTGTCACTTAGCTTTTTCAAATCGGCCTATGATAAGTATTATCCTAATAACTTTATTTGATTATTCATTTAATTTTCCTATTATACATTCTTATATACATATAGTTAAGATTTTATTATTTATTGACATCTGATACATTAAACTGAGTACCAAAAAAATTTTTTTTCTACATTACTCGTAAACAAACCTAAAAACTTAAAACCTGAATTTTCTCCTATTTAATTCATGTATAAACCTGAAACCTCTCGAGCGCCACATTTATATATATTTTTTTTAAATTAAAACTAAAAAAATAATTTAATAAATAAAAAATAATTAATGTTGTAGTAAATTTTTAATTGCAATTTTTTATATAGACTAACATTGAAAATAAATAGTTAGCGCGCCTTTGTCTGTATTCTTTGTTATTTTTCATGCCGGCTGTTTTATTTCTAATGGTATGTCATTATATCTAATTAATTAGAACATAAAAATATTATTACTACAATATTTATTTTAAATATTTTAATTTATTATTTTATTTTAATTTTATTAATTAAACTGCTTAAAAAAGTTCAACAGTTTAGTTTTTCTAATCTATTTAAGAGTGTATTGATAAAAATATATAATTGATGCTGAATATAATTTTACTGAAGTATTTAAGCTGACTATAATTGTGAAATTATAATTGTGAGAGCTATGCGAATAGTTTAATTAGGTCAGGGACCTTTTGGTGACACGTTTCTTGATATCGTTTTTTTTGAAAATAGGAAATGGAGGGTAAAGTATAGGGGGAATTTATAGCAATAGAAAAATTTTAGAAATTAAGATAAACACAAATACAGTGGAATGGATTAAATTTAAATTTACGAAGAGTAAGTTAAGAAGATAATGAAATAATAAAATATAGAAACACAAAATAGTAAAACAAATTTTGTATTGCAGTGTAAAAGCACTAGTAATTTTCAAAAGACAAACAATAGAAAATTCAAGATAATGTTCCGTTTGACGTGCAACGTGACGCTCGATTTACCTAACGGTTAACTTTTTAATGCAAAGATTTGTGATATGTTATTAATAAAAAAATTTTTAATTTTAAAAATTTTCTGATTATTTGTAGGGTGTAATTCAAAAGTGCATGTTTAATTTTATTTTAGTTGTATTAGTTTATTTAAAAGAGCATGTTTGCTGTAATTAAATTGATTACTTTTGTCAAAACCTGCATATTTGGATTTTTTTATTCCAATTTTAGTAAGGGGTATGGGTTTAATACAATATAAGTGGAAGAACAACAATAATTAGATAATAATTTTTTATTAAGTAATGGCTCATTGTAACACAAAACGCTTTATTTAAAAACACATTATGGGATTTTTATGTAAAAGCACATTATATATATATATATATATATATATATATATATATATATATATTAGGTTTTTGTTTAGATCAATTAGAAATTTATGCTGCTACAAGGGCTAAACATCCGTTCTACCATTAGTTCTTTATGATGAAATGAGTTATCCGCCGGGTGCATCTCGTTCTTGTCACGAAGCCGACGGACGCAGTGATCGAAGCGGTGGAAGTGGTGGTGGAGCAAGTGGAAGCGGTATTTATGGTACTATATCTAACACTTACGGAAATAAATTATCCACAAATCCAGTAGTTACATACGGTACGGACAACGTCACTAATCTACCAACTTTGTCAAATGTATCTTCTTCACAAGAGCGACTTGTTTCTAATTGGAAAAAGTGGTCATTGGGTTTGGATTATTTACTGCACGACAGCGAAGGAGTTGCTCTTTTCAAGTCATATCTAGAGTTTGAAGGTTGTTCGAATTTGCTTGATTTTTGGTTTGCATGTCAAGGATTTCGTAGTAAGGTTGATCCTTCGGATAATCGAAAAATTACTCAACTTATTAAAGTTATTTACCGTACGTATATTCGAGGAACCGGGAGCAGTACTCAACAGCTTATTCTTTTAGGTAAATCTCAACAACCCTTGGCCCAATCACGAAGCGATCCTATTCGGTTGAGGTCGGAAACGCGACATGAAATTACGGAAAAGATCTCACGCAAGCACGATTTAGATCAAACCGTTTTTGACAAAGCCCAAGGTGAAGTGGAACACTTTCTGCGCACAACTGCTTATCCAGCATTTCTCAAGTCGGACGTATACATTGATTTTTTACAACAAGTTTTGGATGGAACCAATTTCCATGCTTCGTCCAGTTCCATTCATCCGGATATGCTGGGTTTGGGAACTGCCAGAGGATTAATGTCTGCCGGATTTACCAATTTTTCAGATGGTGCTAATCTGCTACCAACATTGGATGAAGATCGTGAACTGAAATCTGAAGAATTTTTAAATTATGAATTGTCGTCCAAACCAATGTGTAATTATTCTACTCCTTGTGATCATTCAAAACACACTTATTGTAAACAATGTGCACAACATTTTTTCAATTCGGACGAATCGTCTGTTTTGAAAAATCCAACGGTACCATGGTCTTATTCGGGTGGAACACCGGTTGGTGATGGTAATACTGCTGGCGTTTCTGCTCCATTAACGGTGGAAAATTTACAAATGACCCGTTTTTATCGAACTGAAATGTCTATGTCCCAATCATCCTATCCTAATATGGGTCAGCAGTCCACATTGATGGAAAGACAAAGACCAGATGTGCTGTTTCTGTCGAAATCTGGAAGAACGTGTGAATTGGGAGCGTCTGGACGAAGGGTTCAATCTCGTGCTAA
Source organism: Cardicola forsteri (assembly GCA_025895645.1). Taxonomy (NCBI): domain Eukaryota; kingdom Metazoa; phylum Platyhelminthes; class Trematoda; order Strigeidida; family Aporocotylidae; genus Cardicola; species Cardicola forsteri. Next base: position 3,836 of record JAKXYG010000435.1, on the reverse strand, counting down.
TTACTCCAACACGCGTTGGGTCGACACTATGTGGTAAGTTTGGGTGGTGTTGCTTATTGGAGTGGTTGAATGATTTATCATGGTCTTGGGGGGTTCGGATAATGCTTATAAGGTCTCAACTTTTGACAATGATGGTGTTTGATATGCTTTAGGAATGTGAAAATAAAAATAATGATGTGGTGGCCGTGTCACCCATTCAATGCTGTTGGTAACGTGATCATTTTTGCACTTTCTTTATTTCTTCAGTATATTAAACGATGGCTTGATAAGGATAGTAAATGTAGGAGAATAACGAAGTTTACTGGTTGATAAATGTCATTCTCCTGACAGCACCAATGTTTGGCAAAGATTGACAGAGTCTATCGCCAAGGTTGTTTTCTCTATCCTAACAGCAACAGATGGTATGTGTATACCTCAAGATATTTTTAAACTACCCTGAGTGTTTGCTTGCATTTATGTATCAATGCGGAAGCCAAGTTATACTGCTGTGTTAGTCTAGGATGCGCCACCTGGTGATGACAGTCACGAATATTAACATTATTGGAAATTGGGAGTATTACTTAAATACTAAGGATCTGTAGTAGCTGACCAAGGACTGTAATATTCTGGTTGCCCATGTTTAAACACAACAATACTCAATTTTGAACCGTAGTTTGTGTGGTCCGCAGATGAGAGTTAGGTTATATTTTCTTGATATTGGTTTACAATAATGCGGATATGTGGTTTAAAATTTTATTCATTAGAGGTTTATGGAAGTTTTAAGCACTTGAATTTATTAGGATATTTCTTATTTTAAAATTATACAAAAATGCATGTAGTGCAAACGTTTCTTTTTGGGAGAGCTTGTATTAAAGGAACCACTTTTATTGTTTTTTGGGATGCTAATGATCCTGAGGATTTGAGTAATGTTTATAAAGTCTCCATTTCCAATGATGGTGTTATTCCTGACTGTTAGTCCTCCACGTGGTGCATCCTGGACTAGGCGCCCCTAGACATTTAGACTAATAACAGCAGGGTCCGAGTGCACAGCGGTATAACTGGGTTTCCGCTACGGCGGGTGGGTGCGAACATACACCCAGGATACTTAAAAGGTATCTAAATGTATACGTATATTATATGTAGCCCTTGGGCTAAGGGAGATAACCCTGACAAAAAATCAGGCGGCCTCGTCAATCTTTGCGAACAGTGGCGACGTCACAAGGATGCCGTCTACCAGCGAAGAAACTTTGTTATTCTTCCACGTTTGTCTACGCTTGTCAAGCCATCGAAATCGATCGTTCTACATGTCGTATAAATATGGGAAATAATGAAGAAGTGACTACGTCACCAACCAAATGAATGAATGAATGAATGAATGAAAATGTTTTGACTCTTCCCAAAAAATTTTTGCTTGGGCGGTGTGTAAAACTAACTGCGTTACTGGTTGGCATTATATATACACGTAATAACTCAAACAAGAGTTAGTAATTAGAGCCTAAATTCCAAACCTCAATGTCTTGATATTATATCTATCATATTTGTGAGATGCTAATGATTTTGAGGATTCGATTAATGCTTATAAAGTCTCAATTTCCAATAATAGTAATATTCCTGACTGTTCATCCTCCGCATGATGTATCCTGGATTAGGTGCTCCTAGGCATCGAAACTAATAACAGCAGGAGCCGAGTGTTCAGTGGTATAACTGGGATTTCGCTACGGTGGGTGGGTGCAAGCACAAACCCAGGATACTTAAAGGGTAACCCTAGGGCTAAGGGAGATAACCTTGCCAAAAATCTGGAGTCTTCGTTAATCTTTTCCACGTTTGTTACGCTTACATATGTCATATAAATGTGGGAAATGACAAAGAGGTAACCACGTTACCAACCAAATTAAATGAATGAGTGAATTTCCGTACCTTCACAATTTGATTGATCCATTTACTTTGAACCAAACATCATCATCATCATCATCATCGGGGATAAACACCGGTTATTATCACTCAGGGTAGTCCAAAAAACCAAAAAACGTCAACTTTTGTAGAGTGTACTCAAAGAACGACACTTGAGGTGTGCTGACATTAAATGTTAATTACATCCCGAGTTAAACCCCTCCAATGATCTCTGTTGGCTGCATAGGGTAGACAAACGGACGCCCATTTAAATAATTCATTTGGACGAGGGGGCTTAGCATAAATAAAAGGACTAAGTTCGGATGCTACAATGTCTGTCCAAGTTTTCCGTTGGCACCGGTTTGAACCAAACAGTCTATTTAGTTTATCTTTTATTATGATATGTAGAGTTATTTGGTATTCGTTCTCCATTTTAATTGTTATTCAGTCCAACTTCACCGAATCAACGAGGTCACTTTTTATTGCCTAGCCATCCACCCAATCCATATCACATTTCATACGCTCCAGTTTCGGCCAGAGATTCCGAACATCACAGTTTGTCGAGTGAGGCTCGTACGGATGATACAAAGTCGCACACGGATAGCAGCAGTCAGTAAGTTTGGCGGTGTTTTGTGCGTTGCATTTGGAAATATACTTCCTCCCCCAGACTACTTAATAGGGGCATTACTACCGCAATACACCTTTGACGTACGTTTTAGTTAAAACTTTATAATTACAAGATGTTTCGGTGGATTACAATTCACTTATTTTGAATAGCAATGGAGACAAGCTATAGTCAATAAATTGTTATGGCTTATTGAGGCATGCAAGCTTGTGAATCATTCCAAGCTTGTAATCTTTTCAGATAATGCAAATATTTCTAAATTGATTTCTTCAATTAGGAAACAGTTGTTTAAATTGTCAAACAATTTGAAAAGTGAAAAAGAAAAAATGAGATAGTAGAGAAATAGCAATCTAATTGCTTGCATGTATGGTAGGTACTCATGCCTAGTTGTTTACTTATTCCTTGCAGCAAACAAAAATCAATATGGGCAGCTTCTGTTTGGGCCATTACTGGTATATTTATAACACTGAATAGTTACTGTAAAAAAAGAGCACATTGCTTTTTATCAACGTTTAGCAGAAAAAGTACATTTGAGTTGACGATTATGATAAGAGGCATTGAACATTTTACTATCTGCGTGATATCACATTGCAGCGACGGGATTTGTCATCGTTTAAGACAACAGCAACAACAACAACAACAGCGTCAGCCGATGGGAAATCATTATCCAAGTCCATTTCAGCTATCACGTGCCATGGCTACACAGTATCAAGAGCAACAGCACCATGGTCTGCCATCGCATCATTTAACACCTCCAACCGCATCTCAATCGTGTCCATTAACGACAACATCACTGACGACGTCGTTCTCGCTTAGTCAAGCGTCTAAACCAGTCGTGATTGGCAATCGAAATCCCACGTCGATGATTGCGCAGCCGGGTATGGTTGTCGATTCCACCAAGGTCCAACACAAACATCACCACGGTGGTCATCATACGAAGCGCCTATCACGTCGTAGCACAAACTTGCGCGGACCGGACAAATCGCGAACTGCATATGTCGATTCGTCAGTCACAACCCAACCAGATGCATCAAAGTCCACAGCCAAGTCGTTCAATCATCATGCACGGTCGTACAATTTGGCTGAACATGACCCGGTGGAATTTTCACGCATACTTTCGGACAAATTGGAACGTTTGTTGAAGAACCAATTGGCTACAGAAAGATTGGACAATATTCTTTTTGAGGTAAGTCAATTGGGCTTTTGACATTGAGGATTTCATTCATTCATTTTGGTTGGTGACGTGGGTCCACCTCATCATTATTTCCCATATTTTGTAAACGACGATCATCGATTTCGATGGAAGAATAATAAAGTTTCTTGGCCGGCATCTTTGTGACGC
>JAKXYG010000109.1:202500-211263 GCA_025895645.1 Cardicola forsteri | reverse complement strand
ATAATCATAAAAATAAAATTAATATTAGTAATATATAACAATTGTTAAATAGTCACGAACGACTTTATTTAATGACACGAGATGTTACTCTAACTTATCTCCAGCCAAGTACAACTTTAACGCTACAATTGCATCCAAAATTATTATTGTAAATGTAAACACGCATTTTTTATTAATGTTCAATGCAGCTTGCTCAAAGTAACTTTTAATTGATATTAGTTTTGCAAAAAACAAATTTTATGTTTGATTTCGACTGGCAAATTGCAAAAACCAATCAACACTGCTAATGTAATTAGCAATTGCAAATGTTTTTTTTACTAAAATCATTATTTTTCATTAATTTTGTTTTAATTATTACATGTAATTGTACCAAAAATAGTTTAAAATTTTTTTTGTTTTTATACATATGTTTAAACTATTTAGTTACGTGTTTTGAAAAAATGTTCCTTTCAACTATTTTTTAATTAAATGTTTTATTTAAATACTTGTCAAGATCTACATTTATTGGCGGTATTGTTATCCCCACATTTATCAATTTTATTGATCCTGTTATTATGATCCATTTGTGACGGAGTGTCTAAGGCAGCTGAAACGTCAAGGATCCATTTGGGTTGGCACGTGTTTTTCAGGCTTCTGACTAAACGTCTACCTAATATCGACTTACTGATACATGTATCCTAACATACCTTTGACGAATGAAATGTTTAGTGTTTGTGTTGATAGGTTAATGTTGATTATATACATTTTGGCTTTTGATACGTTTCTGGTGTCACTCAAACTGACCGTAAAGTTTAGTCAACAAAGATCTAATTGCGGTATAGTTTAAGGAACTAATTTTCCTGTTTGAACTACTGAGGTGGTCTAGCAGTTCGGCGCTTGGCTCGAACCTGGTTGAACATAGGTTCGATCGATACCACTGGCAATAAACGCAGACCCACGTTGTGCTTCGCTAAATAATGTCCATTGCTCAAAAATGATTCCCGTAACAAAGGTTAAAAGAAAATTGTATTATATTAAGTTTTTAAAAGTTGAATTGTACGTCGTTAAGCTGCAGGACTCTTCAGCTGACTTTAGCTGGTTTAAACCAATACGATCATTGCCAACTCTTGTTTAAATGAGTCGATTTGATAACAGCCTACCTATTTTTTCGGGTTTCATCTTTAGAAAATATTGCAAACAATGATATCTTATTGGTTTTGATGTGGAGAAATAATCCATTTGTTGGGACGGCGCCACTGTTTACAAAAAACTAAAAAAGCCGCTCAGGTTTTTATTAAAATGGATGCTTTTATCAACCCGCAAAGGAAAGCGTTCACTTGTACCTTTATGTACTCATTCCATCTGACTCCAGAATGGATCAAACAAAGGTGTGGAATTATAGAAAATCAAGACTTTATAATCACTACTCAAATTGTTGGGACTATTAGTTTTCCATATTTATATTAATAGCAAAAATGGCAACGCAATAGGGCAAAAACGTTACATATACCGATTTAAAAACAATATCTTTCCAACCGATAATTATTGGAAAATATTTAAAATAAATTGTAGCAATTTATGGGTATACTTACAAAACATTCTTTTTTATATATTTTCATTTCATATAATTTTACAAGTAGAGTTTAAAAAATGCAAATTGTAAGTATTTTTGAATGTAATTAGTGTGAAAAAACGTTTGAAAAATGCAATTATAAAACTTTTTTTTGATTGGTTCATATTTACTTGCAGCTTATTGGTCCATTTTGACTATATTTAATAGAACACACAGTTCTTTCAAATAGTGACTGATTGACTGCCAAACGATGACATAATTAATAATATATTACGAGGAAATTTATGAGTTTAAATGTAAAAAAAATTCTCCATTTTTTTCAACATTATTTTGAATATGAAAATACATGGGAACTATGTGCAAATCAATTTTCTACTTATATGTGTACATTTGACGTTTACGCGTAAGTTAACATGACACTATATTTGTTATTGCATTAAAATGTACACGATTATGTAAACATGTTTTTTCTACATTTAGTCATGATTTAACGAATATAGCGACATTATTTTTGAGGATTAATTAAGACTTATGAATAATTTTTCCTATTCGAGTTGTGATGATTCACTTGCCAACTTCCAACCGACACCATTTTTAAATTAAACTGCTACTGTGTAAAAAGTTGATTTTAATAAAACATGCAAACGGAAATTGATAAAACATGATTGCCTACATCTTGGATAATAATGGGAATACTTTTATATTGTTCCGTTGTACTCTTGTAAACTTATTGATATTATTATTGTTACACCGAATTGTAATACCTCACTAAATATACATTCAGTATATATATACGTTTTTGATCATTAATTATAAAACAATTAAGACAAATAATACGAGCAAAATGGAATATGTAAAACCGTATGATTGTAATCAACATGGCAGTTAGAATACAATTAAAAATCGCTATATTTCAACCGAGTTATTGTATTATGGTGTAGGATGTATAAGATAATTTAAACAAATGCGTGAGTGGAATGATGCGAATAATTCTACTGTCATACGTTTGGGTTAGAAGCTCAATTCCGTTTGATTCCGAGGTGTTTAAATATGACACACATACATATTTGTATTGATTAGTTTATAATATTCTATGTTTTGAGAAGCTTTAGATTCCTGCTAATTTTTTTGACACTGAATTGTAATTTTAAAATTCGTTATTTTCAAGGTTGGGAATATAAATATTAACGTTTCTTTAGGTTTCTATAAACCAGTTGTATGACAACATGCCAGCCTTCCGCAGATTTTCTTACTGAATGTCAACAAATATTCTTTTGTTCCTAACAATACATTGAAAACCAAATTGAAAGTGTTACCACTTTGTATAGCTTATGATGGAATCCTTTTATAGATCCTTTTATTATTATTATTATTATTATTATTATTATTATTATTATTATTATTATTATTATTATTTATTATTATTCTTTTACAGCCTTTCGCTTTAGAGAGCATGGGGCAACGAAATTGTTTCATGTAATTTTCTGTCACAATTCAAAATTCTTCATATAGCAAATTGAGTCAATTATCATCATCATACGTTGACCTCTACTGTAGTTCCACAAAGTAGCATCCTCGTGCTGCTGTTCTCATAAAACGCCACAAATTGTTAGTCGAACCGGCTTTGTCGATGTCTATGCAAAACCACACAACAATTTCCAATAAATGTGTCAACCATTACAATTATTGAGTTATTGTGGAAGATACTTTTCTAGGTCATTTGACACGAAAATAAGTGTTTCGTTAAATAATAAAATTGCATTGCATACGTTTAACATTTTAGTAATAAAATTGTTTTTTTCTTACAAATATATCCATGTATTGCAATGTTGATTCATCTACCACATACAACTTCAATAAATAATATTGCAATAAAAATTATGAGGATACGTTTTATTAATGTTCATTTCACTGTACAGACAAACATTAAACTTGATTTTCAATTTAAAAAATATATAAATGAATTGATTATTTGAAAAAAGATGTAAATTAAAAGTCTACATTAAAACAATAATAATAATAATAATAGCAATAATAATAATAATAATAATAATAATAATAATGACATTATTATTATTAATAATAATAGTAATAATAGTTTTTATCAAATTTAATCTTGTGTAGGTAGATAAGACAAACTTTTTATCTAAAAAAATTATTATTATCAATAATATAAAAATGCAATATGACATTTATAGGTACTATATATATATATATATATATAATTAAAAAAATCAATTGAAACAATTTAAATTAAACTGTTGAGAATACAATTGAAAAATTGCTTATTTCGAAAAATATACACGACAAACATGACAAAATAACTCGGTGATTCTCATAATTAGTTGGCGTGTTTAATTCGACAAACAATATTGCCATTTATCAGGTTGACATGAAGACATTACTCCTATCCCAATGCCATAAGTAATACTCAAATCTTGATGAATATGAACATGGCCCATTAATAATAACAAATGTTTTAATTGGCATTTTACAATTGCATGCACTTAGTTACAGTTCCTTTTATCCCCCTTACAACTCCCGTCCCAAAAATATGGAAAAGCATGTCACTATGTTATGCCAATTCTACAATTGCTTCAATAAAATGTGTGTTTTCATTTCTAAAATAAACATTCATTCATCCGCTTTTATCCAACATCATTCAACAATAGATTGGCAATGTGTAGCTTTACCTACTTACATTTGCTTTTATTACTTTAAATGTTTTGACGACAAAGACATTTTGGTGAAGGCGAAGTTGGTGTCGGTGGGACCCAATGAATCCATGCTTACACAGGTTTGAATCCAACCATTGTTCGTAAAAATATATATATCGGCTTTCGGCTTTCACTCAACCCTGTCACCTGGGTACGTGCAATCACTTCTTGGCCGTTGTTCGTCGGAATGGCGTCCTCTTGTTTGTTTCTGCAACAATATAGATATTTTACAGAGGTCAAGGTGCTTTGGACTGGATAAACTGAATCAATTCTGATCTAAACTATATATATATATACAACGTCTAAAGAGTTTGGCAAAAAATAACACAGTTATGAGTTTTCGACAACTATATAATTTAAAAAAACAGATTTCCGATTTTTATACAATTTTTTATACATTGCACATAAAATATATACATAATTTTATATAAATGAATTATCACTACCAAATAATAATGATAATAATAATTATTATTAATTGTAAAAAAATTACATTAAATGTCAATCGGTTTTCATAACCAAACATTGAAAAACATTATCAATATGAAAATGCAAGGAATGTTACATTTTGTTTGGGCTTGCCTACTAATTAGCTTGTGTATAATACACCACAAACTATTAAAAATAATACATGCAATCCCCTTGTTTGTAACTATTTGTCTTGAATGTTTCCGAACGCTGTTGGTTAAGTTGGTACATAATCCTAATTTTTAAACAATAAGTTGAGGCAAATCATTTCTCAATTTGAATATGTTTATCAGTGTTTCGTTTTATTATATATATATATACACCAAAAATGAAATAAATGCAATTAATGCTGGAACTGTTAAATAGCAATTATTATAAATACAAACTATTTAAATTTTATCCCGTGTTGTATTTAAATTAAACTTTTTATTAAAAAAAAACAAAAAATAATTTCAATAAAGTTAAAATTAATTTTGTAAAAAAACAACCCACGGCATTGATTTTTTGAATGATTGTCAATCTCCAGTGAGTAAATTGCAATTTGAAAATTGTAATAATCATCTTATGCTTCGCATAATTCAACGCTGACTGCCTAAATGAAATGATAGTTATTTTATAGGGAAAAAAAGCAATAATACAATGTTTGCCCATACATAGTCTGCTTTCAATTATTATTATTATTATATTATACAAAACCCTTTTGCTTTAAAAATAAGCATGGGGCAATAAGACAACAATTACAGCAAAACAAAAACAACAAAGTCTCGTTGGCATTAAAAATTCTGCAAATCGAAAATTGAGCTTCCTTTCGGCTTTCATTCAACCCTGTCATCTGTGTAACTTTGTCATCCAGATACGTGCAATCACTTTTTTGCTGTTGTTTGTCGGAATGGCATCCTCTTGATTGTTTCCGTAGCAGTAAAAATGTTTTACAGAGGTCAGGTTGCTAACATTGCGCTCTAACCCTCGTCCTTTATCCAGAGTTGGGACTGGCTAGATTGAATTATTTCTGAAGTTAATTTTGTACAAAAACGATGTAATACACAACACGGCTTTTTTTATAGTTTTAGAAGACAAATTGTATGCGCTGATTTTACGAATTTCGGATTTGGCATTTTAGAGTCATGTATGATGTGGATTATATTAGAGACTACTGATATTTTGCAAAATAAGTTGCATGCGTGTCTTGCTGTGATAAAATGTTTGGAATTAGCAAAATGGATTTACACTAACCATTGTTTAAATTGTAAGAAATTTACAAAAACATCTTGACAAATTATTTTAGTTGTTATTTTAATAAGATGCTTCAGAGCAGTGAAGTTTTGTTTAAAACTATGCTCCAGAATACACTTTACAATTGGTAGTGTTTTTTAATATAGCTTATTATGGGTTTAATTTATTTAAACTGCAAAAATCTGACCTTCGTACATTGGATTGTCCACACCCCGGATTTAAACGTTAATAACTTTGTTTTGGGTTCTTTAAAGGCTAGGTTAACAAGTTGTGAAATTACGTACTGTTTATAGATAATATAATTTATGCTATAAAAAACCGAGTTTTTAAGGATTTTATTGGTACCTTGATAGTCTCAGTATTAAAACACCTGGCAGAAGTTACGAATAAAAGTGAATGTTACTTGAATTGTTGACATTACAAAGTCTGTAACTTTTTCTTTATATAAAGTAATGTATTTTGATCAATAAAATTCGTTTTTAAACAAATTACATGAGTTTGTTTTAAAATTTTAATAAATGGACGTATTATGATTTATTGCTGGAACGAGTGTTTGATTGCGAATAATATTTTATGTTATATTTTGATAAAGCTACAAATGGCTAAAATCAGTAAAAAGTTCAAAATATTCTTAAAAATTCTCAGTTTTGTTACTATCTGTACAATGTTTATTCATATACAGTCTGCTTTAATCGCTTGAAGTTGAATTTGTACAAAAACGTTGTAATACACAACACTCTAATTTGGTGATTGTACGACCAATGTATAACTTCATTATAAAACAGTGTGCCAAAAGTTACAAAAATGGTTTAATGTATCTTTTTTTCGATGTTGTTGTTGTTATTGTAAAACATATCTCTAGCGTTTTCCTTTTGCAATAAAAAAGTAGCTAAAACATTGATAACATAAAATACGTATTTTGCCTTTCCTATTCTTCACGAACAAATGATCGATTTCTTGTTCATTGTATTTTAGAACTAAAAAAATTACTCCATTCTATTATCTTTACGTTACACAATCGTGTTTCTTTTAACGCAATTTTTAACAAAATATTTTTATATTTTCATATTTAAAATGTACAATTATTTTAACATTATTATTAACGAAATATTTTATTTTAATTGTTTAAAGACACGTTTATTTCTAACCTAATTTTAAATAAAAATCAATCAAAATTTTAGGTAAAATTGTACATAATTTTTTAGCTGCAGAAGTAACAAATTAAAATTTATTTATTGAAAATATTAATTAATTAATTAATTAATTAGTGTTTTTTAAGAATTTATTATTATTATTATTATTGAGGTAACTGTGACGTTAAATGTTATGTTTTGGATAAATATAAATTTAAACTATTAAAAAGTAAAATGATTTTAAGCATATCAATTTACTAATTAATGTCAAAAATATGTAAATTGTATCGAGTAATTGCCTTTATACAGGGTGACCCAAAAGTCACTATCCATTTCGAAAACGAATTGGGTAATTTTGAAAAACAGGTTTTAGTTTAATAAGAAGCTTTATTCGAAGTATGTGTTACAAGTAGCTACTTCTCTATCCATGCCTTTGCAAAGCTCCGAGCAATAGGATGCTTCCCGATGTACTCTTTCCAGTATTTGTCGTATTGTCTTTCAAACTGCATCAGTAATCAAATGGTTAAGTTTAGCAGCATGGTCAAATATCCATCCCGTGTACACCTTACATTTGCTTCTTTTTATTTCCAGTGTTGCTACTCGTTCTTTTCTGTTCATTTTCCTTAAATGGGTCTGAACAATAAAACGCAAATTAACAATCGTGTAAATCAGAGAGCCAGTGCTAAGCGAAAAATACCTACAAGTGTGTCAATCGCGATATTACAGATTTTTATTATTATTATTATTATTATTATTATTATTATTATTATTATTATTATTATTATTACTATTATTATTATTATTATTATTATTATTATTACTATTATTATTATTATTATTATTATTATTATTATTATTGTTTTATGTTTATTACTTTGAATGTTTTGCGTGAAACATCTTTCAGCAGTGGATAATTTTAGTAAAGCCGAACGTGGGTCCGCATTTAGTGGGCCGGTAGTGGGATTCGAACCCCGATGCCCACCCAGGTCCAAGTCGAGTGCTGTACAGCCAGACCATCCACATGTCAACCTTTGCTCACAATTCCAATTGGTTCTCCAAAATAGGCAGTGACCTTGTTGGATCACCCTGTATAATAACTATTGTTATTCAATAAGTTTGACTTTGTTACAGTTTCTATATATATATATATATATATATATATATATTGTCACATCATTGAACAACGATGCGAACTAAATATACTCTACTTTATGCCCTTCTTTACCATTTCCAGTTTTGTATTTTGAAAAGAAAAGAATTAAGTCTCAACAAAGATACACTTAATAATTAATTTTTTGTCAATATGTTCAGCGGTCCCAGATAAAATGAAAAATATTTGTTTTCGTTGTGTTGATTATTGTTGCAAAGCGATAGATACGGGGGCGTCCAAACCGATGGCCTGTACAAACACAAGCCTAGGTTTTTACAATCTCTGCCAATCCTTGATGGTTTTATTACAATTACAGTTAACTTAAATGCTTCAAAGTAGGAATTGTTCCACCGACGCATTTATTTGAACTAATTTGGACATCTCACAGTATAATGTAACAAGTGTGCCTTATAATCACTCATTCTATGTATAGCAATTTTGAATTTTTTTTTAAATCACGCATACTATATGACAATATTTATATCCATTAACATATGACATTGCATTTCA
>JAKXYG010000109.1:17500-197500 GCA_025895645.1 Cardicola forsteri | reverse complement strand
TATGTATATATATATATATATGCATAACATTTATAATAATCTGTAATTAATTATCAATTTGTTAACGATGCATTTAAACAGTATTCAACAAGTTAAATAAAGCGGTAATTTATTACTATTTTTTATTGATTCACACATGTATAAAATGCAAGCATATTTTTGTATGCAAAAAAATACAACGAATGGTGATGTATTATTAATTAATGATTACCAGTTCACCACACAGTCCAATCCGTTCAACACAAATTTTTTAACAAATTTTATAATTGAATTTTAGTACGTAGACGTCACGTTATATTTATACAATTGAATCCAGACAACACCAACCATTAATTGAATAGGAAATTTTATAAAATTATTTTGAAATATAATGCCAATAGCTTGAAAAGTACAACATTTTAATATAAAAAAAATTGATTATTAATTACAAAATTAAATTGCACAACATTGAAGACACTTCCATTTTAAATGTTTCATGACTGAATTATGGAAAACAATTCTAATGTACAACGTTTGTCTAGTTTTTTTATGTAAAGGTTTTATAATTCGATTGTTGTTAAATTATTCAAAAAAAATGTCCACATTTTCGTTTTTGACTAAATTGAAATTTTGTAATAATATTGGTATAAGATGATAGTTTTTCAGTTTCTCCTCCTCCCCCCCTATTTATTAATACTGTTCAAGTAATGTTTAAAAAATGTTTTAGTAAAGCTTAAATATATTTAATATAACGTAGGTGGGTTTACAAAAATGAATCAATCAAACTGAAACGGTGCATTGCCCATATATTTCTAGCACAGTAAAAGAAAGACGATTAAAATGGATTGACCATGTTTTACGTAGATCGCCAACTCATTCAGCCAGAATAGCTATGGAAGCCCATCCATTAGCCGGATGGAAAAGAAGGCCAGGCGGCCAACGGAAAATTTGGACAGACATTGTAGCATGCAAACTCAGTCCTTTTATTTATGCTAAACCCCCTCGTCCAAATGAATTACTTAAATGGGCGTCCGTTTGTTTACCCTATGCAGCCAACAGAGATCATTGGAGGAGTTTAACTCGGGACACACCTCAAGTATCGTTCTTTAAGTACACAGTCAAAGTTGACGTTTTTGCAAACGTTTTGGTCTTTGGACTACCATGGGTGATAATAACCGGTGGGGGATGCTTATCCCCAATGATGATGATGATCTTCGAAGCCCAAACTTCAATGTACAATCATATGGAACGATCGTGCGTTGCCCCCATAGTCTTCAGAGCGAAAGGATTTTAAATAATATAAATAATAGATCAAGCATACCGGTAAAATATCGAATTTACGGTAGATGATAAAACCAAGGGAAAAAGAATTTGAAAAAATCCTATTGGTCAACCTCCGTGAGTGAGTGTGAGTCACGTTAGTGCATTCTTCTATCAAAAGAGGATTGTTTGACCTTGAAAATGTATAAGGTGGAAAAATCAATATTTGCATAGCATTATTTGATTTGTATTGCGTCATCGTGCAAATTTGGTTACACTTTTTGAAACTTTTCCATTCCCCCAACTGCTGAGTAATCACACACTCACACAAAAGGTTTTCTGATTCTTATTGGCTCTTTCTTTCCCTTGGGGTTGGTTTTATCATCTGCCGATGATGATGATGATGATGATGATGATGAATCAATTAAACTTAAAACGACCTTGAGCTTAAGTTGTGTCATAAATCCGCGATAAATGGTTGTTACTACTTGAATGTATTATGGGAAATGTTTTTTTCCCAGCAAGTGGACTTGAGCGACGTTAAAGAGGAAATCGTATTGCGTGCCTTTGTCGGTACCGATAGCGTTCTACCAATAATCTGTAGGGCGATTAAAGATGGCAAACGAATAAAAATTGAAAATGCCAAGTTGAATTGTGTCAGACACAATGCATAGACAGCGTACCAGTGATGCAATTGTGTTCAAGTGCTGATAGGGATGAGTGTCAACTTACAGATAAGTATGGTGGCGCAGTCAACTTCCATCAAAGATTTATGACGAACAATGAAGTTTGGTGTTCATTAACATGCAACAAAACAATGATTGTTAATTGGGTTATGAAGTCAGTGGTACATGCGAAATAAATTATTTGTTGTGAAGTTGAAAGTACTGTTGATTGGCTTAAACAAATTATATTTATTATTTGGTAAATTTATTTATATGTTTTGCGAGAAGCATCGTTCAGTAGTGAATGTTTTAGTGAAGCCGAACGTGGGCCCGCATTTTAGTGCGGGCGATGGGATTCGAACCCCCATGCCCACCGAGGTCCAAATCAAGCGCTGTACCGCTAGACCATCCTGACCAAATTCTATATAACATAAATTGTGAAAACATATGTGTCCTTAAACAATCTTATTATATTTTTTAATAGCTTTTAAAGGGTTTTTATTAGATTTGTTAGATTTATTTGAAAATATAAATCTACTTGATTGCAGTTAACCAGGAGCAATGTACAGCAACGGTGACACCCGATGTGAATTTGTAGCAAAGTTGGGAGAGTGACTGAATCAAATCATATTTATTATTTGCCGGGTTCAGAGTGATCACGAATGCCCTGATCCCGGGTAGAGGCTCGCCATTGCACTTTGTCGGGTTGAACCTTGCGACGATCCCTAATCGGATTGAGTTGGGTGCGCAGTTTTTGCCAGTGGGAAGACCTCACGGTACTCTTTTGCTTGTACCGGGGTGGTCTAGCGGTACAACGCTCGATTTGGACCTCGGAGGACATGGAGTCAAATCCCACTACTGGGTCCATGTTCGGCTTCGCTAAAATCTCCACTGATGAAAAATGTTTATTGTAAAACATTTAAAGTAGCAAACATAAAATTTTAAAAAGTAAATAATAAAAAATGTTAATTCTAGCATAAGATAAATTATAAAAACATATGGCGTTTTTTATCAAATGGCCCTTTAATGAAGCCCATTCCGGTTTAATTGTAGCGCTCGACCAACTTCGGTCATTTCAATAAATACATTAAATTATCTTTGGAAATTCCATTTTTTACCAAATACCAGTGTTTCCTTACTTGACTAAGAATTATTTGAGAACATCTAATTGAAACAAATGGGATTAAACATTTTGGCAAATTGTTTAAACACATGGAATCCATTTTTCTTGCTCCATATTTCTTTTGAAATAATGGGTCATTATTGTATGTACCGTAACTATTATCTTCTTGCACGATGCTTATTTTAAAGTAAAAAGGGTTTTCTAACAATGATAATAATAACAATAATAACAATAGTAATGATAATAATAATAATAATAATAATAACAATAAAAATAATAATAATAATAATAATAATAATAATAATAATAATAATAATAATAATAATAGCAATAATGATAGCAATAATAATAATAATAGCAATAATAGTAATAATAATAAATAATAATACTAATAATAGTAATAGTAATAATAGCAATAATAGTAATAGTAATAATAGTAATAATAATAATAATAGTAATAATAATAATAATAATAATAATAATAATAGCAATAATAATAATAATAATAGCAATAATAATAATAATAACAGCAATAATAAACAATAATAAATAGTAATAATAATAATAATAATAATAATAATAATAATAATAATAATAATAATAATAATAATAATAATAATAATAATAATAATAATAATAATAATAATAATAATTGATAACATCAATTTCCCTACAAACAAATCAAGATTTAGATTATGAAACTGGAAATAAAATTGGCTCTACAGGAAATCCGGTTTGTGGTTATGAGCAAATGCGGTCAATCTGTTTTATAAGATTCGACATTGGTTTATCCAATAATAGTGCCAACCAACTTATTAATTGGCAATCGAAAAACAATTAGGATTAAAAAACGTGATTTTAATTAAGAAAATTTAATATTATTGCAACAGTTTAATGTTAAAATGTATTCATGTCACGTGTAGACTAAATACTTTTGACCTAAAAACAAAAATATATCCATTTCATACTTTTTCATTTTTCTCAGTCTTACTTTCTCCTTTTGATTTTGTGTTGAACCAATTTGAAGCATTACAACCATTAAATAGTTTCGGTTTGGGTATTTTTACCCCCGATACCCTTCCTGCCTTGCGACCGGCTAGATCGGTTCATTTCTGATCCTCTCTAGACAGACCTACATCCATTTGATACTCTTGCGTCAATTTTTGTTTAAATAGATATAACAAGAAGGCAATTATATATTAAAAACCCCTAATTGTACTCCAAACATAAAATATGTTTTCAAAACTGTAATGTTTGTTGAAAGACAACAATTTGTTGACATCAGCACGCTTGATTTCGCTCACGTTAACACCAACGTTTGGCTGCAGCGTAGACGCACACGTGAGCAATCAATTTCTTTCCCGTCACTTTTAAATGAAACGTTACTTCCACAGCTAATTACTTTTGCTCTCATAACAAGTTCACCCGCCCCCACAAAAAAACCCATTTACACACCTCATTGCTACAGAAACCTAATTAACGCATTCCCATTTATTGTTTCTACAAAAACACAACGTGATAATATCCATCCAATTTAATTACTCCAAATGTCATTTTGACAGTTTAATGCGCATTGCATAATACGCACCTATTACTATGCATCGCTTTTCACACAGACATACTCACACACGCACACGTACACACACCAACTGATGCACAACAACCAATTTCGTTTTTTTTCGTTTAAGTCATTGCATAATTCAACTTGTTTTTGTTCAAACGTCCAACAAAAAGACAATTGCAGCAGTTGATAAGTCGACTGTAACTGACATGAACAACATTTTCCACTTGACATTGTTTGCAAATGCAATTTAGACACAGTCCACTGTCGATGATATATTGTAATCAAGTAACAATTTGTATGGCAAATGGATAAAAATTAAAAATGCGATGTAGGTTGCATTGTCGCAGACACCATGCGAAGACAACAGACCAGTAATGCCGTTGTGTTAAAGCGCTCAAATCAATGCGTGCCAACTTACGGATAAGTGTGTTGGCACGGTCAAACTTCAAAAAGGCTTTATGACACCCGCTGGAGTTTTGTATTGATTAGCAGGCAATAAATTAATCATTCTTGCTTTGGGAAGACGCCGACACATCGAAAAGTTGGTGACACATGCGAAATAAACTATTTGTAGTGAAGTTGATAGTGCCGTTGATTGGTTTAAACAAATTATATTTATTATTTGGTAAATTTATTTTATTTTATGTTTGCTACTTTTAATATTTTGCGAGAAACATCTTTCAGCGGTGAACATTTTAGCAAAACCGAATCTAGGCCCCCATTTTAGTACCGGTGGTGGGATTCGAATCCCCATGCCCACCGAGGTCCATATCGAGCGCTGTACCGCTGGTGGGGAGGTTAGTTTACCTATATTGTTATTATTTGGCACATCTGACAAACCCAATATAACACAAACTGTAAAAACTTACGGCCTTCAAACTGTTGTCGGGGAAACTCAGGAGTACATGCTTTGGTTCGCACTGGGTAGATATGGGTTTGACAATTATTACTGACGCTAATGCTGACCCCTGATAGGCTTTACTAAAATTGTCCATTTATTGAACATGTATTTTCGTAAAATCGGGGTGATCTGGCAGTACAGCGCTTGATATACATCTGGGTGGGCATGGGTTCAAAACCCACGACCGGTACTAAAATGCGGGCCTATGTTCGGTTTCGCTAAACAATGTCCACTGCTAAAAGATGCGTTTCTTGTCAAAATATTCAGAATAGCAAACATAAAATAAAATAAGTAGAAGTAATTTTAAGCAATAATAACAATATTAATAATAATGATAATAGTAATAATATGATAATAATATTATAATAATGTTATTATTAATAATAATAATAATATAAATAATAATAATAATATGATAATAATATTGGTAATAATACTAATAATAAAATTAATAATAATAATAATACGATAATAATAATTATTATAATCATAATAGTAATTATAATAATATAATAATAGTATTAATAATCACAATAGTAATAATAATGTAAATTGTAATAATTATATAATAGTAATATTATTAATAATAATAATATGGTAATATTAAGATCAATAATAATAATAACCTATATGAAAAAGCTGTTAAGACGTGTTATTCGGTTTTTTGTAATGATGATTACTTTTCCGTCATTACATCATATTTGCTTGTTTTTGTCCTGTTTTTGCAATAACACACATGCCTTAATATAAAATTGGAATTATTTTGGGCCTAGTTAAATGTTGCAGCTCCAAAATGCTCTTAACAGTGTCATTAATTAAATCGTTTCAATTGCAACTTATCGATGTTGACGTAATGTGTTACAAGTTGCACACGTTGAAGCAAACGACACTGAACCGAAAAATGCAACTTTACACACAATTAGTGCAATTTGTAAAAATAATATAAATACATCGTTTTATTAATTATGCTACGGTGTATTATTTTTTGTACAATGATTTGCTGTTCTTTAATGTAACACTTCCGACTTTAATTAAATAGATAACATTTGTTTTATTGGAACATGATCGATAATTTATGAATATGTATAACATAACATGACAGAGCCACCTCTTCATCAGTTCCAGGTTTGAGTAGCTTCTCGACTTCCTGTGCGAAAAAGTTGTAGGATGCGAATTGAACTTGAGGAGGGATAAATGAAGTTTCTTGGCTAGAAGACCGCTTCCTTGCGACGACGCCAGTGTTGACAGGAATTGACGAGGCGATCGTTTTTAGGGTTGACGCCGGTTGACGGATCCACAAGCCTAACAGGCTATATACAGGGACTAAAATGGGACCTGTCAAAATTAACACATTGAAATTGATTGACTTTCCTTACATCACTTAAGCATATTAGGCACATCGACATTGCAGTGACATGTGCTGGGTTATGTAAACACTTCTAAATTAAGTAAAGAAAAATATATTTTTTTAATTTGTGTTGCGTAATCGTTTTATGTTATTAACTTAATATGTATATAATTTTTAAGTGTAACTATTACCATTTACCCACTTGAATGCCATTTATCCAAAAATTCCAAGACACTTAGGCATTTATAATTTAAAAAAGTAAAAAAACAATTGACTTTAAGTATTGATAGTCCATATTATTTTAGCATAATTACTTTGTTGAAAAAATATAACTGTCAACTTAAAACAGCAAAAATTGAAAAATAAGAGTTTACTGACAAGTACCATTTTGGACCCTGTATGATACAAGGTTAACTTGAGATACCTTTAAGGCATCTTGGATGTATTCTAGCTCCCATTCACTGAACGAGAATCTAGTCAAATCACTGGGTCGCTCTTGTTATTAGTCTAGATGCTTGTTGGCATATAGTCCAAAATGCACCACGTGGAGGATGAACAGTTAGTCATAATTGGAAATTGATACTTTATAGGCATTACTCCAATCCTCATAATCATTAACATCCCGATGGGTAGATAAACTTCAATACAAAATTGTTTTTTATAATTGCCATTCCTTTTCAACTTATTTGAGGTTGGTGAAAGTATGAAGGTCAACAATACTATACATATTTTACACATGTATTCCTTTCATTGTCGATTGTGTTTTGTTGGCTCATTTGACCGAGTAGGCGTTCAACTAGGATTGAAACAAAAATTCACATTTGGTGCCCGCGATAGAACGCATTGTCATTCACGTTTGAGTTTATCGCCTGGACAGAAATATTTTTATTTGTACTACATTAAATGGTGTCGGTTGGTGAGGTTCGAACCCGTTGTCTACTCAGATTCGAGGCAAGCGCTGTACCGCTCGACCACCCAGGAACTACAAAGTCGAGCAACCAAATGACCTATAGACATAACGATAGGCTATTTAATTATTAATCGAAAGCAGTACTTGTCTACTAAAAGTGATATTGTTTGGTATGATGGGACGGTAGATGTTGCTAAACTCGTGATTGGGTAGACTACCGCAGTCGGTCGCAAGTTTGATTGAGAAAAGAGGAGGGTTTGAAATAATTTATATTGCTAAAGAAACAGCCATTTTATTATACTACGGCAAAGAAGTTCAAGTAGTGAAATCCGAATAGAATTTCAATATTCAATGTACAATGCGATGGAATAATCGTTTTGTTGTCCTATGTTTTTCAAAATAAAAAGGTTTGAAAATAGAATAATAACTCTCATACGGCTTTTTGATATGTTTTCTCCCCAATAATAAATCCAAATAATTCACCAACTTGAAACAACACAAAAATGATTAAAATGGGTTTTTTTTTAATTTGAAGGATCGATTATTGTGAACAAGTTGAAAATGTCCAGTTATCCATCGTCTAATGAATCGTTCGTAGAAGGTTCGTCAATCAACCTTCAGTGTTTGTCCGAACCCAATACCATTTTTATAATTTGGTATTTTACGCCGCTCAAACGGTTGTCCAATCAAAAAGACGATTCGGTAGACAGTCAGGAATTGGCCATGTGCAAACCGAACTACATGTGCAAGTGCGTTGATTATTAATGATATTTATTATTATTATTATTATTACTATTGTTATTGTTATTATTATTATTATTACTATTATTATTACTATTGTTACTGTTATTATTATTACTATTATTATTACTATTATTATTATTACTATTATTATTACTATTATTATTATTATCATTATTATTATTATTATTATTATTATTATTATTATTATTATTATTATTATTATTATTATTATTATTACTATTATTACCATTATTATTATTAACATTATTACTTTTAATGTTTTACGAGAATCTATATATGTAAATGCTGCCAAAATTATTAATCAATATTATTTATTTGCATAAGAAATTAACAGATTTGATAATGTTTCGATATTAATAGCTTGTCATTATTATTTATTTATTTATTTTCTCTATTACTATTGCTATTACTATTATTAACTCCCCTTAAAGAAAATCAAAAATAAACCAATTTAGCCAGTCCCAAGCCTGGATAAAGGAGGAGAAGGTTGAAAACTTGGTCTTTGTAACAAGTCGATTTTACTACGAAAACCGTAAAACATCCTTGCAAACAACGGCAAAACTGGGAAAAGCTATGTCAGTTTTTTATAGACTCAAATGTTCATGTTTTTTTTATCTGTCTGAACCAATGAGCTCATGAGAATAACTGACCCTCGGCTAATCCATGACATAATTACAATTAAATTTTTAATTTACCGCCCCCAAGACTAGGAAGGACGGTTTTGGGCATAGACAATTGATGATGGTAAAAAAGCTTAGTAGACTACAAATAATCTAATTGAAATAAATGTCTCATGGGATCAAAAAACATTGGGCAAAATATTCGAAAACGAAATCATTTTTTGTCCAACGTTCTTTTTGAATTATGGAACTTTGTTATTATTTTTTGCTGTAATTGTTATTTTAAAGCAAAAGGATAATGCAATATAATAATAATAATTATTATTATTATTATTATTAGTAGTATTATTGTTGTAGTTGTAGTAGAAGTATTAGTTTTTATGACATAAATAGAACGCCATGAAGTAACATTGGATACACAAAAATACTTTACATCATGAGCGTCAAAAAAGAAAAAGAAAAGTGCCTAGAGGCATATAGTTGTGTAGTAATTGAAAAGATTATTAACGAAAACAACATCTGAGCAAATTAATACTTTGGGGCAATTTTATAATCATGGTTAATTTATTCAAACAAATAAAACAAAATTAAGTATGAGGCATGAAAACCCGAAAAAAAAACTAAAATTCCTATTCAATAGTTATTATTACTTGTACCATTGTCTGGGTGAGTAAATAATGGAATGTACAAATTGTAGGAGGTACTCGGTGACGACAATGTGGTTTGAAGTATTTTTCAAATGCAGCCGGTTAAAACCAACAATTTTTGTAACAAATTTGAATTATAGCAATTATTCATCGTGGTTAATGACGTAGTCACTTCTTTATTAGTTCATTATTTGTACGGCATATTAAACAATTGACTTACATGGCTTAATAAGTGTAAAAAATGTAAAAGAATAAGAAAGTTTTTTGGCTAATAGACGGAATCCTTGGGACGGCGCTAGATTGACGAGACCGCCTAATTTTATGTCAGGGTTATCTTGTTCAACTCTACAACTACACATGGTATACATACAACTTTGGATACTTTTTAAGTACTTTGCACTAATTCATTAAAAAAAAGTTCAGTTATACCGCTGTGTTGTTAGTACACAATGTACCACATAGAGAGGGAATAGTTAAAAATATTACCATTTTTGGAAATTGAAACTTTATAAGTCCTCACAATCATTACAAATTATTACAACTAACTTAATTCTTTTTTTCTAACATTGTCAACAAATAAACATTTGGTAAATCTGAACAGGGCCCGTATCTAGTAAACTGGCACTGGTACTTGAACGCGTTCAAATCGAACGCTGTATCGCTAGATATCTCGGACACATAAAACAATGAAACACAATTCTTAAAGATAGCTGCCAATCCCATAATCACATTATCGGTTAATTTTGTTTTATTTTTCTCTTGAAAGAGTGCAAAACAATTTAACATCAGTCCAAATATTTGCTTCCGGTCTATTACGTATCAACATGGCGCAATTATTCCACACGGGCCGCTATGACTGCGCCATCTTAGTCGGAGTTCAAACAACGACTTCAAATTATTACGTATTTGTTAAAAGTTGGTTTATTTTCTCATTTAAGATGTACATATGCATTTGTATACCTACCAAAAATACTTTTTAGTGCCAAACGAGGATTTTAAAATTCAAGCACGTTGATTGGTCAAACACTCGACACAAAAAATGATTCTGATTGGTTGGAATTCTAAAATTAGTTTTACAACGATGCACTGCTATGTAAATACTATGTTTGATCTAAATGTAACGCAGAAATATAGCTTTGTTTATATTATTATTATTATTAATTGTGCCGCACTGACCTTGCTATACAGCGCTCGACTTGGACCTGAGTGGACATCGGGGTTCGAATCCGACCCAAGAAATGCACGCCCACGTTTAGCTTTGCTAAAATGTCTACTGCTGAAAGATGCGCGTTTCTCGTCACAAAACATTGTAAAGCAGTAAAAATAAATAAATAAATAAAAATTATTATTATTATTATTATTATTATTATTATTATTATTATTATTATTATTATTATTATTATTTGATTAGCATATTTGAAAGCCAAATTGCAAACCGCAATTAATTTTTTCGAATTCAAAACGGACTAAGCAAACGAAATACGTAAAGAACAACTCCAATATATGGGCATAGTGTTTAGTTAGAGTTCCAAATAGGATTCGAATTCCATCAGTGAATGTTGACTTTCTTTCGACTTTGCCAAGCATCCATGTACTAAATCAACACGTGTCAAACATTTAAGCAATAAGAGCTAAATAAAATGATTCCATTAAACGCTAACTTTTGTAACACCAGTCACGTTGGCATTGAAGATTATGTTTTGACAACACTCATTCCACAATGACTGTTTAGCGTCAACAACCTATAATCATTATCATTTATACTATCAGCAAAGCCATGTGGTCCAACATTTAAGAAGTACCCAGATCTGTCTTTGTTTAATTTTGCATTGAAATTACCAATTAATTTTTTGATGTCTCTTCTTGGCCCATTATCCAATAAAGTATGTACTTGATCATAGAAGTTATCTTTTTGGTTTTCCTCAGTAGCCTCAGTAGGAGCACAGACTTGTACAATTGCTACTTTTGCAAATTGGTGTTGAATCTGGCTGAAATGATGCAGTCAGTCACGGGTTTCCATTCAGCATCCAGCATCCAGTAGCATTTTTACTCAATATAATACCAACTCCATAAATATGATGTTTTTCATATCCAGAATATAAAACTGATGTATCTCCACTCTTGGAATGACTTTGGCCTTTCCATCGCATTTCGCTAATACCCAAAATATCTAAGTTGTACCTTTTCATTTCTCGGAGGATTTGTTCTAACAGTTCACTAAGAAAAAGTGTGCACACATTCCATGTTCCAACACTGATTAAGGATTTGGCATTAAAGATTTTGCAAATTGAAGATTGAGTTTCCTTTCGGTTTTCACTTAACCTTATCATCTGCGTAACTTTGTCATTTAGATACGTGCAATCATTTCTTTGCTGTTGTTTTCCGGAATGGTGTTCGCTTGTTGTTTCTGTAGCAGTATAAATTTTTACAGAGGCCAGGTTGCTAACCTTGCGCGCTCAAATCCTCCTCCTTTATGCAGGCTTGGGACTGGCAAGATTGAATCATTTCTAATCCAAACTAGGCGGAGCCAGAATATTTATCGAATAAAAACTGTTTTTAAAAGTATAAAATTGTTATTTATTGATGAAAATTTTAATTATAGTTCAATATCATCTCAAGAAATATTGATGAGCATTTTTTTACAACTAAACTTACTTTTTTATTGCCGGGGTGGTCTAGCGGTACAGCGCTCGACTTGGACCTGGGTGGGCATCGGGGTTCGAATCCCATCACCGGCATTAAAATACGGGCCCACATTCGGCTTCGTTACAAGACCCACTGCTGAAAGATGCGTTTTCCGCAAAGCATTCAAAGTGGCAAACACAAAATTAAAATAATAATAAATACATTGAATGATTTACGGCAAATGCATCTTTCAGCAATGGGGATATTTGCGCATAGCCGAATGTGGACCTACGTTTGGTGGGCCGGTGGTGGGATTCGAACTCTGATACCCATCCAGTTTCAAGTCAAGCGCTATACCGCCAAATTACCCGGGTAATATTGTACAAAAAAAGTGCAAACCAACAAGTGATTTTTTATAGTGTATATTTAATTTCAAAATATTTAATTTTTTTAAAATAAATATTTAATGTAAAAAAAGAAAGTGGACTAACAAAATTGCAGTTCGATTTTTTATAACTTTTTTTCTAAATACAATAAGAAAAGGGGATAAAAATGGGATATTTTTTAAAAATATAATATAAATCTTCATTTACAAAATAAATTGACGTTTGTGTAGAAATTTGCTAAATGAAAAATAATAATTTGCTTGTGAATGGTTTAGCAATTTATTTCATTTCAGATTTATTGTTATTTTTATTAAATTTATTGTTATAACAGTCGAATTTTGTCTCAAAGCGCGTACACACACACACACACACACACACACACACACACAGTTGTCAGCATACGGACATTTAGAAATGCCCTAGGCAAAAAAAAGTAGTTCATGTCAGATGTAACATGGAATTATTGTCCACAAGTGTACAACAATATCAATTTGGTTTCCGAGACAATGAAATCACGCCGGCGTGATTTGGTGGTACAGCCGATGGGCACATGTGTGGACGCAACTGCCGACACTAAATTCGAGTCTACGTTCGGCTTTGTCACTTGCTGAAAAATGCCCAGTTTGGATTAGAAATGATTCAATCTTGCCAGTCCCAAGCCTGGATAAAGGAGGAGGATTTGAGCGCGCAAAGTTAGCAACATGGCCTAGTATAAAAATTTTATACTGCCACGGAAACAATCAAGAGGACGCCATTCCGGCAACCAACGGCAAAGAAGTGATTGCACGTATCTGGATAACAACATTACACAGATGACAAGGTTCAGCGAAAGCCGAAAGGAAGATCAATTTTTGATTTGCAGAATCTTTAATGCCAACAAGACTCTTGTTGTTGTTGTTTTGCTGTAATTGTTGTCTTATTTTTAAAGCAAAAGGGTTTTGTAACGCTATAATAATAATAATAATAATAATAATAATAATAATAATAATAATAATAGTAATAATATGTTTATGGCAACAAAAACATTACGTAAACTGTAAAATGAATTCATTTTGGTATATTTTTATTGGTCGCAAACATACAATTGTAGAACCGCGCTTGACTCGAACCTGAACTGGCATAACTTCAATCTCTATTACCGGCACCAAATACGGGCCTCTCTCTATAATGTCCACTGCTAAAGCATGTTTCTTGTAAAAGTAGCGAAACCGAATACAACTCGCTAACAAACAAAAAGTGAAAAAATGTACTTACCAATCAACTACTTTTCGTTCAACATTCAAACAATCCGAAAATTTGTCACAACCGAATAAATAGTGTTCCTTTTTCTGCATCCCATCAGCGTTGCCGTCAAAACCCCACGTGACCATCAATTCAACAGGCGCCGGCGGCAATTTGAGTGGATTGGTCGAAGGCGACATTGTGCACGTGACGTGTACAACCGACAAAAGTTATCCGACGCCACATTTCCATTGGTCTATCCAGTCGTCGACGGGGGAATTGGGACGTCGGTCTGCTTATGACCGGACTGTGCCAACTGAAAATGCCAATCAAGTAAGTCGAAATGCAAATTGGTTGATGTATTTTTGAATGTTTACTGGGAAAGGCGCCATTTTTCAGCAGTGGGAACATTGTTTAACGAAGCCGAATGTGGGCCCGCATTTTAGTGGGCTGGTGATGGAATTTGAACACCGATGCCCACCCAGGTCCAAGTCGACCGCTGTACCGCCAGACCAGCCCGGTACAATTTAATATATAAAATATATCAGACCATTTCTACTTTCATCGTTATCCTATGCTGATATTGATATTAGCCAAAACAATATACTTTTAATAATTTACGAAATGATCTCTAATCCAATTTAGACTGTGTTCAGAATGCACTATGCACATTCAGAAGTATCAGCACTTTAATAACTGAAAACAATATATATATATATATATAACTTTTTGTTGCTTGAATAATTCAAATGAAATATGCTTCATCAAGTTGATATTCAGAGAAATCGAACGACAGGTCACATTGTATGTCGGTTGCTTGAATGTGAGTCAGAAATTGAAATTGTAATCTGGAAGAACCGTTTCATGTTTGAACTTCAAGAGCGATGACATATGTGGGCTTGATATTTAAGCCAAATTAAAATATTTGTAGTTTGTCCAAAAATACGTGTTGCGTAATTTTTTTTTGCAAATAATCGTATACTTGGTATAATTTGAATCATTAGAAATAAAAAATTAATATTTGACATCTATTATTAATGTACAAATTTGAACACACACACACACAAAATTACTGTATTGAACGATGAATCGGTCAGAAATTTTATTTAGGCAAAAACTCCATTTTGTAAAATAACTTAAATGATTTGACATTAAATAATTGTTTGTTTTTTGATAAGATTTTTTTTAAACTTTTCTAGATACATAATTATTTCAAGTTTTTCTACTATCTAATTGCAATTTATTTTTGTTTTTATAATGCAAAGATTTAAAAATATATTGTGAGAAATGATAATTACCTAATTTTTAAATACATGTTTACAGTAATATATATATATATATATATATCATTTAAGTGATAACAATAATGTAAACATTTATGCGCATCAACAAGCATTTAAATCATGAATCTAAAATTCTTTTTTTCAAACAAAATAATAAAAATAATAACAACGCATTTTAATTCCAAATAATTTTTTCACATTTAAAAATAACAATAAATATTACAAAGTATTGCATATTTTATTTTGTTTTCTATATATTTTCGCTACTTTTAATGTTTGCACGGAAAACGCATACATGTCAGCAGTGGGCATTGTAGCGAAACCGAACGAGGGTTCGTATTTAGGATTCGAAACCCTATCCATCCTGATCCTTGTCGAGTCCTGTACCGCTAAATCACCCCGATACTATTTCATTATATATTTTTATTTAGGTATGTTTATTGTCAGTTATATAAGAGGAGAAGAAGTGATACTTTAAAGTCAATGCTATGTGGATGCCAAATGCAAATTATACGATTTTTGTAATAATTGACATATTATTGATTTACGTGCTTAATTTGGTATTTAAAAATTATTGTTTTTTATGCCCCCAAATTAATAGCTTTAACGTTGTAATTACGTCATAATGTAAATCAAAAAGCTATTTGGATTAATAAATGCAAAAACGATAATGAATTAAATTTGTATAATAGCATTTTGTAAAATGAACATATTTTAAAAGTTATTTATTGCAATATGCTGTTTCAATTACTTCATTTATTAAAATCCCTCAACAAATGATCAGAAATAAGCCGATCGAACCAGTGCTAAAGGATGATGAGGGTTTGAAGCAAGAAAGGCATCTGGTCGAAGCAAACCCACACAAAACTATTCCATTATTATGATGATTTAAATTGGTTAGGCGCAGACCAGGAAGAGCAAACATTCACAAAACAGAAAAAAACTGAATAATAGCGATAAAAAGAATAAAAGAATAATAATGATATTAATGATAATAATAGTAATAATAATAACAATAATTATAATAATAGTAATAATAATAATAATAATAATAATAATATTAATAATTATTATAATTATAATCATAATAATGAAGTTCCTCTATTAAATATAAATTAAAAACAGCTGTTCTTTTAATTATAAATAGAACCACAAAATAATGTAAATTTTTCTTACAAGATACAAATACACTTTTTTATTTTTGAGTAAAATTATTATGCACCATAAAAAGCAAACCTTCACAAAAGAGGAAAAAACTGAATAATAGCGATGATGAAAAAAAAAATAATAATAATAACAATAATCATAATAATAGTAATAATAATAACAATAATCATAATCATAATAATTGTAATAATAATAATGATAATAATAATAATAATAATAATAATAATAATAATAATAATAATAATAATAATAAATAATAATAATAATACTAATAACAATGATAATATAACAATAACAATAACAATAATAATAGTAATAATAATAATTAAAACAATCTTGATAATAATAATAGTTATAATAATAATAATAACAATAATAATAATAATAATAATAATAAAAATAATAATATTAATAATAATTATAATTATAATCATAATAATGAAGTTCTTCTATTAAAATTACTAAGCATAATTACAGTGGGTAACAAACTTGAATCCTATATTGACCTACTATGATATTTAAGAATATTTAGCACTTCTTACTTATCTTAGACATATCTAACACTTATTAATAAATACCTGAGATAAAACTTTTTCGAAAAATATGTAAAATATTATTTGCGATGTAACATTGTAATTATGGTATACAACATCACGCGTTCTAATAATAAATCGTAATACCTCCGTTTATTAAAACTTGAAAACAAACATGCAATTTGGTAACAAAATTGAATCTTATATTGACCTACTATGATATTTAAGAATATTTAGCACTTTTTACTTATCTTAGACATATCTAACACTTATTAATAAATACCTGAGATAAAACTTTATAGAAAAATATATAAAATATTATTCACAATAAAACATTGTAAAGATAATATACAACAACACTCGTTTCAGCAATAAATCATAATACCTTCGTTTATTAAAACTCAAAAACAAACATATGTAGCTTGTTACAAATAAAATTTTATTGATCAAAACAGATTAATATATAAAGAAAAAGTTACAAACCTTGTAATGTCAACAATTCAAGTAACATTCGCTTCTATTTATAACTTTTGCCAGCCGTTTTAAATCTGAGATTATCAAGGTACCAATAAAATCCTTCTAAACTCGGTTTTTTATAGCAAAAATGATATTCTCTATAAGTAATACGTTATTTTACAACTTATCAACCCAGTCTTTAAGGTATTTACTAATAAGTGTGTCTAAAATAAGTAAAAAGTGCTAAATATTCTTAAATATTATAGTAGGTCAATATAAGATTCAATTTCGTTTTCCACTGTACACTATTTCTTCATATTGTAAAATACAACTTACTGGCATCCAGTTACTTGTTACCCGAAGCAAAAAAACGTTTGTCACTTTTGTTTTTGTGATATGAAACACGGAAAAAAAAACATTTCGAGTTGTGTTTGGTCGAAATTAATTCAAATCAATGTCAGGTTTGTTGATGTTTTATTTTTTTATTTCAACCTTGTTAGAAAAACGTTGCAATTGGTATACATTGTCATCTGTAAAAATGAACTGTAAAAATGATTTTTATCAATGGTTGAACAAAATATCTTGCAAATAATTGTTGTCAAAATCTAAATTTAAAAAATTGAAAAATGTAAAATAAACTGAAGAATGAATCGATTTGGCCTAAATATTTTCAAAACGTAAAATTTTTCAACCTTTTTTCCATTAACAAAATGTTTTGGCTATAAAGAATATGGAACAGCATGTGAGGCACATCAATTTCAAATGTTTAGTGGGGGGATTAAGTTACAATTATTACAGTTACACAAATCCTTGTGCTTAAAAATGAGCACGATAACAACTTAAGTACAAAACAACAACAACAAAATCCCACAATTTAAAAAAAAAGCATGGGACAAGGAATGATTTCATGTGTGTTCGAACATTTTGTCAACATTTTAATTTAATTCTATGACATATTTATTTTAACTCGATTTTTCCCAAATAGCTCCAAGCCGAGGTTTCTGTGGTCTACATCCCCCCCCTGCCCCGCAACATTTCTTTTGCCATAATCCGTTGTTCATTCCAAAACCGTTTCTCGCTGGTTTTTGTGGGCGGTAAAAGTAGAATTGGACTGACTAATTTCCCGTCCTAGTCAAAAATTGCGTTCCTTTTCGGTTTTCATCCAACCCTTTGATTTGGGTTGTTTGACATAAGCCAGGCTGCTAACATTGGCCTCAAACTTTCTTTCTTTATCCAGGTTTGGAACTGCCAACAGTGGTTTATTTCTTATTTTCTCCAGGAGACACAAGAATCAAAAAATATTATTTAGCTATTTCTACCACTTTCGATATTATACGGGAAACAGGCATCGTTCAGCAGTCGACATTGTTTAGCGAAGCCGCACGTAGGTCCGCATTTGGTTTCAGTGATGGGATTTGAACCCATCTTCTGATAGATACAAGTCGAGCGCTGTAGCGCTGTAGTGGAACTCAAACCACCTAGTTACAAGTCGAACTCTTCAGCCGCTTGTGTCATCCCAACACAATTAAAGGATTGCTTTGATTAGTTTTCCCAATTGCTGCATTAACTGAAGCGCAGTGGGTTAAGTAATCATTTTGTTGTATTACCAATTGACAATTTATCATTTTTAGTCTTGATAAAGTCGTATTTTTGTCAAATGCAATGTGGCGACAACGCACAGCCTCAAACGGTTGCACTACAATTTCTTAAACATTGAAAAAGTACTTGTGCACTACTACTTTTTCACTATTTTTAACAGAATGTGAATACGGATTATGTCTTGTTGGTGTTTTTATTAATTAATGTTCGTTGTAGTATATATCTATATATAATATTATAATATATAATTTTAAATGCTTTGTGTGCCAAATGCTACTTGAACCAAAATAATTATGTAAATAACAATAATAATAATAATAATAATAATAATAATAATAATAATAATAATAATAGTAGTAGTAGTAGTAGTAGTAGTAGTAGTAGTAGTAGTAGTAGTAGTAGTAGTAGTAGTAGTAGTAGTAGTAGTAGTAGTAGTAGTAGTAGTAGTAGTAACAGTAGTAGTAGTAGTAGTAGTAGTAGTAGTAGTAGTAGTAGTAGTAGTAGTAGTAGTAGTAGTAGTAACAATAATAACAATAATAATGATAATGATAATAATAATAATTACAATAATAATAATAATGATAATAATAATAACAACAATAATAATAGTAATAATAATAACAAAAATAATAATAATTTTAATAATAATAATAGTAATAATAATACTAATAAAAATAAAAATAATAATAGTAATAATAATAATAACAATAATAATAATGATAATAATAATAATAATAATTACAATAATAATAATAATAACAATAATTGTAATAATAATAATAATAATAATCATAATAATAACATTAATAATGATGATGATAAAACGTTTTCCAATAAATACTATTTACGTTGTAATCAATGTTAATCATTCATTGTACGTTATTAGTGAATGTACTTACAAATGACATACACATGCAATAGATAAATAAATAAAACTAATTCCTGCTATTTATCAATTGCACTAAGTTAAATAAACAGATATAAACACACACACACATTGGAACAATTAAAACAGAAAGGCTTTCTTGTTTTCTATTTATAGTAGGCATAGAACAAAAAAGTATCATTGTATTATTATCTATTGATTGCATGTATAAATGATAACTCAAACTTGGAATATATATGTTTTAACAAATTGTACAAATTAAGGCTGTCACAATTTTCCAAATAATAAACAACTGTGGTTTGATCTAACTGGAAGCAAAATAATCTTTTTTTGAATATAGAAAAAAAACAATTTAGGTATAAATTTAAAATTCAATAATTGCCATTCTAAATTTATTTATAAAACAAATAAATTTAAAATTTAGATAATCTAAATGTTCTGTTAAAAATAATTTAGTTTTGGATTTTTCATTAGGCAAGTATTGCTTATTGAAAAATTGGTTATTTTTTTTTAATAGAAACATTTTTTTTCAAGAATGTTTAAACATAAATATCTACTTGAAAATACAAATCAGTGTAGAAACAAAAATTGTATTTTTTACTTTCACCGTTCGTGTTCACTGTAGACTTGCAAGTGTATGCATTCCTATATTCGTCGGTGCTCAGTTGGTTAGCGCATTGTACTTATAATGCGGAGGTCGAGAGTTCGATCTTTTCCAGGAGCAAATTTGTATTGCTGCCGGTACTTCTCCCTTCCTTTATTATAGTTTAAACTAGATGCTGGGGTGGTCTGGCGGTATAGCGCTCGAATTTGGACCTCAGTGGGCATGGGGGTTCGAATCCCACCATCGGTACTAAAATGGGAGCCCACGTTCGGTTTCGCTAAAACATTTACTGTTAAAAGATGCTTCTCGCAAAACATTTAAAGTAATAAACATTATATATATATATATATATATACATTCTATGCTGCAATTACAAATATTGTGTTAGTGCTTACACTTATTCAGTTTTGTTTTTGTATTACTACTGATTAGGTCCTCGCATTTAAGGCTTAACTGGTTTTTAACATCAACAATAAAAAAATAACGTTTTCTATTAACAAAATGTTAATGTTAATAAGTCTCAATTCACTGTAAGTCACCAACTTTGCTTTATACTTTGAAAAGGAGTGAATTTTGTATTCATTGCGTATCACACATTCAATTTCTGTTGCTTATGTTTACCACAACCAATGACCCTATTTTGAGTATTGATGAAATGCAATTTTTATAATAATTATTAATTTTAAATAAAACGATGTATAATTGCACATTTTAAATATTTAGTTGCTTAGAAGTTAGTCATTTTGCGTGGTAAACATTCGACACTAGAATGCGGGCCCACGTTTGGCTTCGCTAAAATGTCCACTGCTGAAAGATGTTTCTCGTAAAACATTCAAAGTAGCAAACATAAACATTAAAAAAATAAATACTTGCAACATAATTTATCTGACATTTTTCACATCTCCGACCGTGCTCCTGTGGCTCAGTTGGTTAGCGCACTGTACTTATAATGCGGAGGTCGAGAGTTCGATCCTCTCCAGGAGCAGACTTTGTCATTCCATTTTTGTAACCATTTATTATCTTTTGTCTAGGCTATTGTTTTAATACCATAGTACATTTTCAAAGTAATATCATACCCCTTCATGCATTTTATAATGCACATGACTTTTAATAATGCATTAATTTTTGAGTGTATTAGACTATGCAACTTAGTTTTATTTTATTTTATGACTTATATTACATACTACTAATTGTATGGCATTTTATAATTGTACCTATTTTTTGTGGGCTAATAGCTACTTCTACTGAAATATCTAAGGCACTAACCATAATAATAATAAATATTATTATATTGAAAAACGATTATCATTAATATTATTATTAGCTTTCGTACCTTACTAGAGGTATATATATTGAGCATACAAAACACATAATTAATATCATTAACAAAAGCATTAATACAGGGTAAAATTACAAAATAGCAATTAGACAAATTTAGTGATTATCTATCCAGTTGCTCAGCCAGAATTCCTAAACTGTTGACATAAACATAATTAATAGGGAGGGGGGGTAGATAATTAATTTTGTCAACGATAGATTAATACATTGAATGGTAAAAGTAGTGAGAGTGTCATATCTTTTTCTAAAGTTAATTTTCAGACGCCTAAAAACCAACTAATATAATATTTTCTTGTACGTTGAAAGAGATCATTTCCAGTTATATTTAAATGTACATATTAAGTACAAATGATAAATAAATTCCAGTATTTGATTGTCAAAACGATGTATGTTTTCACAATTTGTGGAATTGACATATTAACCAAATAATAAATATAATTTGTTTAAGCCAATCAACAGCACTCTCAACTTCACTACAAATAGTTTATTTCGCATGTGTCACCAACTTTTCGATGTGTCGGCGTCTTCCTAAAACAAGAATTATGAATTTCTTGCCTACTAATCAATACAAAACTCCAGCGGGTGTCATAAAGCCTTTTTGAAGTTTGACCGTGCCAACACACTTATCCGTAAGTTGGCACGCATTGATTTGAGCGCTTTAACACAACGGCATTACTGGTCTGTTGTCTTCGCATGGTGTCTGCGACAATGCAACCTACATCGCATTTTTAATTTTTATCCATTTGCCATACAAATTGTTACTTGATTACAATATATCATCGACAGTGGACTGTGTCTAAATTGCATTTGCAAACAATGTCAAGTGGAAAATGTTGTTCATGTCAGTTACAGTCGACTTATCAACTGCTGCAATTGTCTTTTTGTTGGACGTTTGAACAAAAACAAGTTGAATTATGCAATGACTTAAACGAAAAAAAACGAAATTGGTTGTTGTGCATCAGTTGGTGTGTGTACGTGTGCGTGTGTGAGTATGTCTGTGTGAAAAGCGATGCATAGTAATAGGTGCGTATTATGCAATGCGCATTAAACTGTCAAAATGACATTTGGAGTAATTAAATTGGATGGATATTATCACGTTGTGTTTTTGTAGAAACAATAAATGGGAATGCGTTAATTAGGTTTCTGTAGCAATGAGGTGTGTAAATGGGTTTTTTTGTGGGGGCGGGTGAACTTGTTATGAGAGCAAAAGTAATTAGCTGTGGAAGTAACGTTTAATTTGAAAGTGACGGAAAGAAATTGATTGCTCACGTGTGCGTCTACGCTGCAGCCAAACGTTGGTGTTAACGTGAGCGAAATTAAGCGTGCTGATGTCAACAAATTGTTGTCTTTTAACAAGCATTACTGTTTTAAAAACATATTTTATGTTTGGAGTACAAATAGGGAGTTTTTAATATATGATTGCCTTCTTGTTATATCTATTTAAACCATAATTTGACGCAAGAGTATTAAATGGATGTAGGTCTATCTGGAGAGGATCAGAAATGAACCGATCTAGCCGGTCGCAAGGCAGGAAGGGCATTGGGGGGTAAAAATACCCAAACCGAAACTATTTAATGGTTTTAATGCTTCAAATTGGTTCAACACAAAATCAAAGGAGAAGGTGAGACTGAAAAAGATAAAAAAATATGAAATGGATATATTTTTGCTTTAAGGTCAAAAGTATTTAGTCTACACGTGACATGAATACATTTTAACATTAAACTGTTGCAATAATATTAAATTTTCTTAATTAAAAAAATCACGTTTTTTAATCCTAATTGTTTTTCGATTGCCAATTAATAAGTTGGTTGGCACTATTATTGGATAAACCAATGTCGAATTTATAAAACAGATTGACCGCATTTGCTCATAACCACAAACCGGATTTCCTGTAAAAACCAATTTTATTTCCAGTTTCATAAACTAAATCTTAATTTGATTGTAATGATATGTATTTGAGAAAATTGATGTTATCAGTTATGTGGTGGTTATTGTTCGGGTTTATGATGAAAAATCTTGTTGAACAAGAAAATGGACGGTAGTGTTCCACTGATCGCACTGTGTGCAGATTCCTACACACTGATAAGTCGAAGATCTTAGCGTCTGTCACAGCGGTTTGTTTATTGAAGGCGAACTGATGCTTTTCTACAATTTGACAGCGTCTGTGTAATGTTTTGTTTGCCTTTTTCTGTAATATTTTGAAATTACACATTGAGGCAACAACTTGGCAAAATTATTTTGAATCACATGATTTCTACAACGTTTTTTTTAATGCAAAATGTGGAATCATTTAAAATGCAACATTTTCAATTTATTGATTTATCTATATATTATGCAATATAATAATAATAATAATTATTATTATTATTATTATTATTATTATAGTAATAGTAATAATAGTAATAATAACATTAATAATGACAATGGTTTTGTAATTAAATTAAATTAAATTAAATAAAAACGAACATGTTAAAAATGTGTATTTATTAATTGACGTATGTTAAATTTTATATCAGTATTGGCCATTATTTTTTGGGACATTTTTACTATTTGTTGGAGTAACAATTTAGAGTTTCTATTTTTTTAGCATTTTATGTTTTGAATTTCTAACAAAGACAAACTGGTTCTTGGTTGGTTTCATGAATTCCAAATATGTAATATGACTTTGACGATTTGAGTACTCATTATAAAATATCAGTCTCCAATAAAGGTAATATCTCTAACCGTTCCTCCACAGAGCGCATCCTGGATTAGGTGAAACGAAGAACGTCGAATAACACAACAGCAACCAAGTCTATAGCGATATAACTACGTATTCCATTTGGTAAATAAGTGCAAGTATGCACCCAGGAGGTACTTAAAAGGTATCTCAAGACATACGTATACCATATGTAGCCGTCAGTTTTAAAACGGAGATGACCTTGTAAAATTTTAAAAACAGTCACATTGTTGCAAAGATTCCAATTACTAGCTAAGAAAATACGTTATACATTTGCATTTGTTACGCTTATCAAACCATCGGGGTCGATCGCTTGATATGTCGTACAAAATTAAAAATGATGAAGAGGTCACTTGTCACCAAGTAAATCAATTAATAAAATATTATGCCAACGTTCAACCAGATACTAGCTTTTAGGGTTGTGGTAAGTGGAATGATAACTTGTTTACATTAACTCAAGGTCATTGTAGTAACCGAAATCTAATTGGAGATTTCGGTTACAAATCCTTGACATTATTCAAGGTTAAACACAAATGTTTTATTTTACTCATTAGATAAGTTAATTAATTTATTTGTTTTTTTTAACTATAAATTTCTAAATAACATAATTGTTTTGTGCATTATATTGTTAAACACAGAAAATCGATGAATTACTATGTAATGGTTGTCACCAGATAATAAACAACGGAGAGGTCAAGTTGGTAGAGAGCTAGGCTCAAATCTGCGTAGGCGGACATGAGTACAGAATGCGGCTCCTTGTTTGGCATTGCTTAAAACACTTATGCGAAATAAAAATTTTGCTGGAGCTGTCACGTTGTCCAGTGATGGACTCCAACATAAACAAATGTGCGTTTGAATGCAACTTTTGGTATTAAATGGGGGTCTTCATTTGGCTTTTTTAAAATGTCTACCCACTAAAAAATGTTTTTAATAAAGCATTTAAGTAGTGATAATAATAATAATAGTAATAATAATAATAATAATAATAATAATAGTAATAGTAATAATAATAATAATAATAATACTAATAATAGTAATAATAATAATAGTAATAATACTACTACTACTACTAATAATAATAATAATAATAGTAACACTACTAATACTACTACTACTAATAATAATAATAATAATAATAATACTAATAATAATCCTAATAATGATAATAATAATAATAATAATAATAATAATAAAATAATAATAAAAATAATGAGTTAAATTGTTTTTTGCAGGCACACAAACAAGAATCACTCTCACTATGTCACGCAATCTTGTAACTAATGTAGCGTTTAACGACAATGTTGAAACATAAAACGGTTTTAAATTTGATACTTTTGGTAACTAATGTTTGAATTTGTGTGAAAGTTTTGTTGTTGTTGTTGCTATTCGCAATTTAAAACGACGTTGGTTCTTGTTTATACAAATGGATTGGCCAATTTTATATTAAGTGTTGGATTTATTGAAATTAAAATACAACTGTAGATTCATTGAATTGACACTATTTCAACAGACAAAATCACAATTTTTCGACGTCAAACGGTTATTTTAAAAGTTTATTCCAAGTAGAATATTAAATAATATGTTTAATAGCCCTATGGTACGGTTCGGTTGTTTCTATCAATGCGTTTTTAAGGGATTATTCGTTTTGAGAATTGTTATATCAGTATTGATCAAATTCACTATAAATAATAACTTTACAGGTCCAAGGTTATTTACCCGTAGCTCAGTGGTTTAAGGCGCTGCTCATATACCACATAGGGCGTGGGTTCAAGTTCATGTGTGCGTGTAAAACTTGAAAGGTATGCGCTGCTAATGATTCCAAATAAGGATGTGAAACAGCTGTACAGTGCTCCTGGTTGACTTAAAAACCTAGTAAATGTATTATTCAAGTGAATCTGACAATACTAATAGACCAATTCTAAAAAGAAATAATTTCTTAAAAACCCATTGATGAATAAAATGTGTCAAGCTCCACAATGTTTACATCATCTTTAGTGCTATTCCACTTTTTTGTATTTATTTTTACTACTTTAAATGGTGTATGGGCAAATGCATCTTTCAGCAGTGAACATTGTCTAGCGAAGCCAAACGAGAGCCCGCATTTAGTGGGCCGTTGGTCGGATTCGAACCCCGATGCTCACTCAAGTCAAAGTTGAGCTCTGTACCGCTAGACCAGCCAGACACAAGACGCGGTTTGAAAAAATGAAACTAGACTCACATCCAAGCGTAACTTTTCATATTGTTTTAGTTGGCGTTTTCTTGATAATTATGCTATTCTTTAAAGCAATGGTTTTTAAATGCTTAAAATATATTACACCCATCGCCTCAATAATCGTTCGTATTGTTACTATTGTGGTTATTCTTTTCGTTGTAATGATAACTCCAGTTGAGAAAGATTGATGCATAAGGTTGGCAGCAACAAGAATGCGCCATTCTGCCAAACCAAGACACAGATGCGAAAGCTCAATTTTCACGACATGGTTGAGCTAAAGCCAAAAGGCAAGCCAATTTTTAATACGCCAGATGTTTAACTTTATTACCGCATACTCCTTGAAACAAAAGGGTTTTATAATAATAATCATAATACTACTACTAACAATAATAACAATAATAAATATTATAATAATAATAATAATAATAATAATGATTTTAAACCATTGGGTTCCCTTTATATTTTATTTGGAATAATAATGATAATAATAATAATAATAATAATAATAATAATAATAATAATAGTAATAATAGTAATAATAGTAATAATAATAATAATAGTAATAATAGTAATAATAATAATAGTAATAATAATAATAATAATAATAATAATAATAATAATAATAATAATAATAATAATAGTAATAATAATAATAATAGTAATAGCAATAAAAATAGTAATAGTAATGATAATAATAATAATAATAAATTTTTGATAATAATTAATCTTAGCTAATGTTGTAGCTTAAATCCAAACACGAAACGGTATCTAAATTGGAACAAAAATTATTGAATATGGGAATAATTTTAATCGTAAATAAATTAAATCAAAATAACTGTTTCGTTTTTTTTTTCAATTTTTAAATATCATGTCAAATATAAACTTATGCTTGACTTATTGTTTTTATAATATGTCGAAATGCAAAAATTGACACGTTCGGCTTCGCTACACAATGTCCACTGCTGAAAGATGCATTTTCCGTCCAACATTCAAAGTAGTAAAAATTTATCATTTTTTAAAAATTTATGGACGTACAATTTTTGTATTTTAAACTAGACGTGAGAAAATAAATGAACATAGACATTTTTGTAGATTCTACTTTCTTCTGATTGTTCAGCGTCAGTCGTAGTACCAGCGCGGTACGACCGACTCTCTAGATGCGTTTCTATCAAAATATGCACTTACTGAAAGGCATGTTTCATGCACACCATTTAAAGCGGCAATCATTG
Source organism: Cardicola forsteri (assembly GCA_025895645.1). Taxonomy (NCBI): domain Eukaryota; kingdom Metazoa; phylum Platyhelminthes; class Trematoda; order Strigeidida; family Aporocotylidae; genus Cardicola; species Cardicola forsteri. The sequence goes on along the minus strand of JAKXYG010000109.1, from coordinate 169,460 downwards.
TTTAAAAAGTCGACTAATGGAAAAATTGTTATTTAGGGTCATTTGGCCAAACAATTGCAACAACAAAACCAAAATGCTTTTTCCCACTTGGCGAAACATATTTTTCGTCAATTTTGCAAGTTAGCCTCCTCCTCTCCTTCTTGCCACGTCGGCCATGGAAACGTTTACATCTACACACACTTGTAGAACTGTACTACAGTTGAGATTATCAAGTTTCATCGAAAAGAAAAATGATTGTTGTGACTACAGATCTTAAAACTGATTTTTAGCCTCTAAAATTGTTATTATTATTATTACTATTATTGTTTTGTTTTTCATTATTATTTTTTATTTTTGTTGTTATTGTTATTATTATTATTATTATTTAAAAAAAAATTTGAGCAGCATTAAACCTAGATTAACCTTTATTTCCTCTTCACTTTTTAAAATATAAACGTTAACAATAAAAACTGATAATATATTATATAAAGTATCTTACTATTTAATTGTACATTTATTTAGGAGTGTAAAAACAATTGAAAAGTTTAGCAGTTTGAAGTTGACAACAGTTGTATATATGTAAATGATGAATGCTATTCACACAATTTTTTATTATTTATATATTTATTTTTATCACTCTGGATGATTGCACGGAACAGGCATCTTTCAGCAGTGGACATTGTGTAGCGAAGCCAAACGTGAGCCCGCAATTTAGTAGTGGGATTCAAACCAGTGCCCACTCAGGTCCAAATCAAGCTCTGTACCGCTAGAATATTCCGGCATATTCAGTTCATATTTCATTTCGGTTTTTTAACATTGATCAATAACTAAAATTTACATTTATTGAAAACATTTTCAACATTTTAATTACATCATATTATTAGTTGGAAGTGAAGTGCAAAACAAAAATTGATAACTTACAACGAATTAATAAATTATTGTCACACGATGAATAATTTTTTTTTAATTATTACGTATTGCAAAAAAACATTTTAGTAAACAACGTAATTAATTAAATACTTTATCGTATTATGAGGAAAATGTATTAACTGTTAAGCGTAATTAATTTATTATCTTGTATTAAAACTTTTGAAAATTTTGTTTATTGAATTATCGGTTCAATAATGTTAATAAAAACAAATTTTTATAGCGAAATAAGACAGCTGAAAAAATTAAGCATTTTATAATTCAAAATAATATTTTTGAAAATTTTAAATCAACTTAAAAATTATTGTCCTTAAATAATTATAACAACACTTAATAATAAACTGTTAAACACATTTTTTTATTTCGATATGTAAAAAAAATGAAAAATGCGAATATTTAGGACTAGTGACAATGAAGTCAGTTTTATTATAGAAATCAAATCTAAATTATTATTATTATTATTATTATTATTATTATTATTTATTTTTTTATTTTTTTATTGTTATTATTGTTATTATTATAATTGTTGTTGTTATTATTATTGTTATTATTATTATTATTATTATTATTATTATTATTATTATTATTATTATTATTATTATTATTATTATTATTATTATTATTATTATTATTATTATTATTATTATTATTATTATTATATTTAATACATGGTTTTATAGCTTAGTAGATAAGACTTTGATTTAAATGTAAATGGGATGATTGTTTATTCTATTCATTTTAATTTGTACATTATATCAAAAATCGACTCCAAATGTAGGAACATAACACAGTTTTCAGCCGGTAAACAGCATTATATGTCTGAATCCGTAAAAATCTCCTTGCTGATAATTTTTAACAAGGCCAATAGTAAGTTACGTTTTATTTCCAACTGTAACGGTAGTTTAACAAAATGACTTGTTGGCTTTCTAGACTATAACAAGAACATGGGGTATTGGTTTTCAATTCATTTTTTCGCTTTTATCACAATGACAAAATTGTACACTGTATTTTTTGATTACTGCTGCTTGAATTGATATGCCGAAAAGCCAAACAACAGTGACACTCGAACCCACGTCCAGCGTTGTGCCACTAAATCACTCTTACATCATTTTTTTAATGTTTGCTACTTAGAATGTTTTACGATAAACATCTTTCAGCAGTGGACATTGTTTAGCAAAACCGAACGTCGGCTTGCATTTTAATTCCGGTGATGGGATTCGAACCCCCATGCCCACCGAGGTCCAAATTCGAGCGCTGACCGCTAGACCACCCCGGCACATATTCTTTTTAATTTTATTCCATGTAAGTGTGTTAATTTGTTGTATATTCATATCGACAAATTATTAGTTAAAAGTCAATCTTTAATAGAAAAAGAACAGTTACACCAAATAGATACTTGTATGTGTCATCAATTTCAATTTGTCTGTATTTTTTACACCTAAAAACGGAATAAATAAATTTAAATTTCAAATAACTTCTTGTTTTTGTAACACAACATCTTCCAAGAATTATCAACAATTGTCAATCCAGTGTTCGGAATCGATTTACGGACCGTGTGTCAGCGCAATTCGGCTAAAAGTCGACCGAATGTACGACGGTTGCTGGATTCAGTGCAAAGTCGAAAATGACGTTGGATGGATCGTTTCGGACGTTTACAACATATCGGTTAAATGTATGTTTGTGTTTTTGTTTCGGGACTTTTGATTTTTACCACTATTTAATGTTCCTATTCGTGTTTACTAAAACTGCATCTTTCAGCTGTGGACATTTAGGGCGAAGCCGAACGTGGGTTCGCATTTTAGTAGGTAGGCCGTGAAATTCAAATCCATGATCACCCATGTTTGAATAGAGCACTGTACCGCTAGACAGCCCAGGTACATCTCTATACAAATTGATTTTTTGGTTTCGGAAATTTCAGCCCTCGTATGGGAACTGGGTTTTTACTTGTTATCGCTTCCCAATTAATGCAGGGATTGTACAAAAACAAAACTGCTAAGCTTATGATCCAGCCTGCCTCCTAGCTCAACCCTATTTCTGACACGAACGTCGACTACGCGGATAGTGTACGATTACCGAATTTAATACGCGTTAATTGGATATTTTTAGTCTATCGTTATTTGCCAACATAGATTATAATAACAGAAAGCAGACCAGTCTTTATTCATTGTCAATTTAAAATAATTTGACAGACTAGAACAAGTGAATACAACTCTCGAATTACAAAAATGTGATTTGAGGGAAAAATCGATAATTATAATGATCAATAATGTTTAATTAGGTGGCCATGACTGGAAAATGTTAAAAAGCGAATAATTTTCAAAAAATTAACTTGAATCTCGGAAACATATTATGCCTATTCATTCAAATTCAACCAAAGCCATATTAAACATATTATCTCTTAAATAAAATTCAGCAATTTACCACAAAGACTTTATTTTTGCGCCTTACAGATAAACCAAAAATAATCAATTTCAACTCGACAGTCCAGACAATCATCTACAAGAGGCCCGTCAATATACTGTGTCGTGCCATTGGCAATCCTATTCCAAATATTTACTGGCTGGACGATAAACAAAATCAAATATCTGGTACGTCAATTATTATTTGCCTCATTTACATAATTTGATAATAATAATAATGATAATGATAATGATAAATAAATAAGATTGGAAATATAACGCAACAAAATTATTTTTTCCAAACGTAAGTGAGCAAGCATAATAAATAATATATTTTAAATAGATTAAGATATTAATTTTATGCATTTACAAGATGGATTTTAGTGGTTTAAATAATTTTTATTTTATTGTAAAACAAATGGCATTATAATTTATTGGTTACTGCAATTTATTTTCTCAATAAACTTCCATCTGCAACCAGAGATGTTTTACGTGCAGTTTGCTGCCAGTTTGAGTTCGATGAGCACAACTATAAGTCAGCTCTTTTTTCTGACTAGCAGTACAGTGCTCGATTTGGACCTGGGTAGACAAGGGGGGTTCCAATCCCACAGCCGACCCATTAAATGCGGGCCCACGTTTGGCTTCGTTCAAATGTCCACTTCCGAAAGATGCGCATTTCCGTCAAAACACTCAAAGTTACAAACATAAATTACAAAAAAAATATATTTTTTAATAAATACCTATTTAATGTAAGGAGTTTCTTGTCAAACACTGAAGCAAATACTAATTGAAGAATATAACACATGGAACCAGTTTTCTCCAAGTATTGTGGATTATGGGCAATTATTATTATTATTATTATTATTATTGTTATTATTATTATTATTACTATTATTATTATTATCATTACTATTATTATTATTACTATTATTATTATTATTATTATTATGGTTATTATTATTATGATTATGATTATGATTATGATTATGATTATGATTATGATTATTATTATTATTATTATTATTATTACTATTAATGTTATTACTATGGTTATTATTATTATTATTATTACTATTATTATTATGGTTATTATTCTTATTAGTAGTAATAGTAGTAAAAGAAAACTTTCAGTACACAAGAATTACAAAGTACTCAATTAGCAGTCTCTAACATTGGTCAAACAAAAAGCAAACAATATAAAATAACAGTTTCCAACATGACTATCGTTTATTATTGGGAAATATTCGATACAAAACACCGACATTTTACAAGCACGCATGATTGTTCTATTTAACTATTGGTCATGAGCATGCAAAAATATTGATTTACTTTTTTTTGATTTTCCCAACAATTGAAGATTCGGACTACATCAGCTCGTCCAAACTGACCAATCACTACTTCAACAACAGCATCGTCGACATCAACTATTCCAACATTACTTGTTTGGCCTCCAATGCTATTGGCCAGGCCAAAGAAGTCATCTATTTGAATTTTCAATGTAAGTCGGCCTGGTTTTGTACGATTGTCGTTTCATTATTTTCATTTTACATTCACAACAAACATTTCATGTCCAAAAGATGTGCTGGGGTGGCGGTATAAATAGAAAGCAAAACTCAATAAGCACTAATTATAGTTCTGATATTTATAGCTTATTTAGTTCAGTTAAATTTATTTTATTAATGGGCTTTCAAGGGTGAATTAGAATTAGAATTAATACATTCACTTGAATGATAAATCCACTTGGTTTCAGTCAACCAGGAGTACTGTACAGCTGTTTTACATCCTAGTTTACAACCATCAGCAATGCATACCTTTGAAGTCGTACACAAATTTTATCTGGTGTCAAACCAGTGCTTTAACTACAATGCTAATTGCCCGATGGTGGGCATTGGGGTTCGAATCCCAGCACCGGCCCACTAAAATGCGGGCCCACGTTCGGCTTCGACACAACGTTTATTGCGGAAGGATGTTTGCCGCAAAACATTCAAAGTAGTAAGCATAAATAAAATTAATATGGATAATTTTTAAAATGCTGCTACCTTACTACCGCTAACAAGCAAGTCAATGATTCTTTTTACTGGAAATTTTACCATTTATTCATTTATTTATTATTTGATTTTATGTTTATTACTTTGAATGTTTTACAAGAAACATCTTTCAGTAGTGGTTATTGTTTAGCGAAGCCGAACGTAGGCCCGCATTTTAGTGGGCCGGTGGTGGAATTTGAACTTATGCCCACCGAAGTCCAAATTTGAGCGTTGTACCACTGGACCAAAAAAACATTATACAGTACGTTTTTACTTTTACAGTAGACGTATGTTTTAATTCTTACACTTTACATTTCAATCCCTACTCTTTTTCACGAAACTGACAATTGGTTACGTCCAATTTAAGTAGTATAAAAATATACTGCAAAAACTAGTGGTATATCGCACATACTGCTATGCGCTTAGTCTGTACTATGTTCTTCTATTTGTTCAATGCGCTAAAGGTTAAAGTGCATTTCAGTGAGGTCAAATCAGGATTATTATTATTATTATTATTAATGTTATTATTATTATTATTATTATTATTATTATTATTGTTATTGTTATTGTTGTTATTTACTGTAGGAAAAAACACAAGCGAATACATTTCAATATTTTAAACTATTATTGTAAGAAAAAATAAAATTGCTATAAAGGTATACCAAGTTAGACAACAATCACAAATAACAAAAAGTAGAAAGAAATGAAAAAAAAGATGCTTAAACTAATAAACACCATGGTAACGGTTGAGAAATAAAAAGGCAGATGTTGAAAGTCATTGAGTTAGAGTTTGGGCACAAGATTGGCAACCTGGATTCTGTAAAACGTGGTGCCAAAGGAACAACAGGAGAACACAATTTTGTTAAACTACGAAAAATCTAGTGAAAGCATCATTCTGATGACAGGGTTTGGCCAAATCAAAATAGAATTGGCAATCTTCGATAAGCACAATTTTCAAAACTAAACTATATGGAACAATCTTGCGTTGCCCCATGCTTTTCAGAGCAAAAGGGCACTCCATTTGGACCTGGTGGACATGGGTTTGAATCCCACCACCGGTGGGCCCACGTTTGGCTTCGCTAAACAATGTCCACTGCTGAAACTAAAACACCATATATATAAACAGTTGGCTAAGTTTGAAGCAAACGTCACGTACAAATAAGTTTTTAACAAGAAACAGGAATAAGCAATGCAATTAGTTTAATTATTCTAAACAAAAGTTGTTTTGCAATAAAATATCTTTCAATGTTTATTTATGGTAATTTGAATATTGTTTAAAACATTGCAAGACAAGATTTTATCATATATATATCACTGCTAAAGAATTATATTAAATTTAAATTAACAAATCAATAAATCTTAAAACAATAATAATAAATAAATAAATAAATAGTAAATAACAATAAATTTAAAAGTTTAATGTGACAAACATACAAACAATTTAAAAACAAAACACAAGTTTTTAAATTCAAAATTTGATTTTCTAACTCATAAATTAGCATTCACCAATCTGCAATAAATATATTTATGCTTTTTCAACAGTTTGTTTTGTCAAGGCACTTTGTCAAAATTGTTGACCAATGACCACAGGTTGGCATTGGTTTAGTTACTGTCTTGGCACAAGGTATCGACGTGGTCTACTGGTGGACCCCAAGTTCGATCTCTTCAGGACACCGACACTAAATGCGGTTCCTTGTTTGACTTTGTTAAAGTGTCCACTTGGTGAAAAATGTTTCACATTCAGTATTGTAATAATTGGAAAACGGCAAGTTTTGCAACAATTTCCAACCTTTTCAAGTGCTTTTAGTTTTCACCTTTTCTAGAAAGAAAAATGTAAATAAATAACTGACATGATTGGATTGTCTTTGTCTCCTTTTTTTACAGCTTTTCCCGGTAGATGATGTAATCAACCACGGAAAATTTTTTTTTAAATTCTATTGGTTAGCCTTCGATGAGTAAGTGTGAGTCACGTTGGTGCATTCTTCTATCGAAAGGGGATTTTTTAACCTTGAAAATGTACATAGGGTGCAAAAATTAATATTTAGCTAGTACTATACGATTTGTATTGAGTCATTGTGCAAATGTGGTCACACATTGAGAAACTTTCCTGTTCCCAACTTACGAGTGATCACACACTCATACAATAGGTTATCTAACTCCTATTGGTTCTTTTTTTGCAACTTTTTCCCATGGTTGGTTTTATCATTTACCCTTTTCCCGCTTTTATAAAAAGTTGGTTCCTTTTTATTTAGACCAATTTAAAGTATTATGACCATTAGATAGTCTTGGCTCCAAACTCTCCTTTTCTATTCATGCGTGCGACTGTCCTAATCGGTTTATGTATTACTTTCTCTAGACGGAGGCAATGATTCTATTGAGCTGGTTCCCGCCTGATTTTACCAAATACTTACTTGTTAACCAATGCACTTCGCGAAAGACAGTCATCTTTTCGGAACAAACGCATCTTTTGGCAGTTGACATTTGAGACAAGCGTTTAGTGGTTTGGTGGTGCCGATCGTGCCCATACTTACCTAGGTTGGAGTCCAACACTGGACCGCTTAACAGGCCCCAATACAATAGGTGTAGGTATTTATTAACTGTCTGAATTGTATACTTGTATTTAGACAAAATGCATAATTTATAATTACTTTGGATCTGAGTTTAAAATTTGCTAGTTAAGAGTTTGATATGTTAGACACGCATATTGTTACTATCAATGCAATAATAATTAAGAATAAATCCAACAGCGTATAAAAAATATTTTGGGTTTTTTATAGACAGTATAAACATTACAAATGAGATAAGTAAGTACATAATAATTGCCCATACGTTAAGTGCGTTCACATTTACTAATTGTTGAACACTTAACATAAATGGAATGTTCATCAAAACCATTAGTTCACTTTTAGTAAATGGGTTTTTATAATAATATCATTTCGTAAAATGATTATTATTATTACTACTATTACACTATATTATTATTATTATTTACATTGTCACTGTTATTATTTTATCATTATTATTATTATTATTATTATTATTATTATTATTATTAGTAGTAGTAGTAGTAGTAGTAGTAGTAGTAGTAGTAGTAGTAGTATTAGTATTACCATTATTATTATTATTATTACTCCATAAAAACAATCTACAAAAAATAAGCATTTTCAGTTTGGTGTTTTTTTATTTATTTTATTTTATGTTTATTAATTTGAATATTTTACAAGAAACATGCCTTTCAGCAATGGACATTGTTTAGCGAAGCCGAACGCGTGGGAGCGCATTTTAGTGCGGGTGGTGGGATTTGAACCCCCCCCCCATGCCCACCGAGGTCCAACTTCGAGCGCTGTACCGCTAGACAACCCAAAATACATTGATGTGCACTGTTTTTTTCTGTGTTGCTCAAATTCAGTGCAGTGTCCTTGCTTGTTGCACCAATTCTGTTTAAGTTTACGTTATTCCACTTGAAGATACCAGGTTCTGACGCGGTAATTGTCCAAACTAAAAGTGGCATACAACAGCAAACAATTTCTAAATCCTTACAGACAGTGAGAAAACGGACTCCCATATTGACCACTTTTTATTTATCTTGTTTCAGAATACACTTTACAATTGGTAGTGTGTTTTTAGTAGGTGGATTCGATTTATTTAAATTGCAAAAACCCGACTGTCATACATTTCATTGTCTACAGCCCGCATCTAAACGTTCATGATTTTGTTTAGAGTTTTTTTGAAGGATAGGTTAACAAGTTGCAAAATTACGTACTGTTTATAGAGAATATAATTTATGCTATAAAAAACCGAGTTTCGAAGGATTTTAATGGTACCTTGATAGTCTCAGATTTAAAACACCTGGCAGAAGTTATAAATAGAAGTGAATGTTACTTGAATTGTTGACATTACAAAGTTTATGGATTTTTTTTACATATTAATGTAGTTTAACCAACAAAATTGTCTTTTTAACAAACTACATGTGTTTGTTTTTAAGTTTTAATAAACGGTAGGTATTATAATTTATTGTTGGAACGAGTGTTGTTGTATATCATAATTACAATGTTTGATTGTGAATAATATTTTACGTTGTATTTTGATAAAGTTACATATACCTAAGATAAGCAAAAAGTGTTGAATATTCTTAAATATTATTATATTATATTATATAATACAAAACCTTTTTGCTTTAAAAATAAGCATGGGGCAATAAGACAACAATTACAGCAAAACAACAACAAAGTCTCTTTGGCATTGAAGATTTTGCAAATCGAAGATTGAGCTTCCTTTCAGCTTTTATTCAACCCTGTCACCTGTGAAACTCTGTCATCCAGATACGTGCGATCACTTCTTTGCCGTTGTTTGCCCAAATGGCGTCCTCTTATTGTTTCCGTAGCAGTATAAATTTTTTACAGAGGCCAGGTTGCTAACCTTGTGCGCTCAAACTCTCCGCCTAGTTTGGATCAGAAATGATTCAATCTAGCCAGTCCCAAGCCTGGATAAAGGAGGTCAATATGGTGTCAGTTTTGTCATTATCTGTATTACTCCGACTTATGATATCTAATACTTGAAGGTTTTTTAAATGATCTCTCCATTACTGACATTGCAACAACACCGAAAATTGCACTGGTTTGGACACGCTACAATCGCCAATTGACAATCGGAAACATGCTTAAATAGGTGCTGTTTGAGACAATCTTTAAGTCATTCTGTTGGGAATTTTATTATGGAAACAATGCCGGAGCGGTCCCAGCAGTACAGCGCTCGATTTAGACCGGGATGGACATCGGGGTTCGAATTCCATTACCACCAACCCACTCAATACGGGCTCACGTTCGGTTTCGATAAAATGTCTACTGCGGAAAGGCATACGTTTCCCGTCAAAACATTCAAAGTAGTAAAAAATTTAAAAAGTAATAAATTGTGAACAATGGAAGGAATTATTCAAGATAGAATGTTCACTTGGAATTAATAGAGAGGAGTATTTGTCACTACCAACAGGTGTTTAAATCCAAGCCCTAAGTTGCATATAACTCAGATTGGATCAAATACCAAACAATATTTTACGGTCGACTTGTTTCAAAATGAACTGTAACCTTGATGTTGTATATTTATTTCCAGCATAATAATACAAAACACATTCCAACTTTCAATTAACAATGTTACTATGGGGATGTCAAAAGACCAGAAACGAGTAGTTACCCTACAAAAGGCTTTTTCACATTTAGTAGTTAGTATTGCATTGTGTATAATAGAAGAAATAGTTTAACAATTAAATTTTGATTGAAAGTGACTTCAATAAGGAGGCTGCGTGGGATGGGGCGGTTTGAAAGAACAAGCAGCGTTGCTTGTCGACAAAGGTTGCGTGTGAAGTGCCCAGTCACAACTTTCCCCCAATATCTGACGTCTTTACCGATTATGTTGAGTAATAAAAAGGAACGCAAAGATTGGTCGGAAAAAGGACGACGGAATGAAACCAAAAACCAATATGGAAACCGAAAGTTGGCCGAGGAAGTGTTTAACGACGGCTGTTTATATTAGCCGTTGCCACCGATATGAAATGTTGACACATTCAAACAAACAAGACAATATTCAAAGAATATTAATTCCAAAAATTAAACGCTAATTTTTATAATAAACTAAAATAATATTGCTATATTATTTTTGACTTTCCATCTTCTTCGCCGATTGTCACCGCCGCAAGTCTATTTTTTATATATAATTAGCATTGTCTTTAATCTTTGACGTTACATTTCATGTGAATAATTTTACTCAATTTTTTATTATGAACTAGTTGACATATAACGTAAATTATTAATATTAATATTAATAATACATATATGAATAAAATTATAGTTGTATTTATTTTCATCAATGCATTATTATACTAATAAAATGGAGTTTTTTATGTAAAATTATGTGGCTACTGAATAACTTCTATTAAATGCACAAATTGCCTTAGGGATTGTCTATATATTTATATATATATATATATATATATATATATATATATAAATGTTTGCCAACATTTTACAAACTTTTTCCCAGACTTTGAACATGTAAATAGTTGGCAATTTTTTAATCCTACATTATTTCAATCAAAACTGACATGTTTCACTTACTACCTACAGTCTGTCCAATGTCTGACAACTATGTCACAATTCAACCTCCAACATCTATTTAGCCAAACGAACAATTTCATTTAAAAAAAATATGCTATAGCAGTTAACACACATATGATACTTTGATAATATTGGACAACGTTTACCATATGGCGATAACAACATATTATGTCCATTGTCTATGTTTCTCTCTCTCTCTCTGTGCGTACAAACATTGCACAATCATGTTTTAAAAGCATTTGGAAAAAAAACAATGTTTATAAAAAGTTGAATGGGAAAGTAGAAAATTTAATTTTAAAATCAACATGTTACAAAACTCTCTATAAGCCACCATTGATTCTGTCATAATTTCAGTAGGTATAGATTGCAAATGACATATATTAACTGTTTAAAAAAAATACTTATAGCCAGTTCGGATTGTAAAAAAAATTCATAAAAACAACTCAACTATCTAGTTTTTAACATTTTCTAGTCATGACCACGTAATTAATTAAGCATTATTGATTATTATAATTATCGTTTTTTCTTTTGAATAAATAGTTACATTTTTGTGATTCGCAAGTTGTATTCATTTGTCGGTCTAAATACTCTAGTTTGGATAAGTTTTTTATTACTTTGAATGCCTTTTGAGAAAAACGCATTTGTGGATATTTTTACGCATTTAGTGGGCCGGTGGTGGGATTCGAACCGCCACTTAGGTCCAAATCCAGCGCGATACCCTAGACCAAACCGTCACATATTAAATTGATAATATTTCAACGTAACTGCATAAATGCTCTAATTTGTTTGCTTTCTGTTGTTACAATTTTTTGTGGGCAAATAACTAAGTAAGGAGTATACGAATCCATTATTATACCACGTCCGCGTATTCGTTAAATACTAACACATTAATTTTGACTCAGATACTTCAGTTGTAGAGCGGACAAGCTTTTTAGCGTAAACAGTTATTTTTGCTTCACAAGGTTTGGTCTCAAAATTATACAATTTTTTTCATATTTACAAAATAGTAAGTTACAATTGGTTAACAGGTTTGTGGTAACTTTTTTACAGCTGTTTTTCGAGTATAATGAAAGGGTCATTGTTTCTGGTCAACTTTCTCTATTTGGTTTTTAGTATCAAACCAATTTGAAGCATTATAACCATCAAATAGTTTAAGCGTAATTTTTTACTGTTGGATGCCCTGCCTGACACAAACCCTCCACTTTTACTTAGACAGACCTTCTCACAGCGGACATCGAACCCGGGCCACTCGTGTGTGAAAGACGAGAATCCCAACCACTAGACCCCACCCTATTTAGACCTAACAATCAGGTGTGTGTTGTAACAATTCAATGTTTTATACTTGTTAATAAATGTTCTCCAATTGTTTTTTATGGTACAAAAAAATATTATTTTTAATCAGGAATTCCACCTACGCTACAACTAATGTATCTGAGTCAAAATCAATAATATTACGTGTAGCAAGTACGCAGACGTTGTATAATGATCAAATCAAATGCATGTTGATTGGAAACATTTAATCTTTATTTATTTTCCCACATAGATTATAATAACAGAAAGCAAACAAACTAAGACCAGCGCTTATTCAGTCACGATAAAATATTATCAATTGAATGTACAATCATACAAACTACAGTATTTAAATGAACAAGTGAATACAACTCACGAATCAATTTGAAAGAAAAATGATTATAATAATCAATAACGTTTAATGAAGTGGTTATGACTGAAAAATGTTAAAAAATGGATAAATTTTCAAAAAATTGAACTTGCTACAGATTATTACCTACAAAATGAATCCCCTAGCATTTCCCCAATTCCTGTCCACAACTTTTGTCTCTACCAATTGTATTTTTAATACACTCTAATCAGCACCATTCGATAGACTTAGATTTATAACTAGTAAAGAGGATGGTACAATAACAAAATATTTAAACTGGGATTAGAACCCACTTCGTTTGCATCCCTGTTTCAATGCACTACCATGTCCAGTTGACAGAAAAGTGCTTTTCCTAAACAATAACAAACCAGATACCGTGTGGCTTCAACTTCGTGTGTGTCAAACTTGAAAGGTACACACTCTTTGTGTAACAGCTGTACAATGCTCCTAATTAACTCAACAATCAAGTGGATTTATTATTCACCCAATGTGTCAACCTTGAAAACTAATCGACCAATTTCCATTTACATCCAGTCGCTCCGATTATAACCACCAAATCGCTGATTAACGCTCAACTCGGCCAATCGGTACATCTGTTGTGCGACGTTTTCGCCAAGCCTCCACCGGTCCGCATTTATTGGTATCGCAAATTCCAACAATCCAACCATTTAGCGAATTACGCCAACAATTTGAACTATTTTAAAACAAGCCCGGTGTCGACCCAAGAAGCGTCTGCGACTGTTGGCACGTACGACAAAAAACACGTCAACATCTTGCTCAAACAAGTCAAACAGAAGCCCTTCTGGTCGACCGCCGAGTTGCATATCAATGCCATTACGCTGGACGACGCTGGAGTCTACTGTTGTGCAGCCGAGCATGTGGTCGGTGAAACAAACTTGCCAAAATCGATACAGAAGGTGGAGAAGGAATCGGTCGTTTATGTTTATTGTAAGTTGGATTTTTCTTTTTCCAGTGCGACTGTCATTTTGCCACTTATGCAAAATGTGGGTTTGTGTTTAAAAACGATCGAAATTAAATAAATGGAAAGGGGTTTCCTTCTGCTTTTATCAAATATTTTAATATTTTTTTTCTTCTATTGTGGTACATGATTTATATAACCCAAAAAAATTATAGAATATTTCTAAGCACGAAACGATATCGTTTTTATAACAATAATTATTTATTTTATGTTTGCTACTTTGAATGTTTTACGAGAAACATCTTTCAGCAGTGGGCATTTAGCGAAGCCAAACGTGGGCCTACTTTTTAGTAGGCCGGTGGTGGGATTCGAACCCCGATGCCCACCGGGGTGTACCGCGCTGTACCGCTAGACCACCCCGGCATGTTTTTATTTAATTTCTACAGCCAGGTGCATAAGTATACATAGCACCAATCAATTTTGACATACTTTTTAATTATTATTAAAGGATGCCTAAACCTAGAAAAGAAGTACAGGGGTGGTCTGGCGGTACAGCGCTCGACTTGGACTTAGGTAGGCATCGGTTTGAATCTCACCACCGGCCCACCAAATGCGGGCCCACGTTTGGTTTTCCTAAACAATGTCGACTACTAAAAGATATGTTTCCCGTAAAACATTCAAAGTAGTAAAAATAAATAGATATGTAAATATACATATATTGGATAATATGACGCTGAGTATTTAAGTACCACTTTTAAAGTCTTAATTTGCAATAATGATCGTATTCCTGACTGTTCACCGTCCACACAGTGCATCCTTGACTAGGTACACCGAAATACCGAAACTAACACAGCAGGGACCGAGTGTACAGTGGTACAACTGGATTTCGGTATTTTGAAACAAGTGTAAGCATACATACAGGGTAGTTAAAAAGAATATTAGGGTATACGTCTATGTAGCTGCTTAGCTAAGGAAGATAATCAATTTGTGGAAACAGCGGCATTGTCACAGGAATATCATCTATCGGTTGGAAAACTGCGTTATGCTCACATATATGTGTTAATTTTAAATATTAATTTTAAATTTTTGATTTCTTACATTTCATCACGTTTCGTTTGATGTTGCAGGTAGGCAACAAAAAAAAAGTTAATAATTTGCCAAATTGAGCTTGTAGATTGACGATTATGAACTTATTTGGGAAACACGGAAAACGTTTTTGTTTGACAATTATTGTTGGTTAAATGACTCAAAATTTGTTTCTATCTTGAAATAAGTGCCTAAAGGCATAATTTAGTTCAATATTTATTTATCATTATCATTATTAGATAGGAAGATAGTTTATTGGTAAAACGGTAGATGATAAAACCAACCAAGGGTAAAAGTTGAGACAAGAAGTAGTCAGAAAGCCTTTTGTGTGAGTGTGTGATTACTCGGCAGTTGGGGGGATGGAAAAGTTTCTTAATGTGTGACCAAATTTACACAATGACCCAATACAAATAGTATAGTTCTATGTAAATATTGATTTTTCCACCTTATATACATTTTCAAGGTCAAACAATTCCCTTTGATAGAAGAATGCACCAACGTGACTCACACTTACTCACGGAGGTTGACCAATAGGATTTTTTTTAATTCTTTTTTCCTTGGTTGGTTTTACCGGTAAAATATCGAATGTAGACCCCCCCCCATTGGGGAACCACTTTTCAACAATTGGTCTATAAACAATCTACTTAAAATAACACGGAACGTGGATTGGTTGTGTTGCAACAGCGCTGGTTCAGTTTTTCTAGACCAATGGCTATGAATGTTTCTGTTTAATTTTGTTTTTTTTTAATAGTCCTCAGATCTACTAACACCGTACAGTCAGTATTGTTCGGTTACGCTCCAGCACTACTACATGAGATGATTTTTGTGTTTAAAAACGTACCTGTTTTTATTCGTGCTTTGCGTTTTCTATAACCTTTGTTAGATCTGGTAGGCATGGCTTCGAATCCCACTGTCACCGGCCCACTAAAATGCGCGCCCACGTTTGGCTTCGCCAAACAATGTCCGCTACCCAAAAGCATGTAGAGCACTCAAAATAGGGAAAAAGAATTAGGGAAAAAAAACGTTGATCAACTAATAGCCAAGCTAATAGAAAACGTTTGATAAATCATATCAAACAAGTATTTTCAAAGGCAATATTAGTCAAAACGGATCACAACAACAACAACGACATTTTCGAAAATATCAAGTTGCAAAAAGTTGAGAAAAAAGCGACTTTTAAACTTACAATTTATTTTATATTTACATTACGTATGAAATTTGTCATTTTAAATAGATAATAAATATTTAATTATTTAAAAAAAAAAGTTATTTATGACTTTTTTGCATTAAAATAAGATGGATTTTAAGTGTTTCAATTTACATAAAATTTCACTTAATACCGTGCGTAGCAATCGATTCTATAATTTACCTTCCTATTCATGTTTAAAAAATTCGCTTAAAATACGTTTTTTTATTATTAGTTTATTATTTATGCATTATTGGTAGTAGTAATTGATTTTTGTTTAAAAATAAGTTTATTATTATCATTATTATTAAATCCTTTTGCTTTAAAAAGAAAACGAGGCAACAAAATGATGATTCCATTTGTTCAAACAATTGGCCAAAATTATTGTTTGATCCCCCATGAGACGTTCATTTAAATTAGATTCTGCTGAATCGTTACTAACCGAGTTTTCTCTAGTCTACCCCCCAACCTTTTTTTGCCATCACCAATTGTCTATTTTAACGCCGATTTTGGTGGTTTTTCCTTATTTGGAAATATCAGCAGTGTATACCTTTCAATTTTTTACACACACACACATGAGCTGGAAGCCACGCCCTGTATGGTGTCAGGCCTGAGCTACGGGTGGAAGAATCTGACCTTTAAATTTATTATTTATAGTAAATTCTGTAGTCTACCTCAACTTTTCTTTTACTATTTTGATCTTCCATTCCAAAACCGTTCTTGATAGTCTTTCGGGCGGTAAACGTAGAATTTGACTAAGTAATTTTCTTCGTCTAATGTAATGATGTCATGGAGTGAACGAGAGACAGTTCTTTTCATGATCTCATCATTTGAAATGTGATCGCGCCGGCTAATTTTTGAAATACTTCTAAGACATCGGCGATGAAAAACATCCACCATTTTATCAATCTTATCTGTTCGCTTCCACGTTTTACTCCCATATATTGCCGTAGGAATGATTATTGATGCGTACATGACTATATTGATTTGAGTTTATGAAAGACTGATATTGCCTTTCCAAGTCTGGTTTTAATATCGATTTCGGTTTTTTCATCTTTACTACTGATGCTTCCCAGATATGTAAAGGAATCAACAGTATCAATATTTTGTTCACTAATTTTGATGGGCCTTGTACACAACACTTGTTTTTGAACAATTAATCCCTAAGCCAATACGAGAACTGATATCACTGAGACGTGTTGTCATATTTTGCATCATTTTACTGAGTAGACCAATATCATCTGCAAAATCCAAATCTGTCAATCTGCCATAGTTCCATTTAATACCATAAGACAAATTATTCATGGATCGAGTCTTAATGAAATCAATTACCAAAAGAAACAAAAATGGTGACAAAATACATCCTTGACATACTCCCGTGACAATTTCGGACATAGCAGTATGACCACTTTTTGTTCGAACACAACAACTTGACTTTTGGTATAGTGAACGCATAATATTAACATATTTCTATGGTATTCCTTAAAACTTAACGATTTTCCACAAAGATTCTCGATTAACACTGTCAAAAGCTTTCATAAAATCAATAAAATTGCTTGTAAGTAATTTCTGAAGTTCTTGACTTTGCTCAATAATGTTACGAAGGGTAAGTATTTGTTCAATACAGCTTCTTCCTTTCCAAAAACCTGCTTGTTGTTCTCGAAGATGTTTATCTACCGCATTACTTAAACGATTTAAGAATTACTTTACAAAACACCTTACCAGAAACAGACAATAAGGTTTATTCCGCGCCAATTATTGCAATCGTTCAGACTCTTTTTTGGGAATAGTAACAATTACAACTTTCCGCCAATCATTTGGAACTTGTTCATTATGTCATATAACATTAAATAAATAAGCAAGCTCACATGCTACAACATTACCTCCATGTTTGAGCATCTCTGCAGTTATTTTGTCAAGTCTTCCTGTTTTATTGTTTTTCAACCTTTGAATCGCATAAATCACTTCAGTTACATAAATGTCATCAATACATATTTCCGGATTTTGAGTTACATTCATATTATTATCATTATCAAAATTTATAAAATTATTTGACTTGGGTTGATTAAGTATTTCTTTAAAATGCTCTACTCATCTAGATGATTGCTCATCATTTGTCAGAAGTAAACGACAATCTTTTCCTTTGATTGGAATATCGGTGTTCTTTCTAACTCCCAACAGTTGTTTCCACAATTTTATACAAAAAAGTAATTAGCACTTTAAAGCAATTTTTGAAATTGATCTAATGTTTGGTTTGTAGTAGATGACTTAATATGGAAAAAGTGCGTAAGTGTTCACTTCCGTTTGACCTATTATTGATCCAGTTTGGAATGTGTTCTTTGGCCCGATTAGCTAAGCGACGCATTGTCCGACCAATGTACTTGTCACCGCAACTGCTAATGAACTGATGAATGCAATGTGAGGCAGAAAATGTTTAGCTGTTTCAATGTTAGGAAAAGGAGACCTTTGTAGTGAACAGCATCCTTAGTTGGATCGATGGAAAGGTCCTTTTTATGGTTGTTTTTAGCCGGATTTTGACAAGATTCATAATATCATCTTCATTAAATGATAATTTTAAGACAAGCCAGCTTTTTTTTGTCACAGTTTGTACCCCGATTTTTGTATGCCTTGGGGTGGTGTTTGATCAATTTTATTGTATATCCATTGATGTTTAACAATTTTCTCTTTTTCTTCCATCGATTGTGTCCTCAGAGCAAATTTTGTGTGTACGGTTAAACAATGTTTTGTCTTGAATTGGTTGAAAGCTTGTGTAGTGTAGATATTGATCAGTCCAAGTAGGTTTATGGCAAACCGAATAGCTGAAATTGCAAATTATAGCAAAAAAATTCCATTTTTTTGTATTTCCTATCCAGTATATCATGTGTTTACTTCAGCTAAACGATACAATGACTTACTTATTACTTATTTACATCCAATTATTTTTTTCCTGTTATTTTTAAATTGATTATTTTTCTCTCAACATTTCCATTAACCTAGACAACACAATCATTAAATGAAAATTAATTTGGGACTAAATTGAAGAATAAGTTGTGTTTATTTGGTAGCATGTCGTTTTTTATACTCAACATTTATTCATTCATTCATTCATTCATTCATTATCTTTGCAATTTAGATATAAATTGATGTGATTTAACTTAAAGTGCTTTTTAAATCAAAGCAAATTATGCCATTTTTATTTTATTGCATAATAATTGTTCAATATTAAAAACCGTTTGTCTAACGTTGGCTGTTGACAAAACAAACAGAGACAAAGTGCTAATAGCGACTTAATCACATCGAATTGCCTTACCAACGCTGACTTGTAACTTGAGGAACTTGGCCAAATGTACACTTACTAATTTTAAATGTTTTCCAGCAAACATTTAACCAATAATGAGAGGTTTTCAAGGGCTTTTGATTAAATTTGTCAGATTGTCAGATTCACTTGGTTCCAGTTAACTACGAGCACTGTACAGCTGTTTCATCCTTGTATTTGGAATCATCAGCAGTGTATACCTTTCAAGTTTTACACACACACACAAACTTAAACCCACGTCCTATCTAGTGTCAGGTCAGTGCCTTAATCAACATGGGGAAACAAGATAGCAGTAACAGCCAATAAACAACAACAAAGTCCCATAATTTAAAAAGAACGCACGGGGCAACAAAATAATTCCATTTGTATTCAAACATTTGACCAAAAGTTTTAATTAATCCCATTTATTTCAATGTCCCAACCTTTCTTTTGCCATCATCAATTGTCCATTCCAAAACCGTGCTTTGCCGGTCTTTCGGGTGACGGCGAACGTAGATTTGACTAAGTAATTTTCTCGTTGTATACTAGAGTCAGTTTTATTCAGCTGATCTCATTTTTTGAAATGTAATTCTGCCAGACAATCTTTAAAATACTTCTAAGATCGGTGTCTTTAGCTAATTTAAGTTAAAATATGTCGCAAAACCACTAACATAATTACAATTTTAAAAAATTTCAACCAGAATCTTGTGTTTATCCATAATTGTACATTATGTACATATATATATATATATATATATATATGTACATATATGTATATATATATATACATATATATATATATATATATATGGTAAAAGATAGGTCGGGGGTAGACCGCAGAAAACTTGCCTAAGAACTATTCGGCAAGATCTAAATGAAATGAATGTATCGTGGGCGATGAAACAAAACGTTTGGCAAAATGTACAAATACATGAAAACATGTTGTTATCTCATGTTATTTTTGAATTACAAAACTTTGTTATTGTTGTTTTTGCTATAATTGTTATCTTATTGCCCCATGCTTATTTTTAAACTAAAAGGGTTTTGTAATAATAAATAAAAATAAATGTACATTATGATGATTTTGAAAAACCGAAGTGCAGAGGTAGTCTGACAGTACAGAACTCAACTTGAATTTGATGGACATGGGGGTTCGAATCCCAGCACAGGCACTAAATGAGAGCCCACGTTTGGCTTCGTTGAAATGTCTACCGCTGAAAGATGCGCGTTTCATTGATAGTAAAAAGATTAAGTTTAAAAAAATTTCATGTTTTTCCAAATAAGCGACTCAACGCAGGGCTAGATTTTGCTTTTTTCCTATTCAATTAGTTATTTTTTATTGTAACTTCCTAGAGTACGTTTGCACACCAAAACAAGATTGTCGGGAGTTGGGGCTTGTGCTTAAGTAAAGCACACAAATCACTTGGTAAATAAATAGATAAATAATACGAAACAACATTAAAATACTTATAATTTGTAAATTTAAAATTTCAATTTTTACTTTATAAAATATTTTGCTACATTTTTTCAAGTATTTATAGCAATTTGACATTTTTCTTTCCACTTTAAACATAAATTTTGCTTAAAAATATTTATTTCTATAATAATTAATTACAAAATATATTTTTTTATTAAAAAAACGTTTTCAATTTATAATATACTGTTAAAATTATAAATACGATTTTTTTATAGAAAACAAATAATTTATTAGTTGAGTGTTGATACTTTTTACTTTTTTTTTTTAATTATTTTCAATAATTTACAAACTTTTTTTATTTTTGTTTTTATAATCTCAATTATTATTATTATTTTTATTATTATTACTATAACCACTATTAAACCCAAGATTAATACCTTGGCCTGCGTAAAAAAATTATATTGCTACAGAAATTTCAAGACTCTATTTCATCAAAGTACGACAAATAATTGAAAGCAGCACGATTCCTAAAACGGCATTCGGGGAAATCTGAATAGATCTTTAATCCACAATAGGAACAATCTTTAATGTCAAAAATTCCATTTACAGTTATATGGAACAATTGTCCTTTGCTTTATGCTTTTTAGAGAAAAACGGTTCTGAAATAAATAAATAATGATAATTTAGTAATTAATTATTTTTATTTATTTATTTTTTATTTAATTGTTGCTGCTTGAAATGGTTTAACGGTAAACGCACGTTTCAGCAAGTGGACGAATCCAAACGGACGTTTGCATTTAGTTGTCGTGGAGACACTCGAATCCTTGTCTGCCCAAGTTTGAATCAAGCGCTATACCACGAGAGTGCTCCTAAATTCTTTCACATTACTCACACCAAATGCAAGCGTCGCTAAACGTTTACTTGTTGAAAACCGTTTTTCGTAAAATATTCCAGCAGTAGTAGAAACCAAATAATGTGGTAAAAAAATAGCAAAAGCACTTATTAGTAAAATAATAGTTTTTTTCATTATTTACAATTAATTAAAATTTATATTTTAATTTTTAAAAACAGCTTAATTTTTTTGACAGCTACCTTGTTAAAAATAAATGAAATTAAATATTAGAAAATAGTCTTAATGTATATGTGTATTTTTTAGATTAAATTTTATTT
This sequence comes from Cardicola forsteri, assembly GCA_025895645.1. Lineage (NCBI taxonomy): Eukaryota > Metazoa > Platyhelminthes > Trematoda > Strigeidida > Aporocotylidae > Cardicola > Cardicola forsteri. Next base: position 147,285 of record JAKXYG010000109.1, on the reverse strand, counting down.
AATAATGCATATTTTTATTTCTAAATTAATTACTTATTATGCTTACAAAACTTGATCTTTTTCTATATATATATATATATATATATAATCCCATATATATATATATATATATCCCTATATTTGTTTGTATATTCCAAAATTCAAATATATATATATATATATATATATATATATATATATATATATATATATATATATATATATATATATAATCCCAATATTTTTGTAATTCAACTAAGTTTGTTTGTATTTTCCAAAAATTCAAATTTATCTAATCTTTGTAAATAATTGAACATTTGGAAATTTCAATTGTAAACAATTTCCGATGTGGGATTAGTTTTACTTTAAATCATTTTTTAATAAAACAATTTGACATTTTTAGCTATTAAACAAATACCGAAAAATAAAGTAATTAAAAATACTTCAATTTTGCAATATTTTTAAATGTTTGTTTTGTGAATTGCTAATTGGTTGTAGTATTAGTAGTAGTAGTAGTAGTAGTAGTAGTAGTAGTAGTAGTAGTAGTAGTAGTAGTAGTAGTAGTAGTAGTAGTAGTAGTAGTAGTAGTAGTAGTAGTAGTAGTAGTAGTAGTAGTAGTAGTAGTAGTAGTAGTAGTAGCTTCCTAAGTTTTGTCAACGTTGTCTTCTTTATCCCAACATTTATTTTAAAATTCCATTTAATATACCTTGATGTATGCTTTCACTTATTCGTCCTATCGGAAGTTCATCCATACTGCGGTGCACTCGGTTTCCGATGTGCTCCAATTTACCCAGTCCAGAATGTGTCACGTGGACGTGACAGTCTAAATAATTACCATTATTGCAAACATCAATCGAATTCTCAAAATTATTAGCACACGCATGTCAATTCAGTGTTAAAAATACTTGTTTTTGCATTTATTGCATTTCTTGGGTTTGAAATTTAAATTTAAAAAGTTTTAAATTGGCAATATTAATTTGAAAACCATGATATTTTTATTTTCTTCAATTTGGATTGCATTGCATTTCGCAATTGAATTAAATGTTGAAAAACGTTGAGTGTTGGATTATTTTTCATAGACATTTGTATATATATATACGTAATAGATGCAACACAGAAGCCATAATTAAGTTACTTTTTCCCTTTTCAATTACTTTTTAACATAATTTAATATATATATATATATATATATATATATATATAATATATATATATATAAAAGTGTTGGCCACACATTTGCATTATCATAGTAATACTCAAAGCGTAAATTTAAAATACCAACAATATACCGTTAATTATACTGCAACTTAATTAAATTACGTTTTTTATCATAACAAAATAAAGTGCTCAATATGTAAAAAAAACCCTAATCAACTCACATTTTTTATTGGTATTTTTTGTTCTACAAAAACGAATTGATATAATGTAATTATTTGGCTTTTTATTTTGTATTCTGCAAGTAGTACACTACTGTTTTGAATGCTTAGCATAAAAAAACGTATTTAAAATCGTAAAAAAACAAATGATGGGACTATCACAATGCGTATTTAAAGCATTGGGTTCCCTTTATAATTCCAAATAAAAATATGAGAAGACGTAAACTGTGAGATGAATTCATTTCGTATATTCTTGTCAGTCACAAGTATATAACATTTTAGTATATATATACATTATATATATATATATATATATATATATATATATATATATATATATATATATACATTTTAATATATATATATATATATATATATATATATATATATGCGTATTTGGGCAAATTATGGATTGCCATAGTAACGTATACTTCCCAACGTTCTATTAGACGAGAACCAAACTTGAATTATTCTATTTTATTAAATTTGTCAAATTCAATTGACTAATAAATCCTATTGGACTTCAGTTAAGCACGAGCACTATACAACTGTTCCATCCTTGTCTGGAATTATAAGCAGTGCTTACCTTTCAGTTTGAAGCCATACCCTATCTGCTGTCAGGCCGGCGCTTTAACCAACGTTTGTAACGTTTGCAATATCACAAAACAACAACAAAGTCCCACAATTCAAAAAGAACGCATGGGACAATTAACCAGAAGTATTGGAACAATTGGACAATTTATTTCAACGTTTTCCAACTAATACGATTTTGCCAAAAGTTGACAGTTCCAATTGTCAAACAATTGAAGCGTCGCAATGAATGAACTGCACACTAAGCAATTTGACGAAACACACGCCAGATATAAAACAAAATATCTAGATGTACGAATGAAACACCTATCTTTAAGGGGACACGAAAAATTAAAGTAGATAATACAACAACTATTTCTTGCAACTGACACATTCCTATACCAATTCAATTTAGTTGACAAGTAGTAAATTATAGAAAAATACAAAACAAATGTAAACATTATTATCAATGTTAATTTTCTTTTTCATTTATTTATTTATTAATAGTATTACTATAATTCATTTCACCCTGCCAAACACATGTTGATCAGGTTTTGAAAAATATTGGTTTTTTCGTTTCCTATTTTACCACATTTTTTTTATTTGTTTTATTTTATGTTTATTACTTGGAATGTTTGCACGAGAAATGCATGCCTTTCAGCAGTGGACATTGTTTAGCGAAGCCGAACGTAGGCTCGGCGGTCGGATTTAAGCCCATGTCCACCGAGGTCCAAATTCGAGCACTATACTGCTAGACGTTTTTTAAAGTAACTGTAAAACCTTGCCGCCAATTTATCACTTGTGTAGAGTTTGTACAAATATCATCCTACTGAAAGCAACTTTCCTATGAAGCACTCAAGTAATGCAAAATAACTGCAAGAAATAAAATAATAACAAATATGTGATTATATATATACATGTGTGTGTGTGTGCATAAAGTACTAAGTATGTTAATTAATTATAATGTTGGTCATAAAAATGTCAAAAAAGTGTCTTGTTCCTTTGAGTTTATCTGTTTGCCTTATCCATTTGCCCATAGATTGCTATTTTGTTGTAATTATCAATTATTTGTTTGAATGCATTATTGTGAATATCAATTTGTAAATTGACTTGCAAACGCAATTCAGTTTATGTTGTGGAGCAAGTTGTTCGGTAAGCAAAACGTTGATAACAACAACGCGATGGTCGGTATTTGAACGCCACAGGATATTGACACAATTCCGAAATATTATAGCGTATACAATTGTGTAGTTGTGCTGTAGTGGAATTTTTTTGTTACACGGTCATTTATCAAGGGTGAATTGCCAGATATAATGAGATCCATTCATTTCATTCTTCAGTGCTTCTGCTTCGGACCATAACAAAAGTTAGTGGGGCAATGCCACATCTTCATTAATTCCAAATTCGCCTAGCATCTCGAATAATCCCTTTCCATTAGTCACGATTTTCGGAGGCGTGTAGGGATATGTCAGTCCAACCGACTTAGCCATTGTTTCCAAGATACGTTTTTGACCTCCATTCCTTTTCTTTCAATCGGTATTTGGACAAGCCAGGGTTACGATACGTAAGATTGCATCAGGATTTTGTACGAAGTACGTGTCCAAACCAGCGCAATCTTCGTTGTCGTGATACCAATGAAGGAAGATTATGAAATTGAAGGTCATTTCGAATTTGGCGGTTACTGATTTTTTTCAGCCAATCCCTTGATACGGAGGATGCAAAATAAGTGTTGTGCCAAATGTATCTGAGACATCTTGCTTCAAATTTGTCAGGGTTCTTGGTCTCTGACCCAGTAATAGTCCACGTTTTAGCTGCGTACAGAAGTACTGTCCGGTTTACGTGACTTTACTATTACTTATTGTTGCTCAAATGTTTTAACGGGACATTTAGCACAGTCAAACGGCAGTTGACATTGAGTACCGACGGTGGCATTTACGCCTACACAAATGTAAGTCCAGCATCGTGCCACTCAACCACCTTATTTCAAAACATGTAACGAGTCACTCCATTTGAAAAAAAACGGTCAGTTGTAAAACATTTTATAGAGTACAGTCAAAATAATAAATAATAGTCAATAATTCCTATTAAATTGGATGCAATCAAATAAAAATTGTTGTGAAAGAAAGCAATTGTCTTTTTATCACTTTAATTGTTGTTGTTTCTTTAAAGATCCTCCAGGAACGCCGACAGTTAGCATAGTGAAAAACAAAACATTTATGGCAGAAGTTATTTGGCTCCATTGTGCTTTGAATCATCAAAGTAAGTTCCATTGTCATCCTTGACTCTATACCAATTATGGTAATTATGTTTGAATATTAGCATTTAAAGAAGGCATGCATGCACATATACATATATACGCCATGTTTTGTCTACACCAAATTCAGCATCCATTAAGCATATTAATAAACCATGTTCCATTTTTTGCATAATACATTAAAAAATCTTAACAATAATGTTTACAGCAAACTTTAAAAATGCTATAATAATAAATAAACATTAAAAAAGTTAAAAAAAAGCACATTGATAAAAATGTACGTATTATAATCCTATATTATTATTATTATTATTATTATTATTTTATTTTATTTTATTAATGGTCGGAGTAATAGTAGTAGTAATAATGGTATAAGTATCACTTATTTTATTTATCATTTCTACTTAATTAATTTTTCGTGTTTTAGTGCAAACATTTTTCAGCAGTTGAACATTTAATTATTTTGGTAATAATGATTATTATTATTGTTATTAGTAATAATAATAATAATAATAATAATAATAATAATAATATTAATAATAGTGGCAATAGCAGCAGTGCAAAATACAAATACAAATTATGTCGATGGATAAACATTTGGCGATTATAATTTTTTTCAAATAGAATTAATTATCCCAAAAGTTTTTAATAGGAACAAAATAGGGATTTTTTGTTTAAAATTGAAAAAAATATTTTCATTTCCAAAGTGGATGACATTTGTTAAACATTTTTACTTATGTGTAAAATGATCATTTTTATAGACAAGTTATCAGGCATACATTTTACCAATTTACAAAATAATTCATTTCATTCTACCAGTTAATGTCAATTAGTTAAAATTGATTAATTTGTCCTTTTGGTGACTTTGAGTAAAGGTCAAATTGTTGTTGCAAATGGCTACTAAGTCACTGTAGCCAATTTTAAATGCGGTTGAGAAGATGCGTGTACTTCTGCAATATTTACATTGGTCTACAATAGACAATGTTTATTTGGTAATCTCTCAACCGTTTGCGAATAACAGTTCCTGCCAAGGGTGATAGGAGAGTACATTTGTGCAATTGTGCGTATGCTTGAAGCGTTTCGACAGCCTAAGATTCTTTCTCCGACTCGGATGTGAAAACTTCGACTTGAGATAGATTGGAAATGATTAAAGGAAGAAGGCTATTCACTACAGGAAGCCGATCGGGTAGCAACAACTCACGTCAAAACTATGGAATGGCCACAATGTTTCCAATCGGTTCAATACAGAATTGAATGAAAAAAACAGTAACTTTTTACAAAAGAGAGAAAAGTTGTAAAAGAAACGACATCAAGATTGGGCTACTGACACACTAGCAAAGCCGAAATTAATGTCATAACCAGATTTTGAAAGAGGATAACAGTTTTTATTGAATAAAATTAATGTGATAAAAACATTAGATTGAACATTTATCTGTATACATCAACTGCCACTCCTACAGTTGTAAATGCAAACGAAACATGAAAGTCAATAGACAAATTGCTTACAATAGTAGAATCTATTTTCGTTATTCCTAATATCATGCCCTTTCATGCGTATCAAAATGCACAACTTTGGAATATCCGTTAGTTTCTGAGTTTATTAGACTATGCAATTTAATTTAATATTATTTTTATAATTGAACCTAATTTTGTGTACTAAAAATCACTTATATTACACGACAGTATAATTAGGTGGAAAAAAATAGTGAATGAAAAAGTTACGCAAAAAGGAACTAATAAGAGTCAGATAACCTTTTGTGTGAGTCTGTGATTACTCGGTAGTTGGAGATGGAAAAGTTTCTCAATGAGTGACCAAATTTGCACGATGACCCAATACAAATCGTATAGTGCTATGTAAATATTGATTTTTTCACCTAATATATTTTTTCAAGGTTAAACAATACCCTTTTGATAGAAGAATGCACCAATGTGACTCATACTCACTCACGGAGGTTGACCAATAGGATTTTTAAAAATTCTTTTTACTTTGGTTGGCTTTATCATTTACTCCAAATTTGCACAATAACGCGATACAAATCGTATAGTACTAGCTAAATATTGATTTTTCCAGTTTAAATACATTTTTAAGGTCAAATAATCCTCTTTTGAGAGAAGAATGCACCAACTCACACTTACTCAAGGAGGTTGACCAATATGTTTTTTTTAATTTGTTTTTCCGTGGTTGGTTTGATCATCTGCCAATAAAATTACCTCCTCAACTTCTACGTTCGAAAAGACCAGCAACAACGGAAAATTTCAAAATAGTAAAAACATTTATCAAACTGCAAAAAATAAACGGTGTTAAATTTTGCTGATTATTTTTTTAAAATTTTATTTTTACTACTTCGAACGTTTGTACGGCAAACACATCTTTCAGCAGTTGACAATTGCACACAGCCTAACATTGACCTGCATTTAGTGGGCCGATGGTGGAATTCGAACCCCCCATGCCCACCGATGTCCGAATTCAACCGCTGTACCGCTAGACCATCCCGGCTTTTAAAGTAAAATCATCACTACATTATTGCAAAATGGGGAGTAGATACTCAAATTTGTTTGCCCCATTTAAAACGCCATCAGTATATTAATTTTTATTATTAGTTTGAAAAGCCTTTCGCTCTGAAGAGCATTGAGCAACAAGATTGTCCCATTAGAATTTTTGGTTTTGAAAATTGTGCACCTCAAAAATTGAACCCGACTATCGAACTCATGCTGCTTTTAGGTTCTTGCCGCATTTTGATAAAATAGCGTTTTGTTGTTGCTTCTTGAGTGATTTTTTTACAAAAGCCACGTTGCCAATCATGCGCTTTAACCCTCCTCCTGCTTTTTCAACTGCCTACAGTCTATTTTATTTTTAATGTTTTGAATGTTTTACGAGAAACGCATCTTTCAGCAGTGGACATATTAGCGAAGCCAAACGTGGGCCCGCATTTTAGTGGGCCAGTGGTGGGATTCGAACTCATGTCCACCGAGGTCCAAATCGAGCACTGTACCGCTAGACCACCTTGGCATTAATTATTATTGATTACATGCGACACGTAAAAAGTTATTAATTTAATGCCATGTTTACTACTGTAATTGATGCTAATGACATTTCATTTTTGAATTTTGATACACAACATTTTGTAACACGTAGGAAAAAGTGGGCCAAAGTGATATCTGGTTAACAAGGCTACCAGAAACGTGAGCCATATCTTCCGATTTAGAAAACCCGACAAACATGCAGTTAAATAAGGTCTTCCGCTTGTGGTCAAATGTATTCCATTCATTGCACGTGCAAAATGTACAAATATTGTATAAAAACTATCTGTATTTTGTTTTCAAAAAAACATATAGCACCAAAACATAACCAGCATTGAGAATGTTGACTTAATAACGAATGTTACCAGTTAGGAAGCGGTTACAGCAACTAAATGTGGATAGCCAATATATTGTTTAGTTGTCTGGAAAAGGTGAATGCAACACGCAATCCTACTTGTAAAGATGCGTTGACATACTTGTGCCGGGGTGGTCTAGCGGTACAGCGCTCGAATTCGGACCTCGGCGGACATGCGTTCGAATCCCATCACCGGTACTAAAACGCGGGCCTACGTTCGGCTTCGCTAAACAATGTCCACCGCTGAAAAATGTTTCTCGTAAAACATTCAAAGTAGCAAACATAAAATAAATTATAAAAAATTAATAATTTGGTATAAAAGCCCCTTGATAAAACAAATATTTTATTCTTCATTATTTCCATATTTGTATAGCTCATCAAATGATTGCCTTCAATGATTTTAAAATTGTATCACATGTAGGATAGAAACAATGTTGATACTCGTGTGACGCCACTACTTTCTACTATAATTTATAAGATTGCCTGATTTTTTGTTACTGCTACATACGGTATATGTATAGTTAAAATGTCTTTTAAGTATTGCGCCAAGACGGAGACTCAGGTGTGCACTTGATTCCTAGTAGAGAATGTGTCACTTGATGGCGACCATTAGTGGAAATTGAAACCTTGTACATATTACTCATAATCATCAGGATTAATTGTACAATAAAAAATTGTTCTATTACTTGGTAAACAAACAAATTGCTAATTGATTTGTCGTTAAAAAGGTACATTCTAGTAAAAAATGTGTGAAAATACAATCAGCAAATCTATTAAAGTGTTAATTTAGACAATCTATATTAATCAAGGTTTTTTTTTTAATTTTAAAATCTTTAAATGTTAACTTTTTAAACATAAATTTAAGTTTTGAGCGGAGACAGAAATTTTATACTTATTCATTTGTAATTAAACATTTTGTAGATTCCATCAATATTTTAAACATTACAAATTATATCACGATTGAGGCAATATTGTTTATCTAAGTTAATTTTCGCTTCCAATTATATTCAACATTATGTATGTCATGTTTCTATTGCTAAAATTTAACGTTGCAATGACGTCAAACTATCATTAACCAGAAAATGTGCTGGAATAGTCGAGCAGTACAGCGCCCAATTTGAACCTGGGTGGGCATGAGTTCGATTGCCACCATCGACCCACTAAATGCAAACCTACGTTCCATTTTCAGTGCAAAGATGCGTTTCTCGTAAAACATTCAAAGTAGTAAAAATAAATAGCGATAATAATAATAATTTAACAAGTGTAAAATAATTCATTTTTGGCTATAACTTGTTAAAAAAATCAATATTTTGATTATTAGTCCAATGATAGTTGTTTGTTGCAGTCAAAATGGCGTTTGTAAAAACGGCATTTTTTATTTCAATAAAACAACTAAAAAAATTAAACATTGTATTATTTAAAATAAACTTCTTTTTATGTCATTCTAAATAAGTTAAAAATCGGGGTTTTTTGGTAATGAGTTTGAAAAATTATTAAAACAATTTAATATTTGAAGTTGTGAAAAAAACAAAAATTTGATGAAAATTTTTGTCATAAATAGAAAGAAGGTAGTTTTTTATTTATTGGATAATTTGTATGCATTAGAATCACTTTGAATGCTTTTCAGTATACACTGATACAATTGAGCAACGTAACATATTTCGACGTAAAATAAACAACTCTGGGATTTGACAGCGCACGCTTGACTGATTTTGCGTGTTAAACGTATGTTGGTAAATCGGTGAAGTTGTGTATCAATTTAATTATCCAGTTTTTTTCAGTCATAACCAATTAATTGTTATAATTATCGATTTTTCCTTTAAATGAACAAATATCACATTTTTATACTGTAAGAGTCGGATTCAATACTGTAGCTGGAATGACCAAATCTGAATTGATGATGATGTTCCATCGCGACTGAATAAACGCTAATCTTTGTTTGACTGTTTTCCGTTATTACACAATCTGTGTAGACAATTAACTAATAACTAAGTATGACTAAGTTAACGACAGTTGAATCCGATGATCATACAACGTCAGTGTACTCGTTACAGGAATAACCTTTCGAAAAACGATAGTTGGACCTTGAAGACTGCCTACCAATAAGCCCCATTAGCATTCCACACTAAATGTCCAATAAATACAACTGTCAAAATTGCAATTTTTATGTTTATTGTTTTTTTTTATATTTAAAAATATAATATAAATTATCTCTAATTTGGCAAAGGTAAATAATTACGAAAATTATAAAAAACAACATTCATTTACTATTTAATTGTTGTACGTTTTTTTTCAACGATTAAAAAATTTGTTTTATGCTTTCATTTAAAAAAAACAAACTATTTTTGAAGCAAATAATCTTGATAAATAATCGATACAAATTGCAAAGTATTTACGAACCATATATATATATATTACTGACATTATTGCTACTTTCTGAAAACCGGAAAAACGTCTACATTTGCTATTAATGTCAGATTGTTTCTTTTTTGATCTGTAAATCAGTTTTACGATAGGTTTGTGTAGCTTTTATCCCATTGAAGTTCAGAGATTGGGGCTGTGGTTTTTGGAATAGATAAATAGACTTAAAACCTATTCTTACTACTGTTTCGTAATTTGAAAGTTTGTATTTCGTTAGTAGTTTGTTTTTCGACGCTGTTTACATTGAGTATTACTTTTGTAAATAAATTACATATTTTAATTTTTAATAAATCTTAACTAGAAAAAGTTAAAGTTTAGGCATCGCATTACCAGCGTATGTATCAAGGTTATATATTTATTGAAACATGTAGCGCATCAATTAAATCGTTATAATGTGTAAAAAAAATTTGTTATTTTAAAAATATACATTAATTTATTTTACAAACAAAATTTTTTTAAAATTAATTGGAATGACATAGTGCTTATATATGACTATTAAAAATGTTTTACAAAAAACATTTTAGCCTACATGTCGTGTTAGTGGTAAGATCAAACCTGTCATTATCCAGATCCAAGTTGAGCGCTGTACTGCTAGTCCACCGCCGCATAATATATACAGCCATTCCCGCAAACATCTATAAGAATACGAAATCTAAATTAATTTGTTATGTCCGATTGTTTTTTCGTAAAAATGAATATTAGAAATTTAAAACAATGTCAAGTACTTAACAGTTGCTTTATATTTGCTTAAAAATATTTAGTTAAAAAGACTGTGAGTCAGGGTATAAAGCATATTATAATTAATTAATTTTTTAAAATATGTCTATAATCAGAAGTTACTATAGTAACAAATAATTTGAAATAATTCAAAAACCTATTTTTTTCATGTCATATTACTTTGAAAAGGCTAATGTGAATTTTTCCGCTTTGGTAGAAAAAAAGTAACATTTTTCGTTGATTTGACAATTAGCCGAGCTGAACAAGGACCTGCACCGATCGGTCTCGAACCCAACGTGGATAGAACTTTGGAGTATAGTCGCTTCTGGCAGCCATATTTGTAATTGTTTCAGTCCAATAAGAACTACTAATTTAGATAATTCAAAACATTTTACTGATAATTTGTTACAATTGCAAACGTTGGTTGCTAAGACCAAGAAGCCACAATTTTTGATGTAGAAAAAACACATTGCTTATTTTACATATAAATATTTTTGTATTTACATTGGTGAACATTGACCAGAGTTGCAAAAGCATTGAAATTGTTACATTAAATAAGGCGTTTTTGACTAAATATGTATGTTAAAATATGGCAAAACAGTACATTATTATTATTATTATTATTATTATTACTATTATTATTATTGTTATTATTATTATTAAGAAGAAACGTATTTTTTAAAGTAACCAGTTGTATTAATAATAAGGTGACAAACTTTATATAACTCCTATATATATATATATATATATATATATATATATATATATATATATAGTATATATATATATAGTTATATAAAGTTTGTCACCTTATTATTAATACAACTGGTTACTTTAAAAAATACGTTTCCTCTTAATAATAATAATAACAATAATAATAATTATATATATATATATATACAATTTTACATAAATATTGTGTTGTTTATTTTTTTCAATACTCTTTTGCTTGGAGCAACACCGCTTAATTGTACATTACATTTTTGGCTTTGAAAATTGAAATTCATTCTTGGATTTTGTCCAACCCCATCGTCGGAATTATGTTTAACCGTAGATTAATAAAATTGTGTTTTCTGGTTGTTCTTGTACCGTAGTTCGCCTACGGCCCACCGTCCTCTCTTCTCGACAAGACATGAGACCGACAATGAATGAGTAAAATAATGCAAAATATATAGTAGTTATTCAAAGCTACGTATAGACATAACTCCGGCATAACCTAACTCACTCTCGTATTATTATTATTATTATTATTATTATTAGTAGTAGTAGTAGTAGTAGTAGTAGTAGTAGTAGTAGTAGTAGTAGTAGTAGTAGTAGTAGTAGTAGTAGTAGTAGTAGTAGTAGTAGTAGTAGTAGTAGTAGTAGTAGTAGTAGTAGTAGTAGTAGTAGTAGTAGTATTAGTATTATTATTATTATCACTATTATTATTGTTATTACTATTATTATTATTATTATTATTATTATTATTATTAATATCATTATTATTATCATTATTATTATTATTATTGTTATTACTGTTATTATTACTATTACTATTAATATTGTTATTATTATCATTATTATTATTATTGTTACTATTGTTATTGTTATTACTATTACCATTATTATTATTATTATTATTATTATTATTATTATTATTATTATTGTTACTATTGTTATTGTTATTACTATTGTTATTACTATTACTATTACTATTACTATTACTATTACTATTATTATTATTATTATTATTAGTTATTATTATTATTATTATTATTATTATTATTATTATTACTGTTGTTATTGTTATTATTATTATTATTAATAATATTATTATTATTGTTATTTATAAAGTTAGTAATAATAATAATAGCGACATTGATGTAAATGGTATTTTTCTTCCTTCAATTCATCGCCTGAAGGGCCTGGATATTTTTTGCCCATCGTCAAGTGGTTTTGGAAACCTTTCGACTGCGGTCAATACAGTGACCTTCAGCATGTCCAAGTAGTGTCAAGTAGCAACCGACAAATTTTGGAACTTCATTTGTCAAACCCCAACGTAAATGGCTTGTATTTTTGCAAAGTAGAAAACAATGTGGGCACCGCTATGAGCAAACCGAAAAATATTAGCGTAGGAAGTAAGCTTGTATTTCTGTCAATGTGTATTGTATAATCTTTCACTTTTATGAACACATTTGATTGATTTTATATTTAATTATTATTTTATATATTATGCAACAATGATCTTGTTTGTTGTGCAAACGATACTTCTTTTGAATGCAAGTAACTCTATTGTAGCCTGTCTGAAATCCAGTTGAGAAAGTAGGAAGGCTATAGCTCAAGGTTATTAGTCTGGTCTTGTGGAAAAACATTAAAACAGCTATTACGGTAAACCAAGGCAGCGTTAAATGAAAGTAGATGAAAAACTCAGCGTTCATATTCTGCACAATCTTAAAATTCAGTTTAATGAAACAATTGGTAGCAATTGTAATTGAAGTAAATAATTACTTACAACTACAATGGTATCTAGGCCTTTAATTATCAGCAAAAATATCTCTTAATTCAATGACGTCTATTTGTTTTAATTTTTGTCTCCAAGGATCGCCCCAAATAATCAAAACGTCAGACAACGTGCAATTCAATTCGATTGTCTATTTGCCAGACAAATTTCCCCAATTCCGCTGCGTCGTAAGAGCCATGCCCCTGCCAACAGTAGGATGGTTGCACAACGAAGACCATATTATTCACAATTTTGATAAACAGGTAAATTGTCTATCAACATTTTCATTTTATCCACCTTTTTATTTTAGTTGGTGACGTTTTTTCCATATTTATAGGGCATAGCAAACGATCGATTTTGTTGGCTCGATAAGCGTAACAAACGTAGAAGAATAACGAAGTTTTTTGGATGATAGAAGATATCCTTGACGAAGCCGCCTAATATTTTGTCAGGTTTATCTCTCTTAGCCAAACGCCTACATATGGTATACGTATGCCTTAAGATACCTTTTAAGTATTCCGGTTGTATGCTCACACCCACCTGCCGTAGCGAAATCCCAGTTATACCACTGTCCACTCGGACCCTGCTGTTACTATTCTAGATGCTTAGGGGCATTTAGTCCAGGATGCACCACTTGGAGGACAAACAGTCAGGAATATTACCATCAATGGCAATTGACACTGCTGAAAGATGTTTCTCGTAAAACATTCAAAGTAATAAACATAAAATTAAAAAAAATAAGCTTTACTCAAATTATCAGAATTATTAGCATCATGTTACTATGATTATTGTTACTACTATTAAGATTATTATTGTTATTATTATTGTTATTATTATTATTATTATTGGTATTGTTATTATTATTATTATTATTTTCATTATTGTTATTGTTATTATTATTATTATTGTTATTATTATTATTATTATTATTATTATTATTATTATTATTATTATTATTATTATTATTATTATTATTATTATTATTATTATTATTATTATTATTATTATTATTATTATTATTATTATTATTATAGTTAATCGTTTAAAATAACTGAATTTTTAAAGTCAATTGTTTACTTTATAAAATCTACTGTTAGACTTGTAGCGGTGAAAATGGACGAAGATAATTTGAACTCGAAAATAATAAACAATATTATTATATTTCAGCAAAAATTAACATTTAATTTTTGGGAATTAATATTCTTCGAATATTGACAATTTTTGTTTGAATATATCAACGGTACATACCAGTGGGAACGGCTATAAAAACAACCGTTCCTACGCCGTTTGTTACTTCCGTTACGCCGTTTGTTACTTTCGTTTCCATCTTGGTTTCTATTTTGGTCTTTCCCACGAACTGATCCTGTAGTGTTTGGCAACAAACGTTTTCAGTCCCGTCTTTGCGTTCTTATTCATTACTACACGTAATCAGTACAGGCTTAAGGTACAGGAAGGAAATTAGGACTAGGCGAACACACGCAACTTTTGACGACAAGCAACGCCAATTGTTATACCAAACCGCCCCCATCTCCCGTTCAGTGAATCCGGCTACGTGGCCAGCAACTTGGAGTCAATTCGCTAAAGACTTAAAATTAAATGGGTATGCTTACTGGATGCAAGTCATTATTAACGGCTTTGTCCATTATCTCATAAATGCTTCTTACCAAATGGCATCAGAAAAAAAGGTCAATCCCAAAAAACGTTAAAGAAAACGTTTTGGTAACATGAAAAAAGAGCCTTCAAAAACCATAAAACAATGTATTAAATTTAGAAAGTTGTTTAATGAGTACACTGACCTTGTATGATCATCGGATCAATACTTAGTCTTCATTTATTCGTTCACATAGATTGTAATAACACAAAACATCCAATGTCGTTTATTTAGTGACCTTGAAACATTATCGATTTAATATGATTGTACGAACAAGTGAATACAACTCTCGAATAACAAAAATATGATGCTCTTTTATTTGATGAAAAATCGATAACTATAATAATCAGTGATGCTTAACTAAGTGGCCATGAGTGGAAAATGCTAAAAAGTGGACAGTTAACTTACTTTTAATACATTTTCAAAAATTAATCTAGTATTAAGAATAATGATGTAGCAATAAATTAGCAAAACCAAGCACCGCAGTTACTTTTCTCCATCGCGTTGTTTTAACCTATTTTTCTTTTTCACAGAACGCATGTGTCCTATCAAAGCGAATTATTTCCAAAACCCAATGTGTGCACACATTGAATCCAATCCAATCCTACTGGGAAGTGGTTAGTGTTCTTGTTTGGATGTACAACAAATCGATAAATTATCCCGCTGACTGTTCTCAATACGTCATCCCAATCGCCAACGAGGGTTCGTACAAGTGTCGAGCAACAAATGTTGCAGGTGTTGCCTATTCGAAATCAATGCACCTCAAGTTGGAATGTAAGGATTTGATGTTGGATGGAATTGGTTCAGTTGGGTGTACATTGCATTTTTGGTGTACGTTGAAATTCTATTCGGATTTTATCGAATCCCGCCATCGGAATCATGTTGCTTTCGCTATTTTTGCCGTAGTGTTTATTTAACAATATTAATTTTTTACAGTAGCAGTTACTGCTGCTATTCAATATTGCACTCTCCTAAATTTGCTAATCATACAAAAAGTATTAAATTCATACAAATAATTTGACTTGTATGTTGCATATAGTTATACAATTCACTTGTTTACATTTACAACTAAGAAGCGATTGTAACTTAATTATAGGTTGCGTTACAAGTGATTTAAAAATAATTTTAATTGGATTATATAATCCTGCATTTTTTAATAATATTACTATTATTATTATTATTATTATTATTATTATTATTATTATTACTATTTATAGTTATTTCCCACAAACTATTTTACTATAATTAATTTAATCAATAAGTCAAAAAGCGTTAATTATGTGATAATAAAAAATCGATTTATATACCAATTTTTTATAAATGCTTTTAATCGTTTTAAATGTTTTTATATTGAAGAATTATTTTTTATTTATTAATGGGTTTTTAAAAGCTTTTATTAGATTTGTCAGCTTCACTTGAATAATAAATCCATACTCGGTTTCAGTTAACCGGGAGCAGCGCACAGTTGTTTCACATCCTGATTTGGAATTATTTATTTTTATTTGGAATTATAAAGGGGAGTCCAAGATATAAAAGCTAATATTAACATTTAAAAATCGATTAAATTACCAATTATACTGTAGCAGTTGTAACTGTTGATAAATACTCCTTTTTGTAATATTTTAACCAACTTATTTTTTTCTATAATTGAAGTTAACACATAAACAATTGCTTAAATTAATATCTTTCTAATTTGAGTTTTTTTCACTTAAGCAATGTATGTTTTCATAATTTAATAATAATAATACTAATGTAATAGTAATTATTATAATTGCCATCAGTCAGAATGAAATAGTGAATACAAAAATTTATTGACAATTACTATAATGGATTTTGTAAAACACATTGTCAATTATAAATATCAACCAGTATTTGTTAAGTTTAATATTATTATTATTATTATTATTATTATTACTATTATTATTATTATTATTAATATTAATAATATTATTATTATTGTTATCATTATTATTATTATTATTATTATAAGCATTGTTATTATTATTATTATTATTATTATTATTATTATTATTACTATTATTACTAATATATATTGATTAATTCTATTTGTCCCATTCTTTCCAGAGCGAAAAGGCTTAAAAGTAAAAAATCTCTTTTATTTAAGTCTAGTTTAGTTTAATTTCGACATTATTGAGTAAGGGGGCATCTTCATTTCCAATTATTACGTTTTCCATTAAGTCGAAGAAGTGAAATTGGGTTTTCTCTTTTGCCGTCGCACTATTTTTCTGTCAAACATAATTACAAAAAAATTGCATTTTTCATGTCATTTAAATTGCCTATTCATTTTTGTCCCAAAAACAAGATCCCCCCACGTTGTTACATCCAGCTTTGATCAAACAAGCCACTATTTTCAATCCTCTATCTACTCCATTTCACATATCATCCAAAATACCCCACCGACTCACGTGTTTACTGAGGTCGAGCAACATACCAAATCACATCGATTGGTTCTATTTGGGTCCTCTATCGGATGTCCCGCAAACTTTCAAATGTTTGCACAAATGCACGTGCAATACGACCAGATTATTGATCAGTTACCGGGCCAATGAAACACATCAAGCAAATTTGTACAAAATCGAAATTCTGACCGGTTCCAAAGCTGCCCAACGCATGCCGACGTATTCCAAGTGGGACAGTCTTGTCGTCAGTTCGCTTATTGTTCACAATCCCAATCTGGGCTTGTATGTATCGCATGTGCGGACGGTGCACGGGTGTGAAGAGTGCAAAATTGTGTTGCAGAATTATAGTAAGTTGAAGTTGTTATGTAATGATGTGAAGGATAGTCACTTATGCAAATGGCCACATGTGGTATAGGTATATTATAAGGAACGTTTTTATTACCACGAAGTGGTGAAGATTTATGAAAAATAGTTCAACTATCCACTTTTTAACATTTTCCAGTTATGACCATTTAGTAAAACATTATTGATCATTATAATTATTGGATTTTTCCTTTAAATAAACAAATATAACATTTTTTTGATTCGTGAGTTGTATTCACTTTGTCGTTTGAATACTGCAGTTTGTGTATAATTGCATATTGAATTGATGCTTTTAACGCATCTGAATGAACGACGATCATCATACAACGTCGGCGTACTCGTATTCGTACTCGAGTTCGCAGTATGACTAACATCCCATAATTATAGAGTGACTTTAAATTTTCAAAAAATAGATATAATAATTTTAACAGGCTCCATATACTTGGTATTAAGTAAGGGTTTGAGCCTCACTATCTGATAGTGTTCTAGCGGTACAGCACTCGATTCAATCCTGGGTTCCCACTAAATGAAGGCGATTTCTCATCTGGTTGTACCAACGTGTCTGTCAACACCATGTCTACCAGTCGCTTTATTCTATGTATGGAGTTTTAGTCACTTGAATCGTCTGTAAAAAACAACCCAGACTTTGTACAACTACAAATTTGGCGCTTGAGTACTTGCTGTCGTCCAAACAAAAGTACACTTGTGGCAACGTTACTTGAAATTGTAAAATAAAGTGCCTATTATGATTGACAATCGTCAGCCGTTCCATTCACAGTTGATAGGGACGTCAAAGCGTAGATACATTTTATTTTGCCAATTTTATTACTAACTCCACCGTAGCCAGTCCCATGTCCGGTTGAGAAAGGACGAGAGTTTGAGTTCAAGGTCGGGAACCTGGCTTTTGTAACAAAATGAATATGGCATTAAACCACGGCATGATTACAACGACAGAATTAGGAATTAAACTTCAATCTTCGATAAGCACAATCTTCAAGGTCAACTTTTGTTGCTCTTTGTTTTTAAGGGCACAACGATATTGAATTAATAGATTTATTATTAAATAATTGTTTCATTGATTCTACACATCTAGGCGTTCCCGAACGACCGTCAGCCATTCACGTTGACCACATCGGTTGGAACAGTGTAAATCTCAGTTTTTTAGTTGGGTTTGATGGAGGATTTAATCAAACAATTGAAGTCAAATACAGGATAATGAAAACGCTTCATGTCTTGAACAAAACAAAGGAACATACTGTTTGGATTAACAAAGTTTCCAAATATGTCACACAACAGTCTGTTCAAATTAAAGGTTCGTTTTAATAATAATTGCCATTATAATTTTCTTGATATTTACTACTTTAAATGCTTAACAGGGGGAAACGCGCATTTTTCAGCAGTGGGTATTGCTTAGCTAAGCCGAACGTGAGCCTGCTATTAGTGCCGGTAGTGGAAATAAAACTCATGTCTACCCAGATTCTAGACGAGCGCTGTTCTGTTAGACAATCCAGGCATATTATATGCTTCATTCGGTACTTTTGTAAAAGGGAAAAATTGAAAGTTGTATTGAATATCAGTAATTTGATAAGCCATTTTGTTACTAAGCCTTATGCAATTGCAGAATACTTTATTAGAGCGGAAGATAATTTTTATTACAAACATTTATAGTGATTAAATTATAAAATATGTAGGTGATGTGTATGTAAGTAATATATAGTAATAATAATAATAATAATAATAATAATATAATGTATATTTCAAATACATTTAGTTGAACAATTAAAATAATTTTTCAAACTGAGATTTTATCTTTATTTAACATTTGCATTTGTATTAATTATTAGAAAAGATGTTCTAGTAGAAATATGTGCATGCAAAGTATTATACACCTCTAGATCTGAGCTAACATAACAATCAAGTTGTCACTGTTGTACTGTAACTAATACTAAGTGCAGGTCCCCGTCTAAGACTTCGCTGACGTGCGCTGGTTGAACGATGTGTTCCATCCAACATTGACATTATAGTAGGAGCTACTTATAACGCCAATGCTTTAAAAACACAACACACAAAATTTGGACCACAATCGAATAGTTTAACTGGGCTGGGTTGGCCTAGCGCTACAGTGCTCGACTTGGACCTGGGTGGCCATCGGTTGTTCGAATCCAGCCACCGGCCCACTGCAATGGAGGCCCACGTTCAGCTTTGCTAAACAATGTCCACTGTTGAAAGACATGTTGCCCGTAAACCATGCAAAGTAGCAAACATACAATTTAAAAAAATAAAACAAAAAAGAATACAGAATGAATTTACTTAAGCGGTCCATTGCCTGTCTGTCCGCATTCTAACTTCATTGTGATTAGTTGGCTAATTTACTTGCTGATTCAGTATTGTTCTAACTACCTTTTACTTTGTCTTATACTAGATCTCCAACCAGACACCCTCTACGACATTAAATTGATTGCCGTTAACAAGTTGGGTAAAAGTTTGCCCTCCAACAACATTCAAATAAAAACCAAAGGTTAGTTTTTTGCAAATGGATTATCTTTTTTTTCTACGTTCATTTTGACTACTTTAAACGCGCCTTTCATCAGTGGACATACATTGTTGAGCGATGCCAAAGATG
This sequence comes from Cardicola forsteri, assembly GCA_025895645.1. Classification (NCBI taxonomy): domain Eukaryota; kingdom Metazoa; phylum Platyhelminthes; class Trematoda; order Strigeidida; family Aporocotylidae; genus Cardicola; species Cardicola forsteri. The sequence continues at coordinate 127,056 of JAKXYG010000109.1, read as the reverse complement.
GACCCGCATTTCCGTGCCTACCCAGTTGGGCGCTGTACTGCTCAAAGTAATATTACGCTTATCATGAATAATTAAAGTTACTGTTCTTTTGCAAATGACAAATAATTTTTTAGTTTATATATATATATATACACTAGACTACAGTAAAGTTACGTGATCATAGGTTCGAGTCCCACCACCAACACAAAGGCACGCCCCTTGTTTGGCTTGGCTAAAATGTCCGCTTATTTAAAAATAATTCTCGTGAATCATCCAAGCCCAAATACAGTAAATTGCATACTAAAATACACCAATATTTTGTTTCACGATTGAAACTATAAAAAATAACATAAGTACAAGTAGACAAGTCAATTATTTGACAGAATAACAGACAAAACGAACTGATTTTTATTACATTATAAATTGGAAATTCTTTTCAAAATGTAGATTTTATATAGTTGTTTTTACATGAAAATTTAAATTCAACTGTTCAATATTTTTTCGTTGCGTATGTGACAATTGTTTGTTCATTTGTGTGTGCGTTTGCTATTTTTGAGATCAACAATGTTTGATAGTTGACATAATCATTTTCTCTTTTTATGCCAGTTGATTTTGAGCATTAATTTAAAAAACGGCCTTCTTCTTTTCGTCATTATAAAGCGTAATATTTTAACAAGGTTTTTGCTTACAACATTCATATTTTATTTGATTTCAAAAGATGGAAGTCGTTTTTGTACAAAAACACCAACGCTTTCATGTGACAAAAGGCAATAAAGATTGTTGCTTAGGGTGATTAATGCAGGTAACGATTGCACACGTTGATTAATGAGACAACGTTCATTTTCATTCTCGACTAGTTTCAGTGACATTGTTACAAGATGAATTGCAATTAGATTTTTTGAATACTTATCTATTCACGATTCTGATTATTCTAATTATTCTGACTATTCTGATTATTCTGATTATTATTATTATTAGCAGTATCACCTAATAATAATTAATATTAAAACTATTATTAATAATTATACTATTATTATCATTGTTAATATCATTATTATTATTATTATTAAAATTAATATTAATACCATTATTAACAATTACACCATTATTATTACTGTTAATGTTATTATTATTACTATTATTAACATTATTAACATTAACATTATTATTATTATTATTATTATTATTAAAATGGAAACGTGTACTACTCGTTGGCACATGCCAACCCATTGTCTTTAGTCACACTCAGCAAATGATTTTCCATTGCAGAACTACAATTCCCCAACTTCCAACTGCTGCCAACGATGAAATCGAACAAAGTCAACTTGAGTCAATTCTATTCGATCGACCGTCCGACCGACTCAGGCCATCAATTTTGTCTCCAAGTTGAGTCGGTCGAACCCGCATTCCCATCGACAATCTACAACGACTGTATCGGGACATGGGGACAAAACGGGTCCATTCGGGTGAATTACTCGACCGACGTCAAGCTGAATACGCGCGACGCCAAAACGGACTCGTCGAATTTGAATATTGATTCGAGTCGGGCCAATTCAGACGATCCCAATTTACAGAAAAATGCTGTCGAATACATTTCGGATTTTCGGCATAATAATAATGTGAAATATGTATTGTTGGAATCGAATTGTAAGTTATCAATACGATACATGTTTTATTCCTATTTTTGTGTAAATGCCCAAAGGTTGATCTGAAATGAACCAATCTAATCAGTTCCAAGTCGAGATAAAGGAGGAGGGTTCAAACAAGAGGACAGCATTCCGGTAAACAGCGGCAAAGACTTGGAAAAACAATGTCTGTTTTTCATAAACTCAAATCGATCAGTTCACTACATGGCATTATTACAATTAGACGAAGAAAATTACTTGGTCAAATTGTACGTTTATGGCCCAAAAAATCCACCAAAATTGGTATTAAAATAGACCATTGATGATGGCAAAAAATAGGTTAAGGTAGACTACAGAAAACATGGCCAAAAACTATTTGAGACGATTTAGCTAGAATGAATGTCTCATGGGGGATCAAACAAAAAATGTTGTCAATGTTCGAACCTCATGGAATTATTTTGTTGCCCCATATATTTTTTAAAACAAAAAAAATTGTAACAATAATTTTAAGAAATGCAAGCTTCCCCTCCCACTATTTATTATCAAATATTAATCGTAAAACATCATTTATATTTACAACATAGCAACAACGTCGATTAAAAACAAGCGTATGATTTTATACTACTTATTTATAAAATCAGTAGACATTTTAAAATAACTAAAAATGTCTTTACATTTATTTTACAGCATTGGAATGGCAAACTGTCAATATTCAATCTGATCTAAATAAAACGAAAAATTTGACTTTTGACATAGAACCCCATCAATCGTATCAACTCAAAATGTGTTTAAAAGAAAATATTTTAATTTGTTCCAAACCCCAACTGTTTCAATATAGTACGTATATATATATATATATATATATATGCAATTCCTGTTTGCGTGTGTAATCCCTACTCTACCTGTTTCATTGGTCGATTGAAAATATGTTTTACCACGTGACTATCCGGCTTCAGCTAAACATTGTAGATGTTGACAGTAGGATTCTTTAGTGAAAATTGACTCCAAGGCAGGCTACGTAGCCGGGTTTCATTAATTAACGCGATGGGGCGCTTTGGCAGATCAAGCAGCGTTGTTTGCTGACGAAGGTTGCGTGTATTGAGCGACGTTAGTCTTTACTGACTACCTGAGGTAATGAATAAGAACGCAAAGACAGGTCGGGAAATGTTTTTAATGCCATATTTACAAAATCGAAACCACGGGAGAAACCAAAAATCAAGATGGAAACGAAAGTTGACAATATTTTTTTATTTTTTATTTTATGTTTGCTACTTTCAATGTTTTACGAGAAACATCTTTCAGCAGTGGGGACATTTTAGCAAAGCCGAACGTGGGCCCGCATTTAGTGGGCCAGTGATGGGATTCGAACCCATGCCCACCGAGGTCCGAATTCGAGCGCTGTACCGCTAGACCACCCCGGCAGAAATTGTTTATATTAGCCGTTGCCACCGATATGCACCGCTGACACATTCAAACAAAAATGTCAATCTTCGAAGAATATTAATTCCAAAAATTGAATGCTTATTTTTGTAATAAAATAAAATAATATTGTTGATTATTTTTGGCTTACAATCTTTCTCGTCAATTGTCATTGCTACAATTCCCATCTTTGTTTATTACAATTCACAATTCCGGCATCTTATTGATCCCACCCCTCCAATTCAACTGAACAAACAGTGGTATTAACTCTCTCTCTCTCTCTCTATTCATATATATATATATATATATATATTATAAAAATTGAAAATTCTAAAATTCCATTGTGGACTTTGTACACGTTTCGATTGGGCCAGCGACAAGTGCAAACAACATTATTGTATTTGTTATTTGTTGCTTTTTTATTGTGATAAATTAATTATATACATCTATTATCTGGTGTAATAAATCAACTTGCCTAAATAATAATAATTATTATTATTATTAGAAAATGTATACACACACACACACACACTCTAACACGCCAACAAAATAACACGGTATGTGTATGTGTGTGTTAGTCATGAAGACAAAAAATAAATAATTTGGCAATCAAATCAGTTTTGGTGAAATAATCGATCGATGTAGCTCGTTCCACGACAATTTGAAAAATTGGCACCGACTACGCGATGTGTGGAACAAACAATATTGGGTTGTTTGTCTCTATATGTTTGGATAGGAAATTCATTCATCCATTGTAGTTGGTTACATGATTACATCTTCGTTGTTTTTATATTGCTACGGCTTATTAAACGATCGATTTCGATGGAAAAATGACGAAGTTTTTTGGTTAGTAGACAGCGCTACCGTTTGGGAAAGATGGACGAGGCCGCCTGAATTTGTGTCAGGGTTATCTCCCTTAGCCCAACAGCTACATATACGGACCTTACGATACCTTTAAAGTATTTTGGGTGTAAGCTTGCACCCACCCTCTGTAGCGGAAGTCCAGTTATATTGCTGTGCACTCGAATCCTGTTGTTATTAGGCTAGATGCCTATGGGCACCTAATTCAGAAAATCGAGATTTTATAAGCATAACTCAAATCCTCAGAAAACATGCTTTTCATTAAGTAGATATGTTGAATGACGTTAAACAAAAGGGCCTGCATTTAGTGTGCCGGCAGTGGCATCTGAACCCATGTTTGCTCGAGTTCGAATCCAGCGCTGTACCACTTCGCCACAATACATACACTGTTGGGCTTCGAGACAGAACGGCAGACAATTCGTTTTATTTTGAATACGTTTTTGACGGGGTCGTTTAGTTAATCATTGTTACAAATGATTCACCATAAGAAAGGAGAAATGTTGGAGCCCAAAATCAACAATCCAATCTCTGTAAAAAACATTACTAAACAAGCGGCAAGAGGACACTATTCAATGGAACTGCTGCAAAGAAATAAAAGTACAATGATTCCAATGGCGGGGTTCGGCAAAATTTGAAATAAAATTTCATTTTGTATAATTATCAAAGCCGAAAATATAATGGTCAATCATGTGAAACAAATAATATAAACAAATAATATTTCGCATTTTTATTGACCGAACACAATAGTGTATCATCATCAGTTGTAACATGACTTCAAAATATCAATTAAAACTGCAACTGTTTGAAAACTTAACATGTTAAAAAAATGAATATTCAATACTATTTTTATTTAAGAAAACAACATTTTGGGACACTATTGAGCCTGAGGATTTGAGTAATGCTTATAAAGTCTCAAGTTCCAATTATGGCGATATTCCTGACTATTCGTCCTCCACGTGGTGCATCCTGGACTAGGTGTCAACAGGCATCTCGATTAATAACAACAGCGATCGAGTGCATAGCGGTATAACTGGGCCTTCGATACGGCGGCTGAGTGTGAACATACACCCAGGATACTTAAAAGGTATCTTAAGGTATTCGTATACCATATGTAGCCGTTGGGTTAAGGGAATAACTCTAGCAAAAAATCAGGCAGACTTGTTAATCTTTGCCATTAGTGGCGACGTCACAAGGATGCCGTCTACCAACCAGAAAACTATGTTAATTTTCTACGTTTGTTACTCTTATCAAGCAATCGAAGTCGATTATTTACGTACTGTATGAAAATAGAAAAAAATGAAGAGGTGACCACGTTACGAACGAAAATGCGCTGAACAACATTTCAATAATATTTGTTGTAGTCCCATGATTATAATTACTAAATGTTTGCTAACTTCTGGCTTCCTATACATAGATACTGCTGAATTATTTTGCATGGGACATTCAATAACAGTTACAACATAAATAAAGTTCCATAGTTTAAAAAAGAACATGGGGTAACAATAATGATTTCATGTATTCAGAACATGATTATAATTCAATTTTGTTTGCTAACTTCTTATTTCCTATACATAGATAATAATAATTATTATTGCATGGGACAATAAGATAACAGTTACAACATCAACAAAGTTCCATAGTTTAAAAAAGAACATGGGGTAACAAAATGATTTCATGTATTCGAACATTATACATTCCAAAACCGTTCCAGGTGATAAACCTAGAAGTTGACCAAGTAATTTTCTTCATCTAGTTGTAATAATGGCATGTAGTGAACGATAGTCAGTTCTACTCATGATTTCATTGTTTTAAATGGATGGCGCCAGGTAATCTTCAAAATACTTCTAAGATGAAAAGATCCATTATCTTGTCTGTTCGCTTCTAAGTTTTACTTCCATTTTTCGTCGTACAAATTATTATTGATGCGTACAAACAAAGTTTTGTCTTCATAACCATATTAATACAGCTTAGATTGTGTAATAACAGAAGACAAACAAACGAAGATCAGCGTTTATTCAGTGGTGTTGGAACATCATCAATTCAGATTAATCATTCCAACTACATTATATAAATGAACAAATGAATACAACTCTCGAATAACAAAAATGTGCTGTTTGTTCATTTAAAGGAAAAATCGATAATTATAATAATCAATAATGTTCAATGAATTGGTCATGACTGGAAAGTGTTACAATCTGGACAACTAATTTACTTGTCAATTGTATACAAACGATTTGCTGTGAATGAAAACAGACGTAGCTGCTGTTTTGTTATGTCATAAATTAAACCAAATTCCTTAAATATTTATATATCATGTGCCAATATTACTGAAGCCAAAATGTTTATGTGACAGTCACACGTCTCTCGGGTCACGTTTTTTCAGAATGTACCTTTAACTTTTATCTCCATTTTCATTGTTTATTTACAAAAAACTTTATTTAAACACGGACTGATATAAAAAAAGCTATTTAACAATACTTACACGTTTCTTGTTTTCATTTTACAGTGGAGGTCAACACAAGATTGTTCCATCTGATTGAACATTTAATGTTTGACTTTCAAAATTTTGCATAAAGAAAGTTGAACTTTCATATTCGATTTAGATTACAATCGAAATCACAATGCTTTTACTTTTGAGCGCTGATGTAATAGAACAGCGTCCTCTTGTTGGGCAGATGATAAAACCAATCAAGGCAAAAAGTTTCGAAAAAAGGAGCCAATAAGAGTCAGATAACCTTTTGTGTGAGTGTGTGATTACTTGACAGTTTAGGACGGAAAAGTTTCAAAAAGTGTAACCAAATTTGCACGATGACCCAATACAAAGTGTATAGTACTAGCTAAATAATGATTTTTCCACCTTATATACATTTTCAAGGTCAAACAATCCCCTTTTGATAAAAGAATGCACCAACGTGACTCATACTCACTCACGGAGGACCAATACGATTTTTAAAAATTGTTTTTACCTTGGTTGGTTTTATCATCTACCCTCTTGTTGTCAATTCACGAAAGGGTGCCCGGGAGGTTCTAAACCACCACAAAATTTTTACGCAAAAAAATAATCTTATTGGTCAGCCTCCGTGAGTAAGTGTGAGTCACGTTGGTGCATTCTTCTATCAAAAGGGAATTGTTTGACCTTGAAATATAGATAAGGTGGAAAAATCAATATTTACATAGCACTATACGATTTGTATTGCGTCATCGTGCAAATTTAGTCACACTTTTTGAAACTTTTCCATCCCCAACTGCCGAGTAATCACACACTCACACAAAAGGTTATCTGACTCTTATTGGCTCCTTCTTTCGCAACTTTTTCCCTTTATCATCTACCGAAAATTTTTGTGCGCTGCTAGTAATTCCAAATAAGGATGAAACAGCTGTACGGTGCTCTTGGTTGACTAAAAAACCTAGTAAATTTATTATTTAAGTGAATCTGACAATACTAATATAACATTTCTAAAAACATATAATCCCTTAAAACCCCATTGTTAAATATTGTATGTGCCTGGGTAGACATGGATTCGACCTCCACTGCCGGCACGAAACGCAGACCGACGTTTGGCTTAGGGTCAAATGTCCACTGCTGAAAAATATTTCCTGTAAAAATGGAAATTCTCATAAATGTAGGAGGATTGTCAGTCCTATTCCTTCCTTTCTTGTGTTTTGCAATTAAATTAATCAACAGTTTACACAATAAATGCAATTCTATTTTTAGAAACTTCGGGTCTTTCAAAAGTCAAGGTTGTTCTAATTTGGAGCCTGATGGCAGTGCTGATCTTCGTTCCATTTTTGGTTATTGGACTGGTCTACAAATGTTCGCTGTATTCAGATCAAAAACGATTAAAAGCTGGAAGAAACAACCGGATTAAATTGTAAATTATATGAATGCAACTTTGTAATGTTTGTTTTTGCCGGGGTAGTCTGCGGTACAGCGCTCGACCCGAAACTGGGTGGGCAGGCGTTCGATCCCCCACCACCAGTACCGAATGCGGATCCACGGTCGGATTGACTAAAATGTCCACTGTGTAAAACATTTAAAATAGTAAAATATAATAATAAATAAAATATTTAGTTAAATCAATTTACAATTAGGTTGAAAAATCCCGGTTGCAGTCAGATGACAGTAATTTTTTGACGAGTATACAAATGTTGTATATTGGTCGAATTTAATACTCGTTAATTGAGAAGACCTAGTAATTTGTCCACATAGATTGTAATGACAGAAAACAAGCAAACTAAAACCGGCGTCGTTTATTTGAACGAACATGTGAATACAACTCAGGAATCACAAAAATGTGATGTTTTGAAACAAATCAATAATTATAATGACTCATAATCTTTCATTAAATGGTCATGATTGGAAAATACTAAAAATGGGATAAGTAATAAATAACGGCTAAAAATATCTATTTAATTGTTGTTCTCTAAAATTTGAACAATTAGAAGACCAAATCATTCAATATCAACCAAATTTCGACACTTACAAAACCCCACCCAAACCAAATTGTCCCATTTGACAAACCACACCGTGACCGACAAAATTCGCGGGCGTTTGAAAACGCAATCGACTATCGCGCACCAACTCCCAATGCGCTACAGTGACTACAACACCGACACCAACACGACGTTCAAAACGATGTTTCGTCCAACCGGCGATGTCGGTGCCGACGTCCTTTCAACGCGTGTGTCATCTACCTCCTTGTCCAAATCGTTCGGTGTTTCGTCGTCGACGGCGGCTGCCAAAGATACGTCAGTCGCATCTTCGACGTCGTTTTTGACCAACGCCGAATTGGATCAGCAGCCCGACTTCATTTCAATTCCAAATGTTCTCATCCAGTCCGAATCCATTTTGTTCATTCCAACCCAATTGATTTCTCCCATCCAAACGTGGACGACGGATTCGCAGTCAACAACGATTGCTTGTCCTCTGTCTGATTCGTCAGTTTGAACGACTTTTTGTATTTATTTTGTGGTAGACATAATGATGATGACAATGAGATGTACATGGGTTTTTTTGATAAAATAAAATGTATTTTGTATAACGGGGTGGTGTCACATTGGATTTATCTGTATTATTGGCAGTCTGTGTTGAATTAAATGGTGATAATGGGGTAGGAGACTAGGTGCATTTAAAAAGTACGTTTATTATGAATTTTTTGATGGAAACTGGCAGACGTAATGAATAGTTAAACCAACCGGGTGCATTGTATAGGTGTTTTAGATCAGGTGTCGGGTTGAAGCCCTAACTACTGATCTACAGATAGTTGAATCTGACAATCTAAATGTATTATTTATAATAAATCTGATCAATTGCCTATTGTCCTCAAATAGTGTGAATAATCTTTTCCACTAGGGCTCTTAGTATATAGGTTCTGATATACCGCACAGGTTCGATAGAACATTGTATAATATCGGAGTAGACATTAGTTGCTTGTGCATACATACCCAAGAATGTTTCTTGTTAAACGTTTTTTCCATTTTTACAACCCTGAATGTTTGGATGGGAAACGCAGCTTTCAGTAGTAGGCATTTTTGCCAGGCCGAACGTGGGCCGGTGGTGGGAATCGAAGCCTCATATCCACCCAGATCCAAGTACCGCCCGACCATCCAGATACATTTCCCCCAGTCTTTCTGTGTCAAATAAACAACAACAACAATGTGCAGGGATGGTCTAGCGGTACAGCGCTCGAATTCGGAACTCGGTGGGCATGGGTTCGAATCCCATCACTGGCCCACTAAAATGCGGATCCACGCGTTCGGCTTCGCTAAACAGTGTCCACTGCTAAAAGATGCGTTTCTCGTAAAACATTCTAAGTAGCAAACATTAAAAAAACGCATTATTAACATTTGCAGTAAATTGTAGGACATTGCAATAATTCAATCTTACAAAACATAATTTAACACTGGCACAGCTGTTTTTATAAATACCCAAAAAGCATACTTCGTGCTTTTTGCCAAATGTACAACACGATGGCCAACTGAAAATGTACAAACATTTTACTTTCAATACTTTTTCTGCTTTATAAAACTAAAATTGCTATAGACAGGATAATAATGTCCATCTGTTCCCAATTAGCCTAACAGCAACTTAATCAAACCTCCAATGTCAATAAATGACCATATTACCGCCCAAGTTAACATTTTTTCATTTCTACTACTTTAAATGGGTTTTTTTACGAGAAACGCATCTTGTAGACATTGTAGCAAAGTCGAACGTGGGCCGGCATTTAGTGGGCCAGTGGTGGGAATCGAACCTATGTTCATCCAGGTTCAAACTGAGCGCTCTAACGCTGGATCATTCAGACACAATTGATTGGTTTAAAGCTGGACATGCATGCAAATATATATATTTATTTATTAAGTGTTACTATTGCTTCACAAGTAACATTTTTTATAAGTGAACATTTTTAGATAAGTCAAACGTGAGCCCACATTTCGTACCGGTGGTGGCACTCGAATCCAAGTCGAGCGCTGTAACGCTACACCACCTTGACATATATATGTATATATATATAAAGTTTATTTACACCTGTTTGTTGTCTGTACCGTGTCGTCAATCGCACATTTTACATTCCAGAATGTTTATATTTATTCAAACTGAATTCTTCCAACAATTTTGTGTTTTGCCAATAATAGTTGACTTCTCTTTCTTACAATACAACTACCGTTACGTTTTAAAAAACGCACTTAAGTATAGCAAAATTGTAATTGTTGAGTTATTTCAACTTACATTGACAAATGTTGAACACGAACTGACGCGAACAAAGCGAAAGTCGTCAAACAAATGTTGTGGGACAATTTTTGCAATTATATACATGACCTGTACTTGGGTTGACAATAATAGCCATTTCAAGTAATTGTAAATCAGTGACTGGATGGATTCTCTTGTGCTGTCTTTGGTGTGCACTTGAACCGAGTGCGCAATGCTATTGAAGGATGCGACTGGGTTGGTATTCGTAGAGCGACGTTTTAAACGCGTATTTTCAGTGAGTAACAGTGATTCACACATTCACGCAATTAACTCAGCTAAAAAAAGGGTCGTGACTTCAATAATAAACGTTCACTTGTTTTAAGCAATTGCAATTTGGTCGAATTCAAGTATTGTCTTAAGTAGCGTTTTTAGTGTAGACAGATACCTGTTGCACAGAAGTGCATTTTTGGAGTTTCTATAGTAACACTGTATACTTTACAGAAATGAGATCGCTAGCCATAAACTTTGTCAACTTAGGCTTAATTCCTGAAACTAATGATGGAATAATAATTTGAGTACTTTTTCATTTTCAGATATAAACTACTTTAAAGATTGAAAATATCACCGATATTGCAATCCCCACTTATACAAAAGAATCTACGATAAAAAAATAATAATAATAATAATAATAATAATAATAATAATAATAATAATAATAATAATAGTAATAATAATAATGATAATGTCTATCTTTTAATGCAATTTGTGTCTGCGTATTTAAATTGGCTAACTATAATCTATGAATTTATTTAATTAGTGAATAAATTAACATGCATAAATAAAAAACATATTTTATGTTTTAGATTGTTATTTAAATGACAACATAATATTAATTGGCCCGGTTTTTAATCTTGTTTAATTAAAATACAGCAGATATTCTATTATTATTATTATTATTATCATCACTATTATTGCTACTACGATTATTATTATTATTATTATTATTATTATTAATTATTATTATTTGAAAACCGTTTCATTCTAAAAAGCCTAGGGTGACGCAAGATGATTCCATTTGATTGTACATAACATTTTTGGTTTTAAATATTGTACATCTCGAAAATTGTAGTTCTATTCGGATTTTGCCTAATCCTGTCATTGTAATCGTGCTTGAACTTCATTGTCCTCTTGTTATTTCTTTAGCAATAGTTTTGTAGGGAAGCGAGATTGATAATCTTGCCCTCAAACCCTCCTCCTTTCTCAACCGGAATTGAAACTGTCTACAGTAAAATTACAGTCAATTACATAGTTTTCGACTTACGAGAAATGGTACGTCAAGAAATAAAGAAGTTATCTTGATTTATAAAACTCACAATTTTTCTCTATTCATTTTTGCATTATTGTGCAAATATATCTAAAGCATTTTCCTTTCAATGTATCGAGTTCCTTTTCACTTCTCGATTAGTCCAATTGTTAGCAGCGTAAAATGAGATAAAAAACAATTTAATTATTGTATTTGTATTTATTAAGAAACCAAATCCTTGTTGTGACATTTTCTATCTAGGCCCGGTTATAACAACCTTGAAACTACGGCAAAGGAACAATTAGTAGTATGTAACGGTTGAATGAAAGCCGAATCAGTCAAACACCCAATTAGTGACTCAGTTAGGTGATTAACCTTTTCTTAAAACATTGCATCTTTGTAAGAAACCAAAACACATTTATTTAAAATTAAAAAAGTGATTACAGTGAATTAAACGAAAAATGCACGTTATCTAAACATTCAGTCAATTTGATTTTTATTTGTTTACGTACAGTATAAACAAAACGTATAAACAAAACGTATAAACAAAACGTTAAATTTACTACATGCATAATGATATTTACGCTAAAGTTGGTATTTACCACCTAAAATGGAGTTGCAATGTTAGGTAATTTGGGCAAACTCCAAACACACAGACAAGGCGTTATTGCAATTGTATTTTTACACCGGTGTTTAGTTTACCTGTTTTTTATTGAGACTATGTTTGATGCAATTGATTTGTTCACTCAATGCATACCATACATGTTAAACAACAGGATTTTGGATAAATGACTCTACATTAGGCCTATTTCATTACACTACTTTTAAATACAACGCTGCATTTGTTAATGGAAGTTGGTCAATATGAACTTCTTTTACACTAAACACTTCATTATTACTATTATTGGTGCAGTCAGACGTGTTAATTAGACTCTTTCATGTCTCTAGTTAAATTCTATTTCAAACCTGTAAATTGTATGAACGTGTTTGTTGTACTTCACGTGTACTGTACGTACCAAATTATTATTATTAATAATAATAATGAAACAATTAACCAAAAAATTAGCACTAATAACACCATTTTTGGGTTTGTGTTGCTTGGCCGTTTGACATAAACCATTATTCACTAAGTGGATATTGAAATAAAAATTTACTGCTTTAATTTTTTACGGAAACGCGCATCTTTCAGCGAAGCCGAACATGAGTCCGCATTTCGTGGGTCGGTGGTGCGATTCGATGCCCCGATGTCCATCCAGGTTGAAGTCGGGCGCGGAACCAGTACCCGCAAGGAGCCAGCGATAAAACCGACTCACTTTTGAGTCTAATAATCTAATCGTCCCGAATCTAAAACTTTATTCCAAAACCGAAACCAACTTTTAGGACTCTATATTTATTTTATTGCAGTGTATTGATTTGCAATAATTTTTCATTTCTCTCTTTCTGTATATATTTACAACTTGTTTTTCCACATAAATTAAGGACTTTTCTAGAAATTGATACTGGACAAAACCAACATGTTGATAAATCTTTGTTTATTATTTTCTTTTTTTTAAATTGAATAAGTGTTATAAACGTTTTAAAACTATCACGTAGTTGTTATTTCAATCAAACATTGAAGCGTGTGGTTTATTAACTTTTAAGCTTGGTTAGAAAACGGTGATTGGTTTATATATATGAACAAAGAAAAGGATTTAATGTAAGTAACATGAGGTTGACAATGTTACCTAGGTGTTAGGCCCCACCTTTTGGCTAAATATCTTCCAATCTCGTGCTTTTAATTTGGATTGCACGCAGCAGATTGTACAGTGAGAAATATCCATGTCTGGAATTTGTTTCAAAACGGCCAATTTTGCTTTACATTTAAAAAAATCAATAATAAATGAATTGTGGAAACACTGATTAAATATAGTTAATTTTGGTTCAAAAAAGCTCTTTGGTTCATTGAAGCCTTGAAAGGCCTAAAGCCACTGCTACAGCAATCTACAAAATGAGTGTGAGACAGACACGTACATTAGTAGATAAACATACACACACACACACACTAGAAATCCAACCAATCAATCACATTTCAAACATAATTTTATAATCGATTGATTGGCTATAGCAAATCAACATTGTGGAATACATTTTGACAAAAAATAATCACTTTCAAATAATATTTAACAGCAGCTGCGGCGTCTATTTCTATTGGGCATGTGAACGGATGTCAAATTTGGAAACCACAATCTTTTGCATTGAGATATAGTTCAAATGAATTGTGAATATTATTTACAATATATTGTTGGCCTAACATAAATGACACCAATTAATGCCAATATTCATGTCACGAACCAACAAACGTGGTGGATTAATGGTATCCGATAAATATGGGTCTATTGTTAAAATCAAATTGTGTCTCTCCTCTTCTTCCTATTCCATCATTGTTATCATTGTCATTATTCTCATTTCGAACAGTGTCCTGGCCAACACCGACGAAACGAGGATCAACTCGTGTGCTTCGCTCGAAAAAGACCGCGTGCTGGGATTGGATCGGTCCAAAAACGACCGAGTACTACTCATTGGCTATGTCACAGGGGCAGCACGTCAGCCTTATGCCAACAATATGGATTCGACAGGCTACAAACGCATGGGAAGTATGATTTCCGGGTCGTTATCCTATACCATTCATATGATCAATAATTTGAGACAACAATTCAATCAGTCTGAACGCGACCGACTCGATTTGCCCGATCCACCGTTGCCCGACGGCTACAAGTTGGATTTTTGCTATTTCGAGACGTTTGGCAACGAGTCGGAATCGATCAAAGCTGTGATTCAGCTGGTCGAAAGGGTTCATGTTTCGGCTATCATTGGACCTCAGGAAACGTGCAATATCGAAGCTGCGATTGCTACAACGTACAATGTTCCCATGTTGTCCTATTATTGTGATGATGCTAGGTAAGTTGGTATTGCTATTTAATTTTTCCAATAAATACAATAAGATTGGTTGTAAAAACGAAAAAAACATAACATAGGTTGGTGGCATCAGGCACCCCTTCATTAATTCCGAGTTTGAATTGCATATCGACTTTATATACGGTGACGTTGTCGGATGCGAACTGAACTTGAGGAGGGATAAACGAAGTTTCTTGGCTAGAAGACCGCTTTCTTGCGACGATGCCAGTGTTCACACAGGAATTGATGAGGCAATCTTCTTTAGGGTTGACGCCGGTTGACAGATTTACAAGCTTAACCGGCTACATATGGTAAATAACTACCTTGGGGTACCTTTTAAGCATCATGAGTGTGTATGCTAGCATCCATTCACTGAACGAGAATTCAGTGAAGTCAAGATATATGGCTGTGCACTCAGTCCCTGATGTTATTAGTCTAAATGGCTGTTGACACCTAATCTAGGAGGCACCACATGGAAGATAAACAATCAGGAATATCACCATCATTAAAAATTGCTACTTTATTAAGCATCATTCAAATCCTCCGAATCGCTTTGCTAATTCCAAGTTTGTGACACAATCCATTTTAACCGGTGTACTCTACAACAAAATGAATTTATTGATTAAAAGAAAGTAAGAAAGCGGTATTATTTCCCATCATAAGTTGAAACTAGAGACCAAATAAAAATATTTCAAGTACTTTTGTTTACCAACGTTACACTGCCAAAATATGTGTTGCAAACATTTTTTCGACTCCGAAACAGTTACTTCAAGTCATGCATAACACCAAGTCAACTATTTTTGAAAATTGAATCAAGTTGATAAAATTGTTAAAAAGAGGCTTGAGAAATTTTTGTTTACTCTATCTCAAGTTGCAAACTTTTTTTCCCAATATTTTTGAAATATCGATTTTTTGAAAAGCGTCTCAGTTATCACATTTTAAAATACGGTAGGTAAATATGCCAAAACGTCAATTGCTTGTCTGATTGCATGTAAATTACGGGGTTACTGTTAGGATTGTTTTTACAAGTGATACATTATTACACCTTCCGTTTTGTTTATCATCGTAGATAAAGTAGTTTGATAGTGCCTACGTGTTTGACGTTCCATCTAGACCAATAACAGCAGAGACCGAATCCATAGCGGTATAACTAGGCTTCCGCTACAGCAGGTGGGTGCAAACATACACCCAGGATACTTACAGGGTGTCTTAAGGTATACGTATATGTAGCCTATGGCCTAAAGAAAACAACCCATATACAAAATCATACAGCCTCGTCAATCTTTGCGAACAATGGCACCGTCACAAGGATGCCATCTACTAGCCAAGAAACTTTGTTATTGTCATCCGTTTGTCACGCTTATCAAAGTATTGGGTTTGATTGTTGAATTTTCCCCATAAATATGGAAAATAATAAAAAAGTTATCACGTCATCAACCAAAATGTTAACTTGGCTGTTTGTGGTGCAACCAGTTTAAATGAGTACTGACAATGCACAACTGCAGTCTGCTCCCCGCTTGCATTTCTATAGTCACGCATCTAAATAATACAATCGCAGAATTAAATAGATTAGTTTAACTGGGGCAATGTTGGAATTATTTAACAAAGATACGCTTTTATACATCATTTTTCCAAATTGCTAAATAAACAAATAGATAACACAAACTGTTTATTGCTGAGTAAAATGCATTTCAATTAATGGATAAAGTTTCGGTGGATAATGGACCTTTGGGAATTTATTCAAATTAAAACGTCATACGGAACACGAATGTCGTTTTAATTTTTATTATAACAATAACAACAACAATAATAGTATTCAACTTTTTCATCTCACATGATTGGATGGAATTTTTGTAAGTGTTTATTTTATCCAATATTTTTGTGGTATAAATGTCGACAGTGAGTGGGCTTTTACAATAGGGTCAAGCAACAGTTATGAAAAACTTTAATTTGTTTTTGGTAATGTATAAAAAGATTGCACCAGGGCTGTTGATAATTGGGGGGGGGGGGTTGTAATAACGAATACGTTTCATTGACCGAAATATGAGTGAATAACAATTGGACAATTTATTCAATTTTATATTTCAGCAATTTGTGGCCTTTTGAACGAATCGTTGATGATAGTTATAACTGAAAATGAGATAGAATAATTGCACAACCTAGAATTGGAATTAAAATTATGCCTTAAATTAGACAGAAGTGTCCTCACAAACAAACACATGCTCCAAGCAACCTCTTATTTTACAATTTCGAAATGTAAAATGTATTGGGCAAAAATTCGAATTTGTTTTATTGACCAGACGATGCCGTTTTTGTCCATTTTGAGTTCAATGCATTGTTGGATACGCGTTTTGAGTTACTTCACACCACAATGTTTTAACATGCAATACTATGGACAAGTAAAAAAAACGATGAATTACTTTATAAATTTGAACGCGCAATTAAAGCAAACATTTAAACTGAAGGGTCTAAACGACTTTCAAAATAATTGTAATTTTATCTACACTCTATTGATAACTAGTTAGCAAAGCAATCTTTTAGATATAACTGGAAAGCTAAAGATCCTGAGGATTTGAGTAAGACTTATAAAGTCAACAATTTCCAATAATGGCAATATATCTGACTGTTCATCCTCCATGTAGTGACTCTTGTACAAGGTGCTCATAGGCATTTTGACTAATAACAACAGCGACCGAATGCACTGTGATATGAATGGGCTTCCGCTTAGGCGGATAGATGGGAGGTTTCGTTAATAATAATAATAATAAGCATTGCGTTAAATGTAAATTATTTTATAATCAAATTTCGAACAAATTCAATTTGATTGGTGATATAGTTACCTTATTCCATATTATGTACAGCATATGAATTAATCGAATTCGATGACTTGATAGTGGTAGAAGTAGAACGAAGTTTCGTGGCTAATAGACAGCGTCCACTGTTCACAAACATTGACGAGGTCGCCTAATTTTTTTGTCAAAATTATCTTCCTTCGTCCATCTTTCAGTAGCCGAACATGATTCCGCATTTGGTGGGCCAGTGGTGGAAATTGAACCTGTGCCCCCACTCAGGTCTGGGCCGAGCACTGCACCGCTAGACCACCCTGGCACTGAGACTTTGCAAATCCTCAGGATTGTTAACATTTCACAACACGATGCAACATTGAAAGTAAAAGAAAATGTTTTGTAAGTGCATACTTTTAAATTGCCAAATAGTTTACGCTGCAAAGTACTTTAAAAAACGATTGTGAATTGCCTCTTTTCGTCAATACTGGTCTCAAGTGGCTTGATGTACTTTTGGCTAGATTGTTGATTTAGTTTTGTGTTTATTTCATTTTCAAAAAACAGATAATAAAGTGATATCAATATCCGTATTGTCTGATGGCTCGATTTCTTCATAAAAGCTATTATTGGGTTTAAAGTTACATTTTAAAACAAACAAAATGAATCTAGATAATGTTGGCGTCAATGTTTTTCTAATCCAACATAAGTTGTCTTGTAAACAACTGTGATTGCTTTATGTTGACTGTTTCATACCAAACCAAATCACTATTTTTTCAAATATAAATAGTTTTCTAACCGTTCAGCCTTGACTCCATACAATGTCCTATTTCACTATTCTTTTTATTAGCTCCATCCGGTACAAAACAAAAGATTAAATATCTAACATTGGTTTTATTTTTACAAACCAAACACTCAATTGTGTTTCCGTTTAACAACCGAATGGCCTTTAGAGGCAATTCTTTTCAAGCGTGTGCAAAACGGCAGCATTCAACCCAAAGCTTTTTGCCAGTCATAAAAAAATTTGACTAGATCCATTTCCATCCACTGCTTGTATTTATTGTGAAACGAAACAAAAATAATATTAATGTACTTATTTTTTAAAAACATTGCTATTGATTACATAGTAGTAATTATGTTAACATGTCGAAAATAAACAAACAAACGAATGTGTGATGAATTGGAAAGGAAATAAAGAAATAAATAAACTTTACAAGCAAGTTACATAACATTATTTCTGCTACAAAGCATTACAAGGACATGTCGTTATTGCTATTATTGTTAACCTAATTATTTTGTTTTTCTATATCAATACTACTTATTTGTTGGCTTAAATTCAATCCTGTTTATATTGTTACCTAATAGTTATAATGAGGTTTGCTGCAAATTTTACTAATGTTGACAACCACAACGTACAATTGTAGCACTCATTCATTCACTATAGTTGGTTTCCACGTTTATACGGCATATAAAACAATTGATATTGATGGCTTGATAGGCGTAACACAAACGTAGAAGAATAACGAAGTTTCCCGGCTTATAGATGACATCCTTGTGACGTATCTATTGTTTACAACGATTGACGAGGCCGCTTAATTTCTGGTCGGTTATTTTCCTTACCTTAACGGCTACATATGGTATACGTGCAACTTAAAATACATGTCTGCACCCACCCGCCGCAGCGGAAGCCCAGTTATACCACTGCATTCTTTTCCTGCTGCTATTAGTCTAGATGCAGTATAAATGGACTTCTACCTTGGTGGATGAATGCAAGCATGCATTTAGAGTACTTAAAAGGTTTCTCAAGGTATACGTATACTATATGTAATCGTTCATTTTGGTTGGTGATGGGATCACCTCTTCATTATTTTCTATATTTATACGGCATATAAAATGATCGACTTCGATGGCTTGATAAGCGTATCAAACGTAGAAGAACAACGAAGTTTCTTGGCTGATAAACGGTGTCCTTGTGACGTCGCCACTGTTCGCAAAGATTGACGAGGCCGCCTGATTTTTTGTCAGAATTATTCCCCTTAGCTACATATAGTATACGTATACATTACGATGCCTTTTAAGTACTCTGGGTGTATACTTGCACCCACCCACCGAAGCGGTATGCCAGTTATAGCGCTGTGCACTCGATCCCTGCTATCATTAGTCTAGATGCCTTTAAGCACCTAGTCTAGGATGCACCACATGGAATAGGAACAGTCAGGACTGTCACCATCATTGGAAATTGAGACTTTATAAGCTTCTATTCAAATCCTCAGGATTATTAGCATTTCTTTGTGGCACTATTCAATAGGAGTTTTTTGTTACCTTTTTGATGAACGATATGGTTATAAAACCCATCTAGTAGGCCTAAGTTCTTTAATAGAGGTGATATTTGGTACAATTGTGCCATGTGCAGAGTCTGAACGAGAAGCTGTTGATAGACTTCAATCGCTTTATTTCTGTCCTAGTTAAACGTTATTTATTTATTTATTTTATTTTATGTTTGCTACTTTGAATGTTTTGCGAGAAATACATTTTTCAGCAGTGGACATTGTTCAGCGAAGCCGAATGCGTGGGTCCGCATTTTAGTGGGCCGGTGATGGGATTCGAACCCGAATTCGAGCGCTGTACCGCTAGACCACTCCGGTAATGAAGTTTTGTTTCAAGAAAGTGATTGCTTTGCAATAGCTTACACTTTAATTATAATTAATTATTTTTTACAAAGCGAAAATATTTGTTTTTGATTTTTCCGATAAATAGTAATCAAATTAACGTTGAATGTATCTCTAGTGAGATATTAAAGCTTAATAATAATTATTATTATAAATAAACATAAAATAAAATAAATAAAATAATTATGTAACTATAACATTAATCATGATAATTATTTCTTTATTTAAACATGAATGTGTATGTAAACAAAGAAACATGTACCGGAAAACACTCATTTATAACAATATAATTTTTAAAATATTATTTAATATCGAATTTAAAAGAATTTATTGTGTAAAATTTAAATAAGAACGGGTTAAAAATGAATAACTAAAACCAGAAACTAAGTTACAAGTTACGATCTTTTTTAAATGACCTTAATGTTGTTGAGTTAAATTATACAACCGCATTACTGTAATTCTAATTATTACAAATAACAAAAGAAATAAAAAATGTAATAAACCTAATTACATTATTTTTAAATATGTTTGTTTTTAAAATAAACACTTGGAGTAAGTATGCACTTCTAAGAGTCTCGTAAGATTAAGGCAATGACGACTCCATGTAGACTGCCAACTAGTAACAAAAATAATATTTTGATAATTGTTTAATGAAGTGTCGATATTCAAGGAAATATCTTCAAATATTTAATTTGTATCATTGGAAAAAGGAAATCAGTTTTACTAATATTATATAATGAAATAACAATATGCAATAAATCTTTGTGGTGTATAAAAATTATTTAACATGTTATGGAAGACAAGGTTTGTTTACAACTTGTGTGTTGTGTAGTTCATACATATTGAACCGTGTATTTTACGATTTCTAACGTTATCAAGGTTTTTTTATAAACATTTTTTCGTTAAAAATGTAATAGAACCAAGTGTAGAAATTTGGAAACATATAATGCATTTTTAAGAGTAAAATAAGATTAAAACAATGACGACTTTATGTAGACTACCAACTAGTAATAACAATAATTTTTTATGATTATAAAAACAAAATTGTTTAATGCAGTGTTAATATTTAAAAAAATATTTTTAAATATTCGATTTGTATAACTGGAAAAAGAAGAAACTTGGTTAATTTGAAGATGGTAACAGCATTTATAAAGGCTATACTAATATATAATGAAATAGCTACGTAAAAAAAGCTTGTAATTTA
Source organism: Cardicola forsteri (assembly GCA_025895645.1). Classification (NCBI taxonomy): domain Eukaryota; kingdom Metazoa; phylum Platyhelminthes; class Trematoda; order Strigeidida; family Aporocotylidae; genus Cardicola; species Cardicola forsteri. Next base: position 105,591 of record JAKXYG010000109.1, on the reverse strand, counting down.
TAAAAATTGTTTAACACGTTATGAAAGATAGGGTTTATTTACAAAAGTGTGTTGCGTAGTGTATAAATATTAAACCATATATTTTAGGATTTTTAACGTTATCAAATCATTTTTTCTTTAAAAATGTAATAAAATCAAATGTAGAAATTTAGAAAAATGTAATGTAATTAGTTATTGCTTAGGTAGCACTAAAATGGTCAACATTTTTGATATATTATTTAGTCTTAAATTACAACCTCATGCTTTAAAGCATGAAAGATTGGATAAAAACAATTCTTTGGTGCATGTTTAAAAACAGCACAATTTTAATAATAGTAATAGTTATGTTAAAAATAATATATTTTTTATTTATTGACTAGCAATTCAATTGCCTCCAGACGACAACCTTAAGATAATTATAATTTTGTTAATTTTTTAAAAATATAGTGCACATAGGTTTAAAAACACTAAATTTAAATTAACAAAATTGATTATGTAACGCAAAATTGAATTCTATGGTAGGTAAAAAAACGGAGGGATCCTGAAAGTTTAGAGGTTATTATGGATAAGAATAAATATTACCTAAAATAGGAAAAAGGTATAGTTTTTTATTGTTTACTCTTATATATGTATACATATTTCATAATATAATTTATTTTTAAGCATACCGTTTGCTCTATTTTTACTTTTTTTAATATCTAAATTCTCGTTTTTGGTCTAAATTAGAATTTTATATTGATAATGGTAGAAATATCAGGGTTTTTTTTAAAAACTGCTAAGGTACATGTTTGAAGTATGTTTAAGTAAAACCGAATTGCATTTACTATTATTAAAAAATATTCTGAAGACACCGAATTGTCTACCTAGTGTAGACGTTGGAGAGACGGCATTATTTGTACATTTATTGACGCCTTGGGTTGTCCATATAGATACAGGTCGGGTTTTATCCAGCCTCAAACTAATTATGGTCGAACTGCATTAGACAGGAAGAAACGCAAAGTACTCGTAAACACTCAAACTAGAAATATAGACATAATTTGGTAAGCATGGATTTTTGAAAATAATGTGCAAGTTTTCAAAAGCTTACATATTTTTGAGACTGAGTTTTTGAACAATTATCGAATTATACAAAATATTGTTTTGGAAAAAACGAAAGCTTACAACAGCTGTTTACTTTTATTATCAAAAAAGACTATCCCATATCCTGAAATTAGATTGTTTACGAGTAAAAATTGTTATCGTAATTTGGTTGTTTTTACACTTTCACTTATTGATTTCTATTTTACTAAATTCATCCTTGGTCAAAATCCAGGATGTACTACGCGTAATGAAGTACGCTTTAAGAAGCATGCTTCAATAAAAAAACATACATTAATTCCAAGTTCCCATAGGATGCCGAAGTGGCCTAGAGGTACAGCGCCCGACTTGAACCTGGTGGACATGGGTTCGAATCTCACCAACGGCTAAATTGTTCACGAAAATTGGCGAGGCGGTCTTTTTCGTGGTTCACGCCGGTTGACAGATTCACAAGCCTAACCGGCTACATATGGTAAATAGGATACCTTGAGAAACCTTTTAAGCATCTTGGGTGTAAGCTAACATCTATTCAGTGAAAGCCCAGTTATATAGCTGTGTGCTCGGTTCCTGATGTTATTAATTTTGGGCATCTAGTTAGGAATATCATCATAATTACTCAAATCCTCAGGATTATTGACATCCTCAATGCCATATTATTTTGCTTTTTACTTACACAGTTTACGCGGCAAACTGTACGGTCGGCCACGTCCTACACTAATCCGCACACGTCCTCAACCGTATGACATTGCAGCTGCTGTCATTAGTCTGCTGAAGCACTACAATTGGCTCAAAGTGGCCTTCGTCACAACCCAAGATCCCGACTATGCTTTTACGGCCGAAATTGTGCGCGCGCGGTTAATCAAGCAGAGCATTCGGTTGTTGTATACCAACTCGTTTCCATATCCCCAACTCTATGGCATGTTTTCCAACCATTTCAAAAAAATTATCGAAGATTCCTATCGGATAGCACGTATCTATTTGGTTGTGGGCGAAGCTTACGATTCGGTCAGCTTGTTGGAAACGCTGAAAGACTACGGGCTGTTGGAAAAGGGTACAAATATTGTTTAAATTTTATTTTTACAATTTTAAGTGTTTTACGCGAAACATGCCTTTTAGCCGAGCGTGGGTCCGCATTGGGTGTAGGTAGTGGAGATCGGACCTATGCCCACACAGGCTCGAGTCTAGCGAAGTACCGCTAGATCGATCATTCCGTGTGTATATATCAACATTTCACTAATATTATTAGCATCTTTTTGTGGATTTGTTGTTTTTGAATTGTCGGCAGATGAATTTTAAGGGGATAAGAGTGTTATGATGTAATTTCTTGTACTACTATTGTCACTATTACGAAAAGGTTTGAAAGTTTCTGGTTTTATAGAAAGTTGATTTTTTTAAATTTTCTATGTTTATTACTTTGAATGTTTTACGAGAAACATATCTTTCAGCAGTTGACACTGTTTAGCGAAGCCGAACGCGTGGGTCCGCATTTTAGTGGGCCGGTGGTTGGATTCGAACCCGGATGCCCACCGAGGTCCGAATTCGAGCGCTGTACCGCTAGACTACCCCGGCTTTTTTGTACTCATTTTTATCTGGCTACCAAATTTTGTATCGCCGTTTAATAACTAATCAAATACTTCAACAATAAGAGAAAGAAATGGATTTAACTGCCTACTTATTGAGCCAGAATAGCTGTGGAAGCCTAACCATTAGCCGGATGGAATAAAGATCAAGTGATTTAGCTTGAACAGATATTGCACGAGGTCAGTTGTTTTATTACTTAATTGAGCGTTCGACTGTTTCATCATCATCATCATCATCATCGGGGCAAACACCCTCAAGTGTCGTATTTAGACTACTCTGGTGGGGGCGTTTATCCCCGATGATGATGATGATGGACATTGTAAGATGATTGAATCTAGTACTGGTTAATTGAAAATACTTAGTTATTAGTTGTTTGCTATTATTATTATTTCGCGCTGTATTTACCTCCTTTACCCCGCCATTTGTAATTAAATCCCCCACCATCTTGTGTCTCGAAGTTTTCCAGATGTCCCAATTGCTAAAGTAACCATTGGATGTTGTGTTGTCCTATTGCATAACCCTGTCTCACCCCCCCTCATTTATGCATTGTTTTGCACAAACAGGCGACTATTTCGTCGTGGGAATTGACAAACGCACGTACGATCCATCGGCGATCCACATTTGGTCGCAGTCGGACTTTGGCGGCAAAAGTGACAGTCAAAATCAGCCGACCCGACGCAAATATTGTATTCAAGAGGATCCCAACTGTTATCGATCCTACATGCAAATTACACAAACTGCTCCCAAGACGGAAAACCGATTGTTGTTGCAGGAATACAATCAGTGCTATTTGAAAAAAGCACCGTTCAATTTTGTCGTCTCGTCGCGTACGTATATTGCTACTGCTATTGCTAGTTGTTATGGATGATGTATTGTGGAGCTAGTAGTGGAACGACCGAATTGATAACACGGTGGTCATTCTTTGGTTATTTTTGTAGAGCAAATGGCCTAACCTGATTTTATATGTGCAGCAAATGTAGGGAATGATTTTTTTATCCCAACAGCTATTCACATACCTTGCAAGATATCGTGAAAGTATGGCAAATGTTTTTGTTCTGCGTTGGATGACAATGAATTTTATTCCTGTTTTGTCTGACGCGATCGGTTTTGAAACAACTCAAATGCGGGCCCACGTTTGGCTACGCTAAAATGCCCACTGCTGAAAGATGTTTCTAGTAAAACATTCAAAGTAGCAAAGATAAAATAAATAAAGTTGGAAAGTTGGATGAAATGATGGGCCAACAACAACAACACGAGTTCGTGGCACCAGTCACATCGTCATTGGTTCCACGTTGGCATAACATCTCGAATCATTCCCTTGGCATTGTTTACGATTTTTGGAAACGTGTCAGTCCACTGACATGGGCGTTGTTGGAGAAGAAATCAATTTTAAAAATAACCTAAAATTTGTTATTATTATTATTATTATTATTACGGATAGCTTAAATCCATTAGTAGAAGTGCATTTAGCATTAAAAGTAAGAACAATTCAAACGTTACGAACGGTCAAATGTGTAAGCATGTGGAACAATTTTTAAAATTGAAGCAAACAATAAGTAGAAGTGGGAAAGAATGTGAGAGACCAAAAAAGATATACAGTAATTCAATAACTGGAAAATTAAAAAAAAGAAGAACATTTTATAGATTCCTCGAATCATAGTTATAGTAAATAAATATGAGAGTTGTGTAGAGCAAGACACAAAATCGTACCAACCATTGAATTGTATGTAGTAAATGGGATTGTTCCCAATTGCTTTGTTTTACAATAACAAACACCTTTGTTCGAATAAAAAAAGAAATACTTTTGGAGAAAAAATTGATTTAAAAACAGCCTACTCATTTTTATTATTATTGTTGTTGTTATTATTATTATTATTATTGCAGTTAGCTTGAATACTTTATCATGAAAGTCCATTCAGCATTGTAAATTACAAAGAGGTTGATTTATTGGCATAAACAAAGCAAGTGAATGACCAATAAGAATTAAGGTTATACAATAATTGCAAAATGCATTCATTGCAATGCTTTTAGTCGTCAGCCCATAGGTTGAAGATTGAACAAGGCTTTTTTTGAAAAGAATGCTTTTCCCATGTCCATATAGAGTTGACATTTTGAAGTTGGGCTTGATCGGATACACATACGGTGGCAATGGTTTCCTCCCCCACCCGGTAGATGATAAAACCAACCAAGGGTAAAAGAATTTTAAAAAAACCTATTGGTTAACCTCCGTGAGTGAGTGTGAGTCACGTTGGTGCATTCTTCTATCATAAAGGGATTGTTTGACCTTGAAAATGTGGAAAAATCAATATTTACATAGCACTACTCGATTTGTATTGCGTCATCGTGCAAATTTGGTCATGTCATGACATGTGAATTTTGACAATCACACATTGATTTTGTTTATTTAGCGAAATTGGCCCGGTTTGGGAGTTGCGTATCTGTGCATGAATCTTACAACAGCTGCTTTCGCATGTTTCGATCGACCCCTGGTGATATCCAACGGGGCTAAACTCTTAGGGGTTTTGTCGAATGTTTTGGGGATAGACTTTACACGATCCAATGTTTTAGTTGAAGGATCACACCAAAAAATTCGAAATAAGTGCTTTCGTTGCCAGCGCGATATCTGACTGTTTACACCATGCAGTACTTGTGTAAATGTACAAGTTGGAAGACTTTCTGTTTCTGGGTGTATGCTTGCACCGACCTATTAAAGAGGAAACCCCATTATATCGCTGTGCATTCAATCCCTGCCGTGTTAGTATAGGTTTCTGGGCGCATCTAGTCCACGTGGAGAACAGTCAGGACTGTCATTATTATTGGGAATAAATATTTTACAAGCATGCTCAAATAGTCAGGATTATTAGCATTCTTATTTGCCAATAATAATACATTTCTTAGTGCTGTCATGGCTTAACAATATAAACCTGTTGAGATGCAATTTTTTACTAAATAAACGGTCAATAATAATATGCTTTCGTTCATTGGTTGTTGGCATCTACTAATCTGATTGGTACATCAATGATCAATTAGTCTTAGTTGTAAAAAAATTTGCCAATCATTTTTATTTGTCTGGAAATCATGTTGTTACTATTATAATTGTTCCCATTATTGATGTTATTATTAATAGTACAGAATAAAAATAGTATTACATGTTTGGAATAAATTATTAGTTTTTTGTGATTGTTGTAGTTAAGATATATGTAAAGTTACTCAATGCTAATTATTATTATTATTATTATCTGATTGCAGCTTAAATAAATTGGGAAACATATACATTATAGTGTAACATCCAGTTGTGCGTTAAAAACTCTCTAAGCGGAATGTGGTAATCTGGTTTTGGCTAAAACATTCCAAATCCTTTCTGTATTTTTATTAATTTTTTGTAACAAAAACGAATATTACGATTAGTAGTCCTATTTGAATAATGCTTATCAAAATTCCATTATTTCCATTGATGGAGTACTATTACTGAGATCGCCTACTTGTATGCGATTGATTGCCGATTCCGACTAACACGGGACCAAATGTGCGTACAGTTTTGGTCCAAGCTGTGTGTATACTACTTATATTCATTCGTTTTGGTTGGTGATCACCTCTTCACTAATTTCCTTATTTGTACGACTTCGTTGGCCGCGACAAGCCTGCAAAACGTAGAAGAATGACGAGCGTTCCCTGGCTGGTAGACAGCATCCTTGTGATATCACCACTGTTTACAAAGATTGACGAGATTGCCTGATTTTTTGTCAGAGATCAAGAAAAACGTTTGGCACAATGTTCGAATATGTAGAAACATTTTGTTGTTTCATGTTCTCTTTGAATTATGAGACTTTGTTGGTGTTGTTTTTTGCTCTAATTGCTGCCTTATTGCCCCATGCTTATTTTTAAAGCAAAATGGTTTTGTAATAATAATAATAAAACAACAACAGCAACAATAATCATAATAACTCAAATCTTCAGAATCATTAGCATCCGTACATAGCCGATTGACCAAAGGAGACAATCCTTACATAAAATCAGGCCAATTAGCTAACAAACGTCGTTATTCGTTTTGGTAGAGTGCTAGATTCGAGTTCCACCAAATGTCCGCTTGCCGATACAACATGTGGACTCACAAAACAATAATAGAATGTTTACGTGTTCTAGCCAATTACACGCAGTTCTACACTAAATGGACAAACTGTCTTTTACAGCACTATTGCCGTTAACAGTATTGTTGTTTTGATTTCGTTCAAAAACAGCCGACCAATCATGTATAAAATCCCATTGCTAACGATCGATTTTCGTTACAAATATTATGTGCTCCGCCAATTTGCCATCTATAATAGTGACCTTGTCCAATGCTATTTTCATTATATCAAAAAAAAACCCGACAACATAATGATTAGAAAACTATTTTGTTTTTTCAAACTATCTATATATGTGACAATGTTTTGGATGACAGATGCGTGAAGGTCATTTGAATATGAATTTTGTGAAAACTTATCAAATATTCTTTCTCTCTCTTTCCCTGTGTGTGTATGTATATCGATACACAGCTGATTTCCATTTGGAACCCGAAGCTGGCTATTTGGTCGATGCCGTGTGGCTGTATGCGATGGCAGCTGGAGAAATTTTGCGCGAAGGGGGTTCGTTGGACGACGTGAAAAATGGCGACAAAATTGCCGATAAACTCATTTTGCGACATTACGTCAGCAGTTTGGGCTACATCAACGAAATCAATGAACGTGGCGATGCACAAGTATGAGTTGTGTTCAATTGTGATACAATAATTGTAGCCATTATTGATCAGATTTAAATAAATAGGTTTCGATTCACCAGAACTAAATGCGGATGATTGTGTACAGGACTGCGCCAAATATTTACTCGTTGGTAGAATTATACTCAAACAGACGAGGGTTTTATGGCTAACATGGAATATAAGTTATTGTTCAATTGATTTTCGTTTTGGTTCTTTTAGCTCTAACAAGGATGAAGCAATTCAGTTGTTCCGTGTAGGTGTACACTTTTGATCAAAACGCATTCTTGATTCTGCCTTAACGTAGGCATTATCACATTTGCCTATATTGTTACCGTTTTCAATTCCATCACCTACTTTTGCTTGTCTTTCTATTAACACTTTTACCTAGTAGTCTAGCGGTACAGCGCTCGACTCTATCCTTAGTGGGCATCGGGGTTCGAATCCCACCACCGGCTCACTAAGTGCGGGCGTACGTTCGTCTTTGCCCAAATGTCCACTGCTAAAAGACGCGTTTCTCCTGCAAACATTTAAAGTGGCAAAAATGAAACAGACATAACCACCCCAACAAAAATACATATCAAAGTATCCATCTGTCTTTTTTCTATACATTCAAAAGGGCAACTACACCGTTGTCATGGCAATGGAAATGGATTCGATCAACGACAACAACGACATGTCTGTACGACCCAACCCAAACGACCTGCAATTCCGCAGTCCCCAATGGTACGACCGTTACACGCCCCTCTTGCCGTCCGAATGTCGGCAGTCACTTCATACCAACCAAACGGCGTGGTCGTCCAATGCTTCGGTCGACTATTCCGATCATCAGCCGCCTGTTGTTTTTGTGCCCGTTGGCATGTTCTACGCACCCGATTATCACGATTGGAAAGACGACACCGCGGTTAAATTGGACATGATGCATACAAGTCGTAAATTGAAACGAGCCGACAGCACCCAGTCGGAGACGGCCTTGTTTGGACCGACATTGGGCAAACAGGAGTGGCTGTTGAACGATTTACCTTTGATCTATCGGCTGACCAGACCGGATCAAGGTTATCAGTTTAGTTTTCTGGCTGGTAGGTGGTACAAGTCCCAAAATAAATTATTGTACTGCAATTGGGGTATAATGAATCTTTAAATCCTTATTGAGTTTATCAAAGTGCATATTAGGAATAAAAAGTGATTATAAATGATTAAAGTATCATACATGTAATTTTATACTTATCTCTGAGACTTATTTGTTTCTAAATATACAATGAAAATCTATATATGAAAGTCGACACCTATAGAATGGAATTTTGTAAAAATTCTATGGTTTAATTATTCATTTGGGTTTGATTTCCTTTGCTTAAATATTATCTCACAGCTAAGTAAAATTTATAATTATTAAACACTAATGGATAAAAAAAAACATTAGCCCTTCAATGATTGGTTGGTTTTTGGCCAATGAAAATAAAACAAAATGATTAGTTGAAATTCGACTCATAATAATACAAAATGGAATTAAAAATTGTCAGTTTTTATCACTCACAAGTGGTTTTCTTTTTAACAAAATGTTAATAACCATTTAAAAATTAATTGATTATTCTTACAATTATAATTCTTTTAACACTTTTTAATTATACATTTTAATGTGACATTGGTATGACTATAATAACGTTTTCTGGTTAGTTATTTTGTAAAATGACACATTTGAAAAAATTAAATACCTTCTAATTAAAAAATTGAATATTAAGTAACCAAAAAAAAGGTTTTACAAAACGTATTTGGAAGCATGCAGTTTGTTATAGTATACATGTTATTTGAACCGAACTATCTAAAAATTAGTAATAATATTCAATAATATGCATGTTTGGGACTGATATAAAGATGGTCTTGTCACAAATTACTGTTTTTTTGGTGATATGATCACCTATTCATTATTTCTACATTTGTACAGCATATTGAATAATCAACTCGGATATGTCCACAAGAGTAACAATCGCAGAAGGATAAAGGCGTTTCTTGGCTGTTGGGCCGCATCCATGTGGTGAAGCCATTGTTTGCAAAGATTGGCGAAGCCACGTCAGATTTGCTAACCTTAGCCCAACAGTTGTTACCTTTCAAGTACACTGGGTGTGTACTTGCACCCATTCGTCGAAGCGGAACGCCAGTTATACCGCTAATCACTTGGTTGCTGCTATGTTAGTATAGGTGCTTAAGTGTACCTAGTCCAGGATGCGCTGAGTAAAGACGACAGTTAGGAAAATGTATCCTGATCTCTTGTCGACAAAAGATATATCGAAAGAAGCAACAGTTTCGTAGTACTTCAATGTTTTGTCAGAAGACGGCATTTATCAGTAAGTGACAATTTAGCAAAGTCCTGTAGAAACTTGGAGGGCTTAAATCCATGCCAATTCAAGTTTCAAGTCTAACGATTTAGCCAGCGCCTTTTCCAGGTCATAAGCAACGTCAAACAAGAGTCAACACGGAACCAAATTCCGTGTTGTATCAAAATATTGGCCCCCATGTTGTTGACCCAAACATTTGAACTGTCAAACACTAAAATTGTCATTTGTCGCTACAATCAAAAATATTTCTTTCCAAATTACCGTATGTTTTGGGATATCATAAAATGAGTGGCTATAACTGGAAGTGAAATGGCACCAACCAGTGGATGGAATTTTCATAATTTAGTCTATTTTGGCAGTAAATGTCGAGTGTTTTTACAGGAGACATTCCTTTTATTATTTCCTAGTCCTGTGTGTGGTACTGTGTTGAGCCATTCTATTCATTGTGGTGAAGATTAGTGAATTGCTCAAGTTTTTTCAATGAGTTTGTGGATTACAATCTCGGCGAATTACACTCCACCAAATTAGGGGTATTGGAGAAAGGGAACAATTGATAGCCGTTCAATTAGATAAATTATTTTTCGTGTGGTTTTCCCAAGGCATGCCCTTTTTTATAATGTATGGTTAACAGGCCTGCCTGTCATCATCCCAAAGTAAATTTCCCAATGAAATAACACTAATAGTAAAAGCATTACACGCACACACCCTATTATGAAATGTCAAATATACCGTTGATAATATAATTCAGCACGTAGTTGAACCTGGCCGAGCCCAGCGTAGCACAATGGAATAGCTAAAACATTGAGTCACATACGATTAAAAAATAAATTATAACTGACCTTGAGTTTGTCAACCAATCAAACATCGAATGAGGTAATTCATCACCATATTTATCGATTATATATCATTTAAAATGAACTTTGTATCGGTCAGGCATCAAACTGAATTGGATTGGCGGTCGGCCACCTCTGGACGAACCGGTGTGTGGATTCGACAATAGCGAGTGCAATCGTCAAATGTATCGCATTCTGACCATCAGTTTGGCATCGGTGTGTGCGATTCTTGTCATATTGTGCGTTGGAGCTACATTTATCTACCGCAATCACAAGTTCGAACAAGAATTGGAACGACTTCAGTGGAAAATTGATCACCGAGATATTGTGATTCGGGTAAGTTGTCACAGCCCTACACACCCGTCTCTCGTTTTTGAAAGGATACTCAACGCTAGCGATATTCTAGTTCAACGGTTTCTTTATCGTCCATGTCGAGTTTCGGTTCTGTCGACACAACATTGAATGGTGTAGCACTTTTTAGTCGTGATTTGAAACGTAGATGAAAGCATTTCCTTTAAGTAATTGCGATTGAGTGTGTTTAATTTCCAAACATTTCATTGTGTCTTTACCACTTTGACGATTTCGCGGACGTTATATTATAATCGAATCCAATACTTGTTAATTGGGGGATACTTAATCTTTAGTTTTTTGTCCACATAGAGTGTGTAGTAACAGAAAACATCGTCAAATCAATATCGAATTATGCATACTACAGCATTTAAACTAACCAATGAATACAACGCTGCAATCACTAAAATGTGACGTTTGTTTTTTGAAATAAAAAATCGATCGAGTGGTCATGACCGGAAGGTGCTAAAGAACACTGAATAGTAAAGTGATTCTTAGTACATATTCACAATTCTAGCTTGTTGCAAATGCATCTTCTATTGTGTCCATTCGCTCAAAGATAATGTCATTTAAACCGTGTCCGATGTTTTAAAAAACCTATTCTATGTCGTGTGATATATTTATACATGCATATAGAAAACAAACAGCCGTCAAGAGTTTCCCATTTTCGCTTCGCAACTCAAACTATCCAACATCGACGATCCTTTCAATCATCTAACCGCCACTCTACGCAAGACGTCGCTGTCAAATCCCATTTCCAATTCGCTTCCGTCGTCCATCGAAGCGATCAAGCACACCACCGAACCGATTCTGCTGTCTTCAATCGACGTCCAACCGCAAATCTTCATTCCCGCCACCGTTCAACGCAAAAAGCGCTTGGCCATTGCAGCCAAGGTTAGCCAAAAAACAACCTACGTCCAACTGGACGAGCAAACGATTGACACGCCGTTGCGAGTAACCAGTCTGCCCAACCTGGACACGTTGGATGCCGGTCGGAAGGAAGACGACGATGCCACGACGTCAACCCATTCGCCACCAGTCGATGCTCATGTGCCTTTGAAAAAGTTGTCTTTCTGCGACCGGCCTGCACGCCCACATCACGGCATTTTGTTTTTCAACAAAAAGTTCCGTCCCCAAATCAACGTCGGTCCGTCGCTGACCAATGGCCCAACGGCCCCGTCGTCGTCAGCAGTGACGGCGAACGCCAACGAGCCGGGCACCAACACCAACGACTGGTCCAATATGCGGCTGGGCAAGTCGACATTGATGGGCTACTGCAAACACCAGCCAGTGGCCATCCATCTCATCCACTCGTCGCAGCCCGTTCTCGACCGCCAAGTGAAGAAGGCGCTCAAGGTTATGCGCGACATGTCACACAAAAATTTGTGCACTTTTATCGGCGCCTGTGTCGAAATCAACCGCGTGTGTGTCTTGTGGGAATTCAACAGTCGGGGCAGTTTGCAAGATATCCTCATGTTGAATCGTCCCAAGCTCAAGCCAATGTTTGTGAGCAGTCTGATATTCGACCTGATTCACGGACTGACCTACTTGCACGAATCCGACTTGAAATGTCACGGCAATTTGAAAATTACCAATTGTGTTGTCGACAGTCGGTGGGTGCTCAAGTTGACCGATTTTGGGCTAAATGCATTTAGGCAAGGTGAGTCGAGTCGAGTGGAGTGGCTGGTTCTGGTTGCGTGTGTGTGTGTGTGAGGCCAACATGGAATGGTTTGAGTTAATCATTGGGACATGGTATAGCTGATTTACATCGTCATGTGGAGTCACTACCGCCAACAAGAAAGTGAATGATTCTTCTAACTGGGGATTCTGGCATACTGCACAGTTACCTCTTTATTATTTCTATGTTTGTAGGGCATACTGAAACCTTCGATTTCGATGGCTTGATAAGCATAACAAAAGGAAAAGAATAACGAAGTTTCTTGGCTGGTAGACGGCATTCTTGTGACGGCGCCACTGTTTGCAAAGATTGACGAGGCCGCCTGATTTTGTGTCAGGCTTATCTCGCTTAGTATACATATACCGTAAGATACCTTTTAAGTATTCTGGGTGTATGCTTGCACGGTTCCGCAGTAGCGGAAGTCCAGTTATACCGCTGTAAACTCGGGACCCTGCTGTTATTAGTCAAAATGCCTTTCAGCACCTAGTCCAGGATGAATTGTCAGAAATATTACCATTATTGGAAATAGAAACTTTATGAGCATTAGTCTCAATCTTCGGTATTATTAGCATCCTAGTGGTAGGGCGGTACGGCGCTCGACTTGAATCTGAATGGGCATTGATTGGATCTACAACACCAGCACTAAATACAGGCTTACGTTCGGTTTTACTAAAATATCTACTTCTGAAAGATGCGTTTTCCATGCAATTATTTAAAGTGAATTGAGAAATATTTTTGGTATTTGTGATTTTTGAAAGCACTGTTGGAATTGTTCGATTTATTCAATAATAAATGCACTCAACTTGAGCTTAAAAATCAACATGTACTCAAATGATTAGATGGATTATGAGTTTTGCAATAGGGACGAGGAGCCCTGTTGTTATATCATTATACGACAACCTCATGTTGATATATTCTAAATTATGTTTCTAAAACGTTTTATCATCGATAACCATTTTAAATGCTAAAAAATAACGAATTATGTAAAATATTCAATAATAAGTTAAATTCTTGGATTAATCAATTAGAAATATTTGTAGAAAAAGTCATGCATATATTTCAGTTAACACCTACAGTATAATTTGTTTTTATTCGTTAAATGATAATTAGTATAATATGTTATTATTATCTGACAAAATTATTAAATAATTGTCGAAAATGATGAATTATTTTAAAATTTACAATTGTTTTCCAAGTGTTGGTTTTTTTCACTATTTGTTTCAATTCACAATGAAGTTTTTCAAAATGCTTTGCTATATTATGTCAAAAATTGAGTTTATATTTCGAATTATGAGAGGGAGGCTAGGCTGAATTCGGGAAGTGACTAGGGTATCCAACGTGGAACTGTTTCGGGCATGGATTTGAGTTCCACATGATAAACATTCAAACTTATTGACGCCCCCCCCCAAACTAGGGTGATTGGGGGTGCTTGAGTCCCAGGACCATGGCGCATCCAATCTTGTGACGATTTCTAATTAGGCTCGCTTGAACATGTTGTTTTTGCAGGGGTAGTCTGGACGCAGTGGGTCTAGTAGGAAATTAAAACAAATAATAATAGTCTAATTTCACTGTCCAATCCACTTTAGGCGAAAGTTTTGCACATCTCACTGCCAACACGTACTTCGATTCGTTGTACTGGACGCCTCCCGAGCTGCTTCGCAATATGTTGGCTATGATTATTCAAGGCAAGCTGAACAACAGCCTCTATCCCCACTTAACCGATTTGGCTCACCAACTGCTTGTCCAAGGCATTACCTTCTGCATCGATTCCAGTCCCAACGCTTGCGAATTCAATTGTTCGCCAATGTGGAATTCGACATCGAATGTCAAACATCAGCGGCGTGTGCTGCTACGACGGTCGCATGTCAACAAATTTTTGCATTTTATAGACCGGCAAAGGAACACGGCGGCAAGTATGGCAGACAAGAATCGACAGTTCGATGCCGAAATGGGGTTGGAAAGTCTCATTTCCAACGAGGTCAGTAGGCGGCATGTTCGGTTTTATCGGTTACATGTTTGTCATGCTAGAAAACGTCAATCAGTCAGGCAGGATTTGTAGTTTTATGTGGTTGTGATGCTACTGGCATCGATTTGCTGTCAGTTTTTGACCTTATTTAACTTTAGTCCAATAGTGAGGTGAATCAGCATCATTGATCTTGAGGATTTGAGTAATGATTATAAAGTCTCATTTTCCAATGATGGTGATATTCCTAACATGCGGTATATCCTGGACTAGGTGCCAACAGGTATCTAGACTAATACCAGCACGGACCGGCTGCAAGGCGATATAACTGGGCTTCTACTACTGTGAATGGGTGCAAACAGACACTCAGGGTACTTAAAAGGTATATTTATACCATATGTAGCCGTTAGGTCAAGGGAGATAAGCCTGATATAAAATCAAACGGCCTCGTCAATTTTTGCAAACAGTGGCGCTGTCTACCAGCCAAGAAACTTCCTTATTCTTTTCCGTTTGTTACGCTTATCTAGTCATCGAAATCGATCGTTTAATAAGCCGTAGAAATGTGGGAAATAATGGCGATTTGACTGTGTTACTAACCACAATGGAAAAAAAAACATAAAATGTGTTGATAGCATGATTGTCTAGCAGTACAGCGCTCGATTCTCTAACCTGGATGGACATGGGCTCGATTGCCACTACTGGCACCAAATGCGGTTCACAGTCGAAAGATGATTCCCATTTGAAATGGTTTAGAAATTCCAAATTTCTATAATAACTTTGGTCCTGTATTCAGATGTACGCAATGATAGTACGGTCCAGTGACCAAAACAGCCTGACTTTTAGCACAAACGGGTCATCCTTTTGAACACCCGCATGCAATGATGATAATGAACTTGTTTGTCGTATCTCCACACGTTGCATCCTGAAGCCAAGTATCGACTCTACAGCGGTAAAGCTGGACCAAACATTGGCCAACTTCATTCATTTTTGTAAAAAGTTACACCATCTAAAGGATGTCTTTGATGGCATCCTTGCTTACATTCACCGCATGTTCGCCATGTACTAACTAATTTTTCTCCACCCTTATTGCAATTCCATTGTCGACTAGGCATCAGACAAATTACCATTCAACATGGACGATTATTGCACATACAATCCCCACCATCACATGTCTCTTCCCACTGCCACGGTTGCCAATTCGCCACCACAAGTCAAATATTCGACAGCGACGAAAAAGCGTTCGACGATGCCAATGGGCGATCAACACCAGCACCACAAACAAATTGCCTTGCCATTCATTCGAGACGTCGTCAGAGCCTGGCAACTGGCCGACATTTATGCATTTGGCATGATCCTTTTCGAGTTGCACCATCAAAATCGGCTCTACAGCGACACGCATCACAACGCCCAAGAAATTATTCGGCGCATTGTCGTCCTAAATGACCAATTCCGAGTGCGTGATTGATTTTGCAATATGATTCGATCGGTTTGTGTTTCATATTGGGCCAATGAACTATGCAAATGTAATTATAATGGTGTAGTGGCCAGTATAGGATTATGCATTCATCCTACTTTATTGTTATATCTATTCATTTACTCAATTGTTGTCGGTTAGATGTTTTGACGCGAAATTGTAGCCAAGCTGTAGACAAGGACCTGTGTTGAGTGGGCACTCGATCTCATGTCCACCCACTCCGGTACACTTGATAAATAGCACATTGATTCTACGTATTTTTATTTGTTATTTGTCTTTTCCGTGTCAAAGGGGGAAACATTTATCTCAATGTTTAATGATGGTGATATTCCTCATTGTTCCTCCTCTACGTGGTACATCCTGGACTAGGTGTCTGTAGGTATCTAGACTAATAACAGCAGGGACTGAATACACAGCGGTATATCTTGACTACACTGAATTCCCGTTCAGTGAATGGGTGCTAGCATACATCCAAGATGCTTAAAAGGTATATCAAGGTGTCTATTTACTATATGTAGCCGCTTAGGTTTGCGGATCCGTCAACCGGTGTCAACCCTAAAGAAGCTCATCTTGTCCATTCCTGTGATTACTGCAGTCGTCACAAGGAAGCGGTTTTGTAGCCAATAAACTTCATTAATCCCTCCTCCAAGTTCCATTGGCATCCGACAACCTTTTCGTATATGAATTCGAGATGCTATTCAAACTTGGAATTAATGAAGAGGGATGACTGGTGCCACCAACTTATGCTATGTTTAGTGAACTGTTAGACAAAGTAAAATGCTCCATACACTGCACATACTTTTGAAATTGAAATTAGTCGATTGTAGTAGTGGGTTGGGTACACAGGTATTTTTAATTGCTTTTTGCACGGTACAGTAAGTATAATATGTCTCAGCCAACGTAGATACGATGTGTCAGTGCAGTCTCCCACGTTGCCTATGCGACTTTATGGTGACTCAGTCAACAGATGACAATTCAAACGTTTTTTCTTGTAACCCTTTACACACACCCTATCCACACCTACATACACTCAAATGCTTTCATTGTGTTCAAATAACGAATGATGACTGTGTTGATGATCGTGTTCAATGATGTTTGGATGGGGGCGTCAACGCTTAGCTGTGTGCTTTTCAGCAAACAACTTTGATACTCATCTATCGACATGTGGGGTCACCTCCTCATTTTGACTACATTTCCGTATGACGACAAGCTATGTCGAACATGTGCTTCCCATGGTATATGCCAAAAGCCCAAGAAAAGTAAAAACGTATGATGCCATTTCGTGGTTAAGAGACGGCATACTTGCAATGGCGTCACTGTTCTTATTTTTTACTATTTTCAATGTTTTACGAATGTGGGTCCGCACGTGGCAATCGAACCCATGCCCATCCAGTTTCGAGATGGGAGACTTTACACCAAGTGCCATTCCCATATGCCACACATCAAAATATCCATTGCATCAATAATAATAATAATAATAATAATAATAATAATAATAATAACTAATGGCATTTGATTGTATTGATTTTCCCATTCTTTTTCGTGTGCCAACTAGAAACAGTAGTTTGCCACAAATAGTGAACTGTAGACACCAACGCTCGCATATTTATGTCACTTTCGACTTGTTTATCGATTGACTATATGATCGGTGAAGTTACCCACACACATTGATTAGTGATTGTACACTAGTGTGTATGTGTGTGTGTGTGTTATTATCATTAACATGGGATAGATGTCAACTAAATATTGACCAAAGATGAAAATGCAAGGAAGAGGGTGGTGTTTCTATTCGTTGATTCCTTGTTTGGGATACATGATCCTACCAGCGCGTCAACAATGTAAACAAGAGTCCTGGAAGTTTGTGATTCCTTCGAAAGGCTAGAGAGATTTTACCTCTTCATTCAGTATACACAAAGACGATTCTCACAAATGTATTAATTGATACTGGAAACACAACATAGCAATTATGGTCTTTGTTTCTATTAGACTTCATTCCTGCCATAACAACAACAAGAACAACAAGAACAAGAACAGGATCAAAAGTATTGTATAGAAATTTGTTCTTGTTTTAACAAGCTTGTTTTGTACATTGATGCAGCGGACCAAACAAAGCGTAAACCAATCGTGCATTTATTTGGAATCTGCAAAAAAATGAAGATTGTTCATTGTTGTCCTTCTCGCTGATGAATGACCTTGATTCGGTCTTTGGCGCGTGTATAGTAGAAACTTGATGACATGTACTATTGGAAAACAGTGGGATGAACAACTTTAAGGGTTTGAAAATGGCTTACTTTTCTCAGTCCTTTCTGAGTGCTTCTACAGTCCCAATGTCCAATAATGGGGTGACATTGGCAGATTAACACGGATTATGGATAAAGTACATGTCAGGAAAACCGCGTTTCCGCTACAACTGACAAGTACGTTTTTCTCACATTTGCTCGTTTGGTTTTGGCAATTGGGACATGTCTGCCTCCACTTGGAATACAATATCAAACGACCTTTCAATAGATGTCATTCAGTTCGCTTTTGTTAGAAGTCTCAATTTCCAACAATGGTGATATTTCTGATTGTCACGTCCACGTGACTAGGTACACTTAGACACAGTGCATATAACTGGTATAACTGGGTTTCCACTTCGACCGACGGGTGCAGGCATACGTCCAGGTATCCTATTTGTATCTGTTGGACTGTGGGGAATATTAAAATCAGACGGCGGCTCCGTCAATCTTGATGCTAGTGACGCCGTCTAGCAGCCAAGAAACTTCCTTGTACTTGGTCGTTTGTTGTTCGCAAGGCCTTTGAGCCAACCGAGCTGGAAGCCAAACGTTGATGCGTCTACTTTATTCGGTATCGTCCAATTGGTCCTTACAAAGCATGCAGACACGTTTGATTCAATCATACCAACATGATATGTTGTTGTTGTTGTTCACAGGTACCTTACCGACCCAAGCTGTCTCTGCTGAGTTGTGAAGAAAAGTACGTCACCGATTGCATTGAAGCTTGCTGGACCGAAGACTGCACAGAACGTCCCACAATCAAGGTACGTTTTTGACGGCAGCGGTCGTGTTGTTTACTTATTGTCAGTTTTGAATGTCATTTGAATGGTGTGTTTTGACCGCGACAAGTGGACATAGTGGGCTGGCTGGCAGTGGGACTCGATCCCATGCCCACTAGACCACCCCGCCAAAGATAGGATTGTGCTATGCATCCTTTTCAAATAGTCTATCGATGATGGTGGCTAAGGAGCTACATTGGTGTCTGGATTGACATTCGTTCGATTTTCATCAAACAACACTCAAGCAGTTGAAATTCAAACAAAAGGTTCATTCTGTAGTAGTACTAGTAGTAGTAGTTAGGGTTATCTCCCTATGGGCTACATATTAAACGATCGATTTCGATGGCTTGATAAGCGTAGAAGAACAACAAAAGTTTCTTGGCTGATAGACGGCATTTTCGTGACGACGCCACTGTTCGCAAAGATTGACGAAACCGCTTAACTTTTTGTTAGGGTTATTTCTCTATGGGCTACATACACCTCAAGACAACTTTGAAGTACCGCCGTAGCGTCAGCCCAGTTATACCACTATGCACCCGGTCTCTGTGGCTATTCGTCTAGATACCTATGGGCACCGTATAGCGGTTGACTTGTTCGTTCGTTGACGCCATGTGGTTCATGTCGTTCGCTTGAGCACTTAGCCAACGGAAAAGCACAAAGGGGTTTCGTGTAGGAGTGCCCATTTTGCCACAAAGGAAGATCCGTTCGTGTGTTCACAAGGGACAATGATGGATGACATGATGGCATGATAAATTAAGCGTGAACTATATGCAGATTTTTGTTCGTGCGATGTGTATGTTGACTTGGCTGTGCACCAGTGTGTATGTCAATAGGCAAGGTCGTTGAGTTCTATTCATTGTCCAGATGTCTAGACACAATGATTTGTGTTGTGTAATGATGTATACCTATATCAAGGTTGTGCGCTGTATGAACAGTCGTCACGTGATGTATCTTTCGATAGGTGACAAAGTTTACTCTGGCTTATCATACATACACAAGTGATGCCAGGGTGATGGCATGTCATCATATTAAGCCCAATTGCAATTATAAGACTTAGCAAAATGATGGTGCAAACTTCTAAGGCTGGGATGTTTGGACGGGAAACGCACTTTTTGGCGAAGGTAGACGTGAGTCCGCGTTTGGTGCCCGTGGTGGTGGAGATCGGACCCATGTGCGATAAACAATGTCGTATGCGCTACAGAAATTGACAAGGCCGTCTGATGTTCTGTCAGGCTTGGACGTATGTCTTTCGATGGGAAAAGTAGCAAAAAAAAGAAACCAATGGGAGTTAGATAACCTTTTGTGAGTGTGTGTGAGCACTCGTAAGTTGGCGATGGAAACGTTTCTAGGTAGATGATAAAACCAACCATAGAAAAATTTTTTTTTAATTCTATTGGTCAGCCTTCGTGAGTAAGTGTGAGTCAAGTTGGTGCATTCTTGACCTTGAAAATGTGTATAAGGTGGAAAAATCAATATTTACCTTGTACTATACGATTTGCGTTGCGTCATTATGCAAATTTGGTCACACTTTTTGAAGCTTTTCCATCCCCCCAACTGCCGAGTAATCACACACTCACACATAAGGTTATCTGACTCTTATTGGCTCCTTCTTTCGCAACTTTTTCCCTTGGTTGGTTTTATCATCTACCATTTTCTTTCCGTGGTTTACCGTATGTGCGTGTGTTCGTCCAGTTATGCACGTGTGTATTCCTGCTTCAGAATGCACTACATGAAGCTATGGACAGAGGATTATAAAAAAATCTTACGCGTAGGCAAACGTGGTATGATGGTTGAGTCGAATACTCGTTAATTGGAGATTCGTTGTTTGCCCACATAGATTATAATAACAAGAGAAAGCAAACAAACCAAAACCACCGTCATTCATTCGGTGACGTCATTAATTCAATTAATACAATTAGACAAACTACAGTATTTAAACGAACAAATGGAAAAATGTGATGTTTGAAAAAAATCAATAATGATAATGATAATGTTTATTTCAGTGGTCATATCTGGAAAATATTATAACCTAGACAGTCAAATTAGTTCCATTCAAACGTTATTATCTGAATTTGCCATACGATCATTAGTGTAGTGCCCTAGATAGAATAACCTAATTGTCTACTGGTTCTAGGAAGGCCTTTTCAGCAGGTGTTTCACTCGTCGTTGAATAATGCACAAGCACGTAATCACCAATACCTACATGTAGCCCATTTCCCTCATACATCCATTTGCTTCTCATTCCAGCAAGTAGCTTCGCGACTGAAACCGATGTTCGGCGGCAAACATGCCAACATAATGGATCACATGGTGTCGCTCATGGACGATTACGCCCAGCAGTTGGAAAAAATCGTATCGGCACGCACCAAGGAATTGACTTTGGAAAAATCGCGAACGGACAATCTCCTATTCCAAATGCTGCCCGTTCCAGTAGCCGAACAGTTGAAAAGGAACAAAGCGGTACGTTTTGATGTTTATATTGACCTTGGGCAAAGGATGACGTGTAACGTGGGGGATAATTCGACGGAAAGTGTGCGTACTGGTATCAAGTGCAGCAGGAGGCAGAAAAATGTATGCAACACTTGTAAAGATAGGGTTGACTGAAAGCCGAAAGCAGTTTGTAACAAGGTTGTGATACCGTCCACTGTAGGTTGAAGCTGATTGGTCGATACGTATGTATAGGATAGTCTGTCATTTTATTGGTTTATGTGCAGGTGAAGTAGTGAATGCAAACACTTGTGCGTTTGCGGCATTTTGTCATGAAATCGGTAGATGGTAAAACCAACCAAGGGTAAAAAAAAAAAATTAAAATCCTATTGGTCAGCCTCCGTGAGTGGTGTGAGTCACGTTGGTGCATTCTTCTATCATGTATATAAAGTGGAAAAATCAATAATCAACATAGAGTCATCGTGCGTCATCGTGCAAATTTGGTGACACATTGAGAAACTTTTCCATTCCCAACTGCCGAGTAATCACACACTCACACAGAAGGTTGTCTGACTCTTACTGGCTCCTTCTTTCGCAACTTTAGTAGGAGGATGTCCAAAGACCCGTTTGCAATTGTCTTGAATCTAGTGGCATCGGATTTCTATCATCCTTCCTTAATGACATTCAGCTGTTCCCCTTTTAAGACAAGCTGCTGCTTCTGGTCATTTTCCTTCAATTGGTTCCGTATTGAATCAATTGTGAAGCATTATGATTATTAAATAATTGCTGCGTTGGTTTTAACTGTTCCTTTATTCTAACTGGATCGTTCAATTTATAATTCTCTGTTGTATAATTTGGTTAATTGTGCGCTCTAACAAAAGCCTCAATCCCATATAACTTCAAACGTAACTTTATTGTCATTCATTGTTTTATGTCTTGGTTCATTTCTGATCATCTCCCATAGACGGGCCTCAAAAATTATAACAGATATGTATGCCAGTGTGACTAACTTAGCAGTCCACAAGAGTCAACATTGGGTGGATACGGTTTCTTCGAGTTCCACCGCCGGCTCTTCTTCGTCCATTTGCTGAATAGCATGTCAAGACATTTGATCATTGACAACATGATACAATAGCAATAATTACCAATTATCGAAGTAAAATAACCAGAACAAATGAACGAACCAGATAGGAAACAATTTACACTGAAAACGTTAAATTCACATAGACCAAGTGGTTACAAATTTTGACAGACCAAAGTGATACAATATAAAAATGTCATTTACTGAAATTAATTAAAAAAAAGTGTTGAAAAATAAAATAATTAATAACAAAATTCATGAAATAATTAAAAGTGACATTTTAAGTTTAGTAGCATTGGGGGTTTTTTGTATTAAAGCACAATCAACCGAATTGTATAACAGAGAATCTGGACAGCCTGGATAAAGACAGAGTTTGTGGTAGGAAAGACAATTGTCTCCACTTTGTCTTACCAAAAACACTTATTTCATGTAAAACGGAATGCTTCAAGTAGGGTTATACGTCTATCGATTTTTATACCATGTGAAAATCGTCAATCCAGGCACGATGTTGAGAGTGAGAAGGCTTTAATACATTGACTCATCACTAGAAGAGACTGGAGATTTGAATGCAGAGATAGCGCAAAGAATATAAGCAGGATGGTGCAACTGGAGGAAAGTTGCAAGAGCTTTGTGCGACAGGATAATAGCAAGGACAGATCGGCTTGATTTATCGATTGGGAACGTGGAGGATTAAGACAGCCCAAGAGAGAAAACTGAAGTCAGTCGAAATGAAGATGTTTCAATGGTCGTTGAGAGTGGCTAAATTAAACAGAATAGAAAATGAAGTTGTTAGAAGAAAACTGAAAGTTGTCGAAGCTCATATAAAAATTCAAGAAAGAAGGTTAAAGTGGTATGGTCACGGGCTGCGTAGAGAAGAAAAGTACGTTACAAGGCGAATAATGGCGCTGGGAGTGGAAGGTAAAGGAAGCCGTGGTCGATCAAAGAGACGATGGTTGGATTGTGTGGAAGTCGATATGAAGGAAAATGGACTGACAAAAATTGATCCTACGGACAGAACCAAATGGGATATTGGTGTAATTGAAATGCGCAACAATGATTGAACAACAATACATTACTCTTTGATTTTGATTGTCTTCAGCTTTCTCATCATTTATAGAGGGTCAGTGTTTCTGGGCAACTTTCTCATCTTTTACAGTATCGAACCATTTTCATTTTTTTTTTCATTTTGGTTGGTGACGTGGTCACCTCTTTATTATTTCCCATATTTATACGACATAGCAAACGATCGATTTCGATGGCTTGATAAGCGTAACACAAACGTAGAAGAATAACAAAGCTTCTTGGCTGGTAGACGGCATCCTTGTGACGTCGCCACTGTTCGCAAAGATTGACGAGGCCGCCGGATTTTTTGTCAGGGTTATCTCTCTTAGCCCAAGGGCTACATATGGTATACGTATACCTTTAGATACCTTTTAAGTACCCTGCATGTATGTTCGCACCCACCCGCCGTAGCGAAAGCCCAGTTATACCGCTGTGCACTCGGACCCTGCTCTTATTAGTCTAGATGCCTAGGGGCACCTAGTCCAGGATGCACCACGTGGAGGACGAACAGTTAGGAATATGACCATCATTGGAAATTGAGACTTTATAAGAATTACTCAAATCCTCAGGATCATTAGCATCCCAGGTATCGAACCAATTTAGAGCATTATGATGATTAAATAGTTTTATCGTATTTTTTTTAATTACCGATTTCCCTTCCTGCTGCAAACCCTCCTCTTTTATCCAGGCTTGGGAATGGTTAGATCTGATTATTTCTGATCTTCTTTAGGCCTATTTCTATCAAAGGCTTTGCCAACATTATAGAATACAAAAATTGATAAGATGAATGTTTTCAATGTATAAACAAGCGGTCTAATGTACCTGGGAAGGTGGATGATTTTATTTATCAATGTGTGTAGTGTACAAAATATGACCGTATCTTAAAATTATGGCCAGTGTGAAACTGGGTATTTGTATTTTCAATATTGCAATATAATAAAGTATGAGAAAAAGTCAAAATGGAATCTAATCAGTTATTGACCAGGTAACACTAAATTTGTGTAAATTTTTAATAAATAATTGTCGTTTGATGCATTTGGTAGTTTTTTTATGTTTATTACTTTGAATGTTTTACAATAAACATGCCTTTCAGCAGTGTGGTCTAGCGGTACAGCGCTCGATTTGGACCTGGGGGCTTCGGATCGCACTACCGGTACCAAAATGTCCACTGCTAAAAAATGCGAGTTCCCCCCGCCAATGCACAAATAAAATAACAAAAACAATGAAAAAATTATACAGACAGCTTTTCTATCTTTTATAAAGGGTCGATATTTCTGGTCAGCTTTCTTTCCATTTGGTTGTGTGCCGAACCAATTTAGAGCACTATGATGATTAAATAGGACCTGCCGCAAAACCTCCTCTTTTATCCAGGCTTGGGAATGATTAGATCTGATTATTTCTGATATTCTCCAAACAGAATTTTAATTTTAATTTTAATAGTGATCCATTATTATACGTAGTTAGAACAAGTTTGCTTTTTATAGACCGTATGCAATATTTAACCAAAACGTTTTAATTGTACAGTCAATCTACGGAAA
Organism: Cardicola forsteri; assembly: GCA_025895645.1. Classification (NCBI taxonomy): domain Eukaryota; kingdom Metazoa; phylum Platyhelminthes; class Trematoda; order Strigeidida; family Aporocotylidae; genus Cardicola; species Cardicola forsteri. The sequence goes on along the minus strand of JAKXYG010000109.1, from coordinate 80,427 downwards.
TTTGTAATCACTAAAACATTTGCCCTACAACTATAATCTCTAAATGTATACAATTACTTTTATAGCAATAATTATAGATATACAAGTAATAATCGTTTTCCGCATTGTGTTGATACTATATCATTTCCAATTAAGTAACTACGTTTTGTATATTTTTATTTTATTACATTGGCTAACTACGTTTTCACCGTCAGTATGCAATCAGGTTTTCTATTTGTAGACCGAATTTTACACCTACTCAAACATTTTCTACCCACATTCAAATTAAATTCTATTGGTCAAAATTGTAGTATTCTAATCAATGAATGGTCTATAGATGACAAGTAATCTGATTGGTCAATTTTAAACTACCAATGAAAGTAGAGGAAAAAAGCAAATGCATTATCAATTTTCTTTTTTCCATAATTCAAATCTATTTTAGGTTCAACCCGAAGCATTTGACATGGTTACAATTTACTTCAGCGACATTTGCGGTTTCACCGAATGGTCTTCAACCGCCAGTCCGTTTGAAGTTGTCAACCTGTTGAACGATTTGTATACTCGATTCGATGCCGTACTGTCCTATTACGATGTGTACAAGGTAGAAACGGTGGGAGATGCGTACATGGTTGTAAGCGGCCTGCCTGCGTCTAATCGTGAGTTTATGTCACTTCGTTATTAGCAGTGAAATGCTCCACTGATGATGATGTTTCTGACTGTCACATCCCGAATTAAGAGCACCTAATTACCTAGACTAATGCAACATGGACCGAGTACACAGTGGAATAACGGGGTTTTCACCAGATGGATGCAAGCATACACCCACAGTACTTAAAATGTATTTTAAGATAAACATGGCCGTCGGTAGATAACCTTGATAAAGAATCGGACGGCCTCGTCAATCGTTGTGAAAAGTGACGCTATCTCTATGATGCCGTCTACCTGCTAAGAAACTTCGCCATTCTTTTCCGTTGGTTCGATCTATCAAGCCATTAGAGTCAATCATTTAGCATATTGTCACAATATAAATAAATACTGACAAACTGATTACGTCAGCAACTGGGGAACAATTTTTTTTACAACCCCATGCTAAAAACACAATGCAAAATAAGAATTGAAAATAAATGAACAAAGAATTTATAACAAAGCAACAATAGGATGGTCTAGCGGTACGGTGCTCGACTTGGACCTGAATTCAAGTGCCACCACCGGCCCACATTCGGCTTCGTCAAAATGTCCACTGCAGAAAGATGCGCGTTTCCCTTGCATAACATTCAAAGTAGTAAAGATAAATGGAATCAATACGACAACGGCAACAAAATGTTCACTAATGCCAATAGCAATGACTCCCAATGCCATGTTAAACAAATCACGTTCAAACGGTTTTTGCCAAACCGCTTTTCGATTATTATTATTATTACTAGTTTTTGCAATTTAGCAGCTTGAAAGGGTCACCTAGTTTGTAGACACATCTGATTGTTTGATGTTGATATGATCTGAAATCACACTGTCCGAAGTGTTGGCCTTAATTCTTATACTGTTTTATGCAATAGAGCACTTTGTGATACATGGAATTATTTATTCGACGAGTGGACACCGTGACACAAACAGATGCAAACGATGGTCAATAGATGTGTCGCAAGTCCCGTGCTACACCGGTACAAGAATAAACACATTTTGAAATGGTCGATTTTTATTTTGAGAAATCAATGAGTACTTGTCGCATTACTTTTTCACTCTATCAAGATTTAGGACAAGATTGTTATTTTACTTTGTAGTGATTTTGGTCTAACGATTTATTCATTCATTTTGGTTGGTGATCACGTGATCACTTCTTCATTATTTTCCATATTTATACGGCATAGCAAACGATCGACTTTGATGGCTTGATAAACGTAACAAACGTGGAAGTATTTTGGCTGGTGACGACATCCTTGTGACGTCGCCACTGTTCGCAAAGATTGACAAAGTCGCCTGGTTTTTTGTCAGGGTTATTCCCCCACTTAGCCCAACGGCTATATATGGTATACGTATACTTTAAGATACCTTTTAAGTATCCTGATTGTATGCTTGCATCCACTTGCTAAAGCAGGAAGCCAGATATGCTGCTGTACACTCGGTCCTTTTTGTTATTAGTCTAGATGCCTGTGGACACCTAGTCCAGGATGCACTACATGGCGGAGAAACAGTCAGGAATATGACCATTATTGGAAATCGAGGCTTTGTATAAGCCATTACTCCAGCTCCAAGTATTTATTAATTTTCTGGCATTTTGCATTTTTATTATTTATCAATAGGTTTTTAAGGGATTATTTATTTTTAGAATTGTCAGATTAGATGTAAACATTTGTAGAACTTGGTGTTACGTGTGAGTGTATGTGTGTGTGTGTGTAGACGTGGCAATTCAAAACTGTAAAGCATTTGTATATCGACGACAGAGGAATGCAAATATTTTTTAGAATTTGTCCCAATTGTAGTGATATTGCTGATTCCACCCTACGTCTAATTTTTGTACATCCTGGATACAAACTAACACGGATTGGGCTTTGAGGACCCAGCATCTAGACTGGGCTGCTACCTTGGGCCACGACCTCAACACAAGTTGGTTACCATTGATGAACGACGAATGTCAACATATGTCGCCACGTTGGTACGTTGGATGCTAAATGATTCACGAGGATTTGACTAATGCTTATAAAGTTTCAAACTCCAATGATGGTGATACTCCTGACTGTTCGTCCTCTACGTGGTGCATCCTGGACTAGGCCTGTAGGCATTCTAGACAACAGGGACCGAGTCCACAGCGGTATATCTGTTCTCACTGGACTCCTGCTTAGTGAAGGGCTGTTAGCATACACCCTGGATGCAAAAAAATGTATCTTAAGGTATTTGTTTACCATATGTAGCCGGCTAGGTTAAGGGAGTTCACCCTGACAGAAAATCAGGCCTCAGGTCCTTATCCTGTGCAACCTAAAGTGAAACTTTGATCTAACAGAAAATATACCTATTGGAAGAAGAGGAAAGGAGGTCAAAAACGTATCTTGGAAACAATGGCTAAGTCGGTTGGACTGACATATCCGTACACGCCTCCAAAATCGTGAACAATGGAAGGGGATTGTTCGAGATGCTATGCGAATTTGGAATTAATGAAGATGTGGCGGCTTTGCCACTAACTTTTGTTGTTTGTTGTTGTGAGTCCGAGGCTTCTTTCCTGGCTGGTCCAGCAATACGTACAGCACTCGATTCCAATCAGGGCAGACATGGGTTCGATTCTCACCACCGGCATTCGATGCAGCGCACGTTCTCTACTGACAAATGCTTATCCTGTTTAAAGTAGCAAAATAATGGAAGGCAATTTTTCGAAATGTTTTGCCAATGTGGCCCAGGTGATCGTAAACTAAAGAACGACTGGGCGCAATCAAGCCCTTTCAGTGTCAATATGGCGAATTGCCAATAGTAACGGCTGACATAGAAAAATGGACGCAATGTGATTTGAATCATTTCTTACTGTCTATGATGTGAGTACGGATCCAGTTTTGCAACTCCAGATACTTTTCTCACTTTTTGTCGCTTGCTTCCTTCAATTTTATTATTCCATTTCTTTTTAATTTTGGCAATAAGAACATTAACATACTTTTTACTTGGAGATCCATTCAGTTCATTTGTAAATAATTGGGAATATGTTTTATTTACAAACATTTTCTACACACTAAACACGTTTATTATATAAATTTTTGATATAAAATTTGACCCAATTTAATTTCATTGACTGATCCAAATTTAGTATAATCCTATGTCAATTGATAGAATAAATTAGACAAAATTAACCCCAACATTTCAAATTAGCCATATCTACTTATTTATTTATTTATTAATATAGACTTTAATACATCGATAGGGGTACATTCAGTACATACACACACACATACATATGTAACATATAGTTAGTTCCATCAAATTAAACAAAATAAAAGTCCAAAGCAAAAGTCTAGACAAATTAATCAACTTATGTCATATCCAGTGCCATGTAAGGTTATCATCATCACAGTATTTATCCATTTAGCCAGAATTATTCAAAATAATTGAAAACAGATGTTGACATGTCTTTTCACATTGATAAGCAAATGCAAATCATCAATATACTTGTTTAGCCAAAATTGTTGACCTGTATTGTCGCATCAATTAGTAAACGCAAATTATCAATTTTATCATCAGCCGATTTTGCATCGAAAGATGGTGTTAGTGCCAATGGCGTATTTTCCGGTTAAATTGACCGTAAAGCACGTTGACATCATCAACTGAGATGATATTTTCGTTTACGTTTGACATGTTGACTTTAGATACATTTTCAAATAACGTAGTGGGTACAAAAAAAATTAATTCTACTACTGGATTTTATTGTCAAGACGAATTGTTATTATTAAAGAAGGAAAATAAATATATAAATATAAATAAAATTATATGTTTATATAATTCCAAATATACATTGATGAATGAAAAGATAATGACAGATAAAAATAAGTTGTAGATGCAGTCGTGGTAAATTAGAGTAGCGCAGCCATTTGAAAGTCTATTTTATTGTAGCAATTTTCAAAATTACTTATATTAATTATTATTATTATTTTTGATCAATCAAATGTTTGGTGCAAAATTCTTTGTTTATATATAGGCACGTATTTTTGAAGTGGATATATAAAAAAAAATATTACTGTAGACAGTCATTGTTTTTAATATAGTAAATTGGAAAAAAAAACAACTTACAAAACAAGCTTAATAAAATGTAACATTATTTTATTATTTTAAAAATGCTAAATAATGAATTTTAAAGACAAAAATAGAAATTAAAAAATGATTTTTTAAATGGTTAGTTGCTTATTATAGCACAAAGTTATTTTTGGTTATGTTTTTTGCTCCCACAATTTAGTAAATCATTTTGAAAAATTCAAATTGGGGTGTGTTGTATAAGCTGCTTTTTGTTAGATGCAAATATTCAGTTCAAAATCAATTCTACTGAAATATTAAAGTGAAAAATTAGTTACACTAATAGAAATATAAATTTAAAGCATTGGGTTCCCTTTATAATTCCAAATAAAAATATGAGACGACGTAAACTGTGAGATGAATTCATTTCGTATATTCTCGTCAGTCACAAACATATAACATTTTAGTATATATATATACAAAAAAGGGTAACATTTACATTAGTACAACTCACAAACATACACACATAGACCTTACGACCAAGCTGAGTTCAATGTAGTGGCTAATTGTTTTTGTGCACCCAAAGCAGGTTTTACTGTGTGAATATAAACAGATTCGATAATTTTTAACATATTTGAAGCTGGAGAAGTAATCAGCACTTTAAAACAATTTTTAAAATTGATCTGATGTTTGGTTTGTAGTAGATGACGTAATGTGGGCGATGTGCATGAGTGTTCACTTCCGTTTGACCTATTATTGATCCAGTTTGGAATATATAAATTGTCCCGCTGTGGTCCATCCCGCGACTTAGACTTGGTTTGGCATCGGCGTTCAAATCTGCACCAGATTTGGTTAAAATGTCTACTGCTGAAAGCTATGTTTATCTTAAAATATTCAAACTAGCAAAAATAAATAAGTAGAAAAAGCAATTTATATTACATTTGTTGTCCATTTCACCAGCTAATCACGCCGGAGAGGTGGCTAGTATGTCGTTGCGTGTATTGAAAGAAATCAAAAACGACTTTCCGTTGTCTCTACGCATCGGCATTCATTCGGGTCCTTGTGCAGCGGGAGTTGTCGGTACGAAGATGCCTCGCTATTGTTTGTTTGGCGATACGGGTACGTAATAAAAACATTACATGATGAATTAAACTACTTAAATAACATTTAAGTAGTCCAATATATTGATCAAACTTCCTATCGCTATTTTAGTGAACACAGCAAGCCGGATGGAAAGCAGTAGCGAACCGTGGCGCATTCATTGTTCAGAACAGTGCAAACAGGAGTTGGATCGGTTGGGTGAATACGTTTTGGAAGAACGTGGACTTATTCCGTTGAAGGGCAAAGGCGTGGTCCGCACCTATTGGCTCAAACACAAAACACGGCCGAGTGACCGCTGCGACAAGGTTCGACTTTTTATTGATTCCCACTGTTTGACAAAAATAAACCTATGACTGACATGTTATTGACGTTTTAGCCAAAGTCTTTGTTCAGTCGAAACGCAACATTTAGTTTGAACTAGATCTTTATAAATAATTATTAGCCAACATTTCTGTGATTTATCCATTATTTTACCTGGTGAATTCAGATTAACATGGATAAGGAACCGAGTGCACAGCGGTATAAATGGGCTTCTACCTTGGTGGATGAATGCAAGCATGCATTCAAAGTACTTAAAAGGTTTTTCAAGGTATACGTATACTATATGTAATCGTTCATTTTGGTTGGTGATGGGATCACCTCTTCATTATTTTCTATATTTATACGACATATAAAATAATCGACTTCGATGGCTTGATAAGCGTATCAAACGTAGAAGAACAACGAAGTTTCTTGGCTGATAGACGATGTCCTTGTGACGTCGCCACTGTTCGCAAAGATTGACGAGGCCGCCTGATTTTTTGTCAGAATTATTCCCCTTAGCTACATATAGTATACGTATACATTAAGATGCCTTTTAAGTACTCTGGGTGTATACTTGCACCCACCCACCGAAGCGGTAGGCCAGTTATAGCGCTGTGCACTCGATCCCTGCTATCATTAGTCTAGATGCCTTTAAGCACCTAGTCCAGGATGCACCACATGGAAGAGGAACAGTCAGGACTGTCACCATCATTGGAAATTGAGACTTTGTAAGCATTACTCAATTCTTAAGGATCATTAGTATATTAAGAGAAAAATTAATTGAACGTCTTGAACTACTTGAAACACCCGACCACATCCTAAACTGGTTACAAAATTATTTTTCAAAAAGAAAACAGTTTACACAAATTGGTCTTAATAAATCAGAGTTCTACAAGCTACAGTACTATCTCCGTTTTTATTTTTACTGTACGTTCAAATTAAATCAGACAAACATATGTGCTAGTAACAAATTTAAGCATCATCTTGGGGTAAACATAAATAGCAAACTTACCTGGTGTGATCATGTAGAGCATATATTTGTAAAAACCAAATCCTTATGCTACTACATAAGAAGATTGAGAAAACTAAATGTTAACTATATTACTAAATTGTTTGTTACATCTTGTTTTTATCCTCTAATATTATATTGCTCTCCTGTAATTTTTCCTGGTCTATTAGAACAAAATTATGTCGTTTTAAAAGATGCATATCATTGGCATCAAAATCTGCAGGAATCAAATATTGAATGATATTGTAAATAAACATGTTAAATCCTGAATACAATTAGCATGAAGGATTGGAGGTAACAGCACTCACCCACTACATACAGCTTTAAACAAATTTAAAGCTTCTGGAAAACCACGGAGAACCTACCTGCATATGAAAGCCAAAACTAATCAATGCAAAAACTCACGTCTGCCATACTTATCCAGAATCAAACAAAATTGAACTTTTAACAAACCTATCAAAGTAGGAATCATTCCATTCACGCATTTATTTGAACTAATTTGGACATCCTGCAGCTTAATGTAACAACTGTACCTTATAATAACTCATTCAAAGTATAGTAATTTTGATTTTTTTTAATTACATGTTTACTGTGCTGCCTATATTTATATTCACTAACATGTGACATTCTATATTTTATTTTGTTGTTATTTATTTATCTTTATTGATGGTGAAGATGTATTTTACTCTGAATGTATCTCTAGTGAGATATTACAACTTAATGTAATATTACTATTTATTATTATTATTTAATAGCTATATTCAAAAATGGCAGATGATAGTACACCTATGTGGATTGCATCCAAGAATGGTGATAAAAAGAAAATGTCAAATGCACTTTCGACTGTAAGTTTAAATATAAATTTGCACATGCATATTATGTATATAGTATAGTGAATGATATTTATTGTGTGTGTATGTATGTGTGTATATATGTGTGTAATTGAATTGATTTTATATCGGATAATTGGGGGGTTGTTTTAAAATATAAATTGACACTTTTTGGCTTATTTTTAGATTATTATTATTTCTAGGAACGTCTCTGAACAGAAGGGAGAAGTGTTGTTTGTCAATGGGGCAGTTAGACAATGCCACCAGAAATTGTCGTTGTTATATGGTTAAAACAATGATAACTGTAACACTTGCAATTGTTGTTATTATTACAATTACAAAACTAGTTGCACCTTGAAGAACACGAAGCAACAAGATGGTAAAAATTACCTGCGGGCACACGTAATAAGAATTGGTCCCTTTGTACAACCCTTAAAAGAGTTACTGCGCACAACAACAAAAGTTGATGGAAGAGCCACTTCTCCAAGTTCGCATAGCATGCCGAATTTGTGGACGAAGAGGTTGTCGGATGTGAATTGAACTTAGGGGCAGGGGGAGGCTAAATGAAGTTTCTTGGCTAGAAGACCGCTTCCTAGCGATACATAGATACCTTTTTGGCATCGTGGGTTCATGCTTGCATCCATTCACTAAGCAGGAGTCCAGAGAAAACCCGGTTAAAGCGCTGTGGACTCGATCCATGCTGTTCTAGATACGTATGAACATCAAGTCCAGGATGCACCACATGGAGGAGGAACAGTCAGGAATATCACCATTATCGGAAATTGAGACTTTATAAGCATTAGTTAAATCATGAGAATCATCTGCTGATGATAACGTAGTTAATTTAAGGTCGTAAATTTGGAAAACATAACTCACTTCCAATAGATTATTATATATTTGGATATGCTTATAGATTGAATATAAAATAAATAACATTAATGTTCGAACTATTGAATACCACATTGCATTTCAGCAAGTGTTGCGTCTACATTTAATTTTTTGTGTTAATTTTGACTAGGACATAAGTAAGTCGGTTTTCAGCTTAGAGCTGTTGCTTTAAAATGAACATAGTCCAATCTTGGAGTAATTTTAAAATGAACCAATCAGAGAACAATACTCACATCCAATAAAATTTACTCAAATTTCGACCAATTAAAAATTGTATGACTTCCAATGATCCGCTATAGAATGAATAAATGGTTGTTGTTGTTCTACTACTTACTTTGGGCTAATGTTACCCGCCACCCACCTTTCGGGAAAATTCTTATTTATTAATTGTAGTTTTACGTCAGATGAACATACTGTGTTATCAAGACATCTTTTTTTAACGAATGCAAAGTATCAGTTAAAAGAATCATTAATTCCATTAAATTATATTCCCATACTACGTACCAGTGACAATTGTACCGAAAAACAATGTAACCAGTAAAATACAATCTTTGGTTTCCATTCATAATAAGTATAGGTAAAACAAAAAATACAACAATTTTATTATTGCTTATGAAAATGTAATTAGTGTTTTGTAATGTCACATAATTTAAAACAGAAAATATTCATTTTGTACAAAACCAATGGCTGCTTACATAAATATAATTATTTAAGTTATTTCACGTTCCTCATTCTACCAAGTAAAGGTAAATATTTATATGCCGCTATTTTTACTTCTCCATGATTTTTTGATTTTACGTTCTTTAACATTTACAGTTTCTTACAAGCCTATACCATATTATTGACTAGTATCTTACATTACAATTGAAAGTGAATACATTTAACAATTATAACTTTACATTTACTACAAATAATAATTTATTCCATTTTTCATTTACTTCTTCTTAGGTACAGTTCTTTCAATCAATTTCCCATAAAAAAAAAATTCACATTTTTGGCTACTTTTCTCATTGTCAGTAAACAAAATTGACCTACTTACAGTGCCAAAAATCAATTTCCTATCTGATCATCGGGTTAGAAAAAAAAAGGTTATTACACCACACACGCACCAACATTTTCTACCCACTAGGTTTTCTTTGCACAATTCTTATTGGTTTCCATATCGCAAAAATTTTCAAAAAGGTGGCAAAAATAACATGCCCTTACTTTGTACAAGACCAATGCAATGTTTGTTATGGAGACGGGTGTTTGTACATAGTGTTTTACTTTTGGTATGCAAAATATTGATGTTTTTAAAATCAGTGTTTCATTTGTTATAAAACAAAGTGCCAACATGGGAAATTGTTCCACTTTGCTTAAAACGCTGAATTACACTTTTTGCTCCGGTCCTTACTAGTAAAATTATTGAATTGTTGTTAATTATACGTTTTACGAGTAAAAAACTAATTTATTGTATCACAAACAAGAAAAAAAGTGCATAATTTTAACAAAATGTAAAATAATATCTTATGATTCATTCATTGTATTCGAGGAGATGTATTGAATTTTTGTTTTAATTGTTTGTAGAAATATCGACTTTTAACTGTAATTTTAATACAAATCAATACTTTAAAAATATTACTCAATATTTTGGCATCCCAGTTTTTTGGTAAAAGTGGTATAATTTAAGCCAATAGAAATGAGTTTACAATATGTTCCAAAAATGCGGGGGAGTTCAAAAGAAATTAGACTAACCAATTAAAAAATTGTCATTATTGTCGAATAGTAAGCAATAAATAAGTAGTCAGTTTATTAAAGTTGAATTTTTATTTGACGAAATGAAACATTGATAAAGATGGACAGAGAATTGAAAAATATTGTAAAAAGATAATTGATTTTTATTTTTGGTTTTTGTTCGTATTATGAACCAATTGCAACAACGTCAAATCTTGTTTTTCATGTATATTTAGTGTATTGAAAGTAATGGGAAAACGATTTCACGTACATAAATTAACATCATATTAATTATTGTAAAATTCTTTTTCGTAATTCCTGTTGTATAGATGTCTTTAAGATATGACTCTCACTGTTTTTGTATTTTTAAACAAATGTTTCTATATAAATATAGAATCAAATGTGTATTACTTTTAAATCATTTATTATTGTTTTAAATTATTATTATTATTATTTATTTTCATTAAATAAAATTTAGGATTAATACCCCTTCAATTTTGTCGCAATATTAGTTTTAAAGGTTGTATATACGAAGCATAAAGAATTAAAAACAGTGGTATTTTAAAATAATAATTGGGCTTCCGCTACGGTGAATGAGTGTAAGCAAACATTCAAGGTACTTGAAAAGCATCTTAACTATTTCATATGTAGTCCTTAGGCTAAAGTAGATAATCATAGGGCCTCGTTAATCTTTGCAAACAGTGGCACCGTCACAAGGCTGCTGTCTACCAGCCAATAGAGTTTGTTGCGCTTATCAAGCCATCGGCGTCAAATCGTGACTAGGTTACGAACTGTAGTGAAAAATGAAATGGTTCTTAACAGAAATTGGTAACTTTACATGTCTTCGTTCTCAAGTAACTCGACTCATACTCTCAACAAAAGGCATTTAATTTCTTTCATTCACACTTGACATGCGAGCCCTTTTTTGATTTTATAAAGTGTTTTCTAAAAAACAAACTTGCAAGTTATAATTTGTAGTTTCATCAATTCAATAGAATGAATATACTTTATACACTAGCCAGTAAATAATGGCATTTCTACTTTAAAAAAACACGTGTTATATATATATATAATTATTCAATTCGCTCTTACAGTACAACCACCCCATAATGCACATGACCCCAGTGGAATCTGTAGCATCAATAAACGACCGAATGGCCCAAACGTCTTCAGATCACCATAAACTTTTATCCAACTTGGCTGCGTCCTATTCCCCACCATGTTCGAACAAGCGTTCCGATTGGGGAAAGCTGGTTCAGTGGTTTCGCAGCACCAAACGCAAAACTGCCCAAGTAAGTCCCGATTGGCCAATTTATTGTCGAGTTTGGTTTGCATGTGGGGTGATGAAACTTCAGTCGTCAAGTGGGCAAGATAGGATGGGAAGTTGGGTTGGTGAATGCGAATTTACGCAATCACTTTCTGCTAACGATTATGCAACCTAGCACTATCATTCTTATTATTACAGAAATATTATTTATTTAGCTTTGGACAGGGATAATAATGATCCACGAGGATGCTGAGTAATGCTTATGAAGTCTCAATTTCCAATGATAGTGATATTTCTAACTCCACGTGGTGGCATCTAGATTAATAACAGCAGGGTCCGAGTGCACAGCAGTATAACTGGGTTTCCGCTACAGCTAGTCAGTGCAAGCATACATCCAGGATACTTAAAAGGTATCTCAAGACATACGTATACTATATGTAACTGTAGGGCTAAGGGAGATAACCCTGACAAAAAATCAGGTCTCGTCAATTTTTGCCAACAGTGGCGATGTCACAAGGATACTGTCTACGAGCCAAGAAACTTTTTGTTATTCTTCTACGTTTGTTACGCTTGTCAAGCCATCGAAATCGATCGTTTGTATGCCGTATAAATATGGGGAATAATGAAGAGGTGACGCCACGTCGCCAACCAAAATGAATGCTTTTGACAATCTAGGGCTATCGTAATATTTAAAAAAATGAAGATGTTTCAAACCATTTTCCTGTTATCTACTTAACAATTACATTGGATACATTTAACTAACAGAATAACTACAAAAGTATGCTTTCATCTTATTGGTTCTTTTTTGTTCAACCAATTATAGAACGCCTTTATTTTTAGTGGTTAATTAAATTGGCAATTTTTGACATTGAAGATGGATTGGGGGGGGGGATTTCAATAAACCTTGTTATGCTTTCATTTTTCACTTTAACATTTTTGAAAAAAAGTTGGGTTGTTAACCTTGCTATTTTGACTGAACTTGGGACTGACTACAATGGAGTCAAAAAGTGACTAACTTTAGCTAATTGCTGAAGATTAACTATAATAATAATAATAATAATAATAATAATAATAATAATAATAATAATAATAATAATAATAATAATAATAATAATAATAATATTGTTTTCTGGTCAATTTAGATTTTATTTGTTATATATATATATATATATATTATATATATATATACAACTGTCACAACAATTACCGCAAAAAAGTGATTATTTAACTAAAACCTTTCTATTAACTACATAGCATAAGAGAGAAACGTCACTTTTAAAATATGCTATTTTGGCCGACTCAGCCTTTTTAAATAAATATTTCTAAGTATATATAAAGAAACTATTAAGTACTTGACATAATTTTTAATTCTCAATATTTATTTTTAAGAAAAAACAATCGGACATAACAAATTAATTTAGATTTAATACTTTTGTAATTTTTTGCGTTAATTTTTGAAATGGCTGTACAGTTGATTTGTGTTGTTTCCCATTCAATGGTATTTAGTTGAAAATTTTAATGTTCAACACAAAGAATGTAGACTAAAATAATAATTAATTGAATATCAACGATAATTTATTAATTTTATTCATCTACCAATCTGCCAATAGGAATTGGTGGAAAACAACCAAACACAATATCCACCTTTGGACCAATCTAAGTCCAATTCAAACAACCAATCAGTGCAACGCTACTTAAGCCAATCGCAGATTGTATATGGAGTAAACGACAAAAAATTGATATTTGTCGATGATTCCAAGATGGCCCAAATGAAAAATAGAAATGCGTTTATTAACAATCCCAATATTTGGTATCATTTGACTACTCCATCGACTTCAACTTCACTCGATTGCGTGTCTGTTCATCGTTCTAGGTCGTCATCCGTTCATCGCAACCTTGAACACGCCTTGTTGAACAAGTCCGAACATGTATAGTTCTACTTCGGGTGAGTAGCGTGGTTGTTGATTGTTAATAGTATAGAATAAGTGGTGGTTTTGGGAGTCGACATATTTAATGGATAGATTAATTGTTAAAGTATGCTTCAATATTATTGGTTGTTGAATTCTTAACCAATCATTGAATGGCTGATTGGTTGATAATATTTTAAAGAATAAACAGCTACAAATAATGATTATCTATACTTACACTTGATTATTGTTCAACTGACTTAATTCCTTTTCATATTAAGCCAGTTTTAATGTTTAGCTAGACTGTTCAACTTTACTAATAGCAAGGCCGAGAGTTACACGACATCCAACCAGCAATCAATGTAACTTGTCAAATAAATAGTCATAATGAAAGACTCTTCATTTAACTGATAAACACCACTGTTTGCAAAGATTGACAAAGTTGCCTGATTTTTTGTCGGGATTATCTCCATTAATCCAAGAGCTACATATGATATACATATACCTTGAGATACCTTTTAAGTACCCTGGGTATATGCTTGCACTCACCCGCTGAAGCGGAAGCCTAGTGATACCGCTGTGCACTCGGTCCCTGCTGTTATTAGTCTAGATGCCTGTGGGCACCTAGTCCAGGATGGGCGCATTCTAGGAACAGTCAGGAATATCACCATCACTGGAAATGGAAACTGTATAAGCATTGGTCGAATCTTCGGGATCAGCCATGATAATAAATTAGACAGTTGTTCTATTTTTTGTCAATTGTGGAGTCGTTGTTGGAAGAATGCCCTGTCTATCAGTCAATATATGTCGTCACTCTTCCTACGCTTGCATTGCGTATACAACCTTTCCTTGACGCATGCAAACCGATGGGAAATGATGATTTGAAATTCATTGTGACTACAAAATTTATTTGTTTATGTTGTAGATTTGGGATAAAAAAACATGTCTCCAAATGTCCACCGTTCCTCCATGCATTTTTCGTTAAGACCACCAGCCCCTCCAGGCACTTTATAGATGGATTTTATTCGGGCAAACGTACCAACACATCTCAACTCCTTGTTCCGTGCCCCCAATTTACTTCTCTTTTTATTTTTTTAAATTCCCCGCCCGCGCCGCTTTCCGTCGTATGAGTTGACACGTATTTCTCATTGTGAATGTATATGTGTGTTTGTCTCTCTATCATCGTTGTGATATTTGGCTATTTTTTGAACACAATATTTGCATTTTTATAAAAAGAACAATATTAAACAATTTGCAAAATTTGATTCGTTTTCTTTTGGGATTTGTCGGCATTTCGACGGTGTCGACATGGTTTGGCGATACAGTGCTCGACTCGGGTGGGCATGGGCGTTCGAATACCACTAGTGACCTACTAAATGCGGCCCATCGTTCGGCTTTGCTAAAATGTATCCACTGCTGGAAGGTGTTCGAAAAATGTATGGGCAATTAGGATTAGTTGACATTAAAAAAATAAATTAGGTGTTACTGTTTTGCCATTATCTACGATGTAATTCTTCAAATTCTTCATTTTGGTTGGTGACAACTTGTTTTTAGTGTCAGGGTTAGCTCATTTAGCTCAAGGGATACATATGCTATAGATATACCTTAATATACCTTTTAATTACCCTGGATGTATGCTTACACTTACCCGTCGTAGCATAAACCCAGTTTTGCTGTTGTGCACTTGGTCCTTGCTGATATTAGTCTATATGCGGGTCATATAGAAATTTTACATGTTTGATTTGGTTTTCAATGTGTGATTTTGCCAATTGCAACTTCATCTTGGCTATTGTTTACACAGTAGGAAGCTTGAAGCGTATGTGACTACTTACAACGAATAAAGTAGTATATATTTTTTGGTGTAAATGTTTGTTTTTTTGACTTGGAATTATATGGAAAAAGCGCGTTTTTTTTTACCCAATTGTATTATATATATATATGTATAACAATAAACAAAATAATTGAAATGTGAATGAATTACGATTCCAGATTTACATTGCTTGTCATTGACATGTATTCGGTATTGTATCGATAGTTGTACTGTGAGTAGATAACAAATATTATTTGACAATATACAATAATAGTTAATTATTGTCTAAATAATTTTAGTTTTGAAAAGGTAGAATCTGCAATAAAGCTATAAAATCCACAATTCGCACACAATGTTAAAATTTTTGGAATATTTAAAAAGCGCTCATTTTAACCCGTGGTTTACAGTTCTAATAATGATCTTGAATCTGAATTTTTACATAGTGCCTTTTGAATTAATTTTAGAGTTGATTATGCAATTAAATTTGCGGTAGTACACATACAGACGATGTGGTGCAAATATACATCCAAGATACTGACAAGAAACAAGACATAGCACAAAATGATGCCAATTATTCATCGTTTAAAAATACAAAAAACAAATATTGTAGAAGTATATTTCAAAAGTGTTTTTATCGTTTTTTATTACCAATGTGCAAATGTTTACGTTACTATTTATACAGAACATATTGAGTAATCATCTCCCGCACTTTTTATCTGTACATCCAAAATAACCGAATTTTCAAACAAATAGACACAAGTACTATTTTGGTAACTGCACTTTATCAAAATGAAACAATTACTGGATTATTTGTGTAACAGTTGCATCATTTAGTCAAATGATAACGTACATGGATGTAAAGATACCTTTTAAGTAACCTGGGCGTGTGGTTGCTCCATTCCATCAAGACCGAACCTCAGTTACACCGGCCTCTAATTGGTTCGTCACTCGTACCGACTTGCATCCAGGATGCACCACAAAGAGGTACGCTGAATCAGCAATATTGCAATTATCAAAAATTAAAATTTTATGAGTATTACTTAGCTTTTCGAAATCAGTAACATATATATATATAGCAGAGATAAAACTGCTAGTTTTACGCTTCAACTCTCCTGCTCCCTTTTTGACATGACTTGCTTGTTAGCGATACTTCCGTTTTGACACAACGCTTCGCCAATTTACATTATTTTAAGGTCAAATAGTGTTTATACTGAATTATCGGAAGTCCCCCATACAAAATTGCAATTCTATTTTAAGGCAACCGACAATGGCAACTGTCAATGTTTATCAACACGGCAATTGTTCAACATAGCTTTCAGTCTAATTGACACTTTCAGAAATGACAAAACAGCAACTTGTTAATAGCGCCAATGCTTGTGTGCTCGAATAAAAATGAATTTAAATGGGACATTGTAAATATGAATACGGAAGTATGAATGGTGTGTCAAAGGAGACAAGGGGCCAGCTTATTATGGTCTACACAAGTAAATGCAAGCGTTATTATACATTATGCACAATTGAGGGTTCGCAAGACAGAATGCGTTTCCTAGTGGGTCTCGGGTTTTGATTCATGTAAAGGTCACCATTTCGCTGCTCCATATATCAATCTGCTAAAATGCTTTTTTTTTCAATACCCAAAACTTATCATTTTTAGTTCATTTTGGTTAGTGACGTGGTCACCTCTTCATTATTTCCCATATTTATACGACATATAAACGATTGACTTCGATGGCTTGATAAGCGTAACCAAACGTGCAAAAATAACAAAGTTTCTTGGCTGGTAGACGGCATCCTTGTGACGTCGCTACTGTTGGCAAAGATTGACTAGGCCGCCTGAATTTTTGTCAGGGATTATTTCCCTTTGCCCAACGACTACATATGGCATACGTATACATTTAGATACCTTTTAGGCATCCTGGGTGTATACTTGCACCCACCCGCCGTAGCGGAAGCCCAGTTATACCGCCGTACAGTTGGACTCTGCTGTTATTAATCCAGATGCCTAGGGGCACCTAGTCCAAGATGCACCACGTGGAGGACGAACAGTTAGGAATATTATTGGGACTTTATAAGCATTGGTCAAATCCTCATTAGCATTCCAAACCCAAACCTGAATACATCATATTTGTTTACCTCTCAAGAAGTCAAAATAAGTATGTATAAAATATTGACAATAGTATAGTAGTAAATACCTGCGATGGAAGAGGCTTCAAACGTTTGACATATCCCATATCGAATCGTTCTTCAAACCAGTTTCCAGTCAGACAATTTGGACTGTATTCACATATTTGTGCATATGTGAAAATTTTTAAATTTGCCATCTGTAGTAAAATTGAACAAAATTATAATTGAATTTTGTTTCAGTTGTTACTGGTTGGATCTTTTGTTTATTTTTATTACAGTAAATATTTTACAAGAAACATCGTTCAGCAGTGGACATTTGAGCGAAGCCAAACGTGGGCCCACATTTAATGGGCCAGTTGTAAGGATAGAACCCAACCAGATTCGAGTTGGGTGCTGTACTGCGAGACCCCCTCTGCACACAAGTGAATATTTAGAAAAACCGAATAGGGTGGCGAGTAGGTGCATTCGGTGCCGACGGTAGCATGCAAACGGATGGCCATCTAAGTTTGAATCTAGGGTTGTACTTCTAAACCATCGCTGGATACATCGTTTATCAGTTGGTTAATTTCAAACCATACGTCCTATTTTTGTGACCGTTTTGCAGGGTGAGAACAAAAAAATAATTGGTTCAATAGCGACCTTGGCAGGTGGATAAGGCATTAAGTTCATTGGTGGATAGATGTAAAATCGGGATCTGCTAGTGGCACACTAAATACGGAGTTGATAAATGTCCATTCGGTGAAAAACGTTACTCAGCAAACATGTAAATAATTAAAACCAAAAATAAGGATGTTTGGTAGACTGAAAAATTATTCCATTAAGATATTTAAAATATAAATTATCTAATATATATATATATATATATATTAATAAATAAGTTTTAAAAAAACAAACAAACTAGATTTATGCGACACCTGAACTCACATTTTGTTTAAGTAAGAAAATTATTTTATTTGAAATTGAATTTTAGTAGATAAACTAATTTGTAAACAAGATAATTTTATCATAAAGTCTAACAAAATTATTATTTATTTAAAAAAATGTATGTTGGCTTAGCTATACACCTATGCATTCGATATATAGCGAATCAATCCAATTTGGAAATGATTATATATATAACTCAATGTAATTAATTGTACAAAAAATGGCAAAGTAATTTAATTTAGACAGTTAGTTTTGTCAACAGGCCATATTTATTAAACATTAAAAAAATAAATTTAGTGACTTAAATAAAAATTAGAAATGAGTTTCTAATCAGTAAATTTTACAAATTAATAAGGCAGTTACATATATTTAATTTCAATATTTAAAAACATTGAATATACGGTAGAAATGGCGTTTACATACGTCGTAAAGTAACTGCATCGCGGTGGTCAGCGGTCGAGTGCTCGATTTGGACCTAGGTGGACGTGGGAGTTCAAATCTGACCATCGGCCCACGCGTTTGGTTTGGCCAAAATGTCCCCCACTGCAGAAAGATGCATTTCCCGTGCAAAACATTAGAAGTAGTAAAAATCAATAAATAGCGTTGGATACATCATCGTCAAGTAACGAAAAGCGCTGAGCTCAACGTTGGGATAAGCATGAGTTCGAGTGCAACTGCTAACACGAAATGCGTCGCCAAATATCCGTTTGCTAAAACATGCTTAATATTTAATATTTAGAAGATAATTTAAGGTGCACAATTAGAAAGGGAAAGAAATAAAACAGTAAAAGCAACGCTTACAAAAATGAGTGTGTAGATATTTGCCATACTTTGATTATATATATATATATATATATATATATATATATATATATATATATATATATATAACCAACAAAGGCGAGCATTTTGTGCAAATGGTAGAACTCGAAATTAGAGTTATTTACTTTTAAGTCGACTGCTTTAGTTAATTTTGCCATTCCAGTAAATTGTAGTCTTTACATGACTTAATTAACGCAAGTTGCTTTTTGTTAGTATTATAATGTTTTCTATAAAATACACTCCAGAGTAAATATATAACGCATTTACACATTTACACAGTTTAGTGCAGTTTGTCTCTACCGTAGCCAGTCTGGTTGGGAAAAGAAGAGGAATAGAACGCAAGGTTAACATTCTGGCCTTTATTATTATTATTATTATTATTTAAAATTTATTTGTTTTCAAAAGCATGGAGCAACGCAAGATTGGTCCATACGATTGTACATTCAATATTAGGCCTTGAAGAATGAAATTCTAGTCACATTTCGCCGAACCCCGTTATGGACATTATGGTGCTGTCCTCTTGTTGTTGCCAATTGTGCGCTCAAATCCTCCTCTTCCTCCGACATGAAACGGTCCAATGTAAAGTACAGTTGCATGAAACAATTTGGTGCTTTTTGATGGAAAGGAGTTCAAATGTGATGTTGTATTGTATTAAATTCATGTCTTTTTAAAATACCACATAAATGGTTCTGGTGGACACACTTCTTCCTACTGTAAACAAAACGTTTTCTACAATAAATTATACCAGTTAGCCCTCTGTTTCAACGGTTTTGCCTTTACAATACCGACAACCGAGTCTACAAACGGGTTAAAATACTAAGGCGAATTACGCAACTATCTTGATAAAACTACACATATATATATATATATATATATATATATATATATATTAAGAATAATGGCCTTTTTTGACAAAAATGATGTATTTTTAATGACATGAGTAATTGAATAATTAAATGACATTTTACTTCTATACTACTACTAATAATAAAAACATAAAATATTACAGTAAAAACACAATTTCTTTCATGTTGCCGATACATATTAATATTAATATTAATATTAATTTTCAAAGTAATGTCAAAATAAATGTTACGAAAATCAATAATTATATCGAAAATTGGTCAACTTACGACAATTTCAATTTCTGTGCTGGTAAAACTTGATTTTATCTAATATAATGGTGCTTTATATTATTCACTTTGTGCCCCTATTCTATTCGTGTTACTATAACAGTGACTATTGACAGCAAACCACAGCAACCACAGAAACAAATTGTTTCGTTAGTTGGTTGCAAATAAAAATGTTTAAAAAACGCGTTGGTTGCTGCTGCCCGAAATGTTTTGACTGAACGGCGCCTTTCATGCCACTGGTGGCACTCGAACTCATGCCTGTCGGTTTTGACTTTGGCGGTCAACCGTCGAGACAGTCTTCAAAGTTGATCGATTTATTTGCAAATCCGACTATTCGACTATTTGTTGTAGCGGTACAGCGCTCGAATTTGGACCTCGGTGGGCATCGGGGTTCGAATCCCATCGCCGACACTGAAATGCGGGCCCACGTTTGGCTTTGCTAATTGTTCACTGCTGAAAGATGTTTCTCTTAAAACATTCAAAGTAGCAAACATAAAATAAAATAAAAATAAATAAAAATAAAAATAATAATAATAGTAATAATAATAATAATAATAATAATAATAATAATAATAATAATAATAATAATAATAATAATAATAATAATAATAATATAATAATAATAATAATAATAATAATAATAATAATAATAATAGTAATAATAATAGTAATAATAATAATAGTAATAATAATAATAGTAATAATAATAATAATAATAATAATAATAATAGTAATAATAATAATAATAATAATAATAATAATAATAATAGTAATAATAATAATAATAATAATAATAATAATAATAATAATAATAATAATAATAATAATAATAATAATAATAATAATAATAATAATAATAATAATAATAATAATAATAATAATAATAGTAATAATAATAATAATAATAATAATAATAATAATAATAATAATAATAATAATAATAATAATAATAATAATAATAATAATAATAATAATAGTAATAATAATAATAATAGTAATAATAATAGTAATAATAATAGTAATAATAATAGTAATAATAATAGTAATAATAATAACAGTAATAACAATAATAGTAATAATAATAATAATAATAATAATAATAATAATAATGATACAATAAATGATATAACAATTAACTACGAATCAAATAAATAACTAAAATCTAAATAGGAATAAAATTTAAATTGTTTTTCTTTTTTGTTTCTAGGGTAACATTTAATAACAAGTAACTGTTGACATTTTTATTGTTAAAAACAGTGTCATATAAAGTAACAAAAGAACAACCCAAATTCATTTTTATCCAAATTAATTGCGTTTGTTTAAAAATTAGCATTTTAACACAGCACGGTCTAAAATAGCAAGTAGCTATTATTAAAAAACATCACACACAATTCCTACATAATAATATTAACATTGATGTCGTTGAAATATTCAATCAACTCAAGAAAATGTCTATTTAAATCTGTTTTAAAAAAAAACCAGATTATTACATGACAAGCCAACCAAAAGCCAAGTGTCTACAAAAAGCGATTGAAATTGTTAATAATAATTACGATGACGTGTATAATTTAAGCAATGTTTGTCAAAATATTAAACGGATCAGTTCATATTTATTGTGGGGCTTTTGGGGAATAGTCAGATTTACTTGAATAACACGTGTTTGTTGAGCCAACTAGGAGCACCGTAAAGGTATATTTTATGTCCAACTTTCGATAACAAATCGGTTTATGTTTAATTATTAATAATGCCAAAAAATAATAAAATATTGTTTGTATTTTATGGATAATATAGTATTGTATATTGTGCAATAAAACAGACTATTCATTTTATATTAAACACAGGAATATGTTGCTCTTGAAAACTTCATAATAAACATAAACAAACCATGCCATATACACTATTAAGCATATGAAGTATGCCAAGACCTGTACGGTAAAAGCTCTTGTAAACGACGGTAACGCCAAGCATTTGAAGACAATGGGAAATCAGCGTTGATTAAATTTACTATTTCATTTATTTTGGTTGGTGATCACGTGGTCACATCTTCATTATTTTCCATATTCATACGGCATGTAAACGATCGACTTCGATGGCTTGATAAGCGTAACACAAGCGTGGAAGAATAACAAAGTTTTTTGGCTGGTAGACGGCATTCTTGTGACGTCGCCACTGTTCACAAAGATTGACGAGGCCGCCCTAATTTTGTCAGGATTATCTCCCTTAGCACAACGACTACCTTAGGATACCTTTTAAGTTTCCGAGGTGTATGCTTGCACCCACCCGCCGTAGCGAAATGCCAGTTATACTGCTGGACATCTAATCCACAATGCACTACTGTAAATAATAAATTTACGGAGTCTTTTTTAACCACCTATAGTTTCGTAGTCAAGACGTCGGCCTGACACCAGATAGGATGTGGCTTCAAGTTCATGTGTGTTGCAAATGTAAGGATGTAAAGCAGCTGCTGTGCTCCTGGTCGACTCAAACCAAGTGGATTTATTATTCAAGTAAATTTGACAATTCCACAATTAGGAATTGGTGTACCATCCTACATGTACATTAAGTAGCACGAGTACTATCTTTAAATATAAAAAATATTTTAAAATTTTTTCGTTTTTTCAAAGTTACATTTTAGACACATTTTGTTGATATTTATAAGCATAATTGTCATTAAATGACATATGATACCAATGCAACTATCAGACTATTATATAATTGAATAGTATAAAAAATAGTTATTATTATTATTACTATTATTATTCCACTTCCAAAATATTTACTGATTATTTTGCAACAGTTGTTTTCAGTTTGTCACCACTCGCCGTTTAAATGTAATTCAAATGTAATTTGAAAAATGTAAACACCATAAGTTTCCAAGTTGACACTACATTTGGTGTGCAGAAGCTGTACGTTTCTATTTAAAAAAAATATTTCTGTTTGACAATTAATCGACATGTTCAAATGGTTGTAGGCATGTTAATGATTGTGAAGATTCAAGTTATACTTGTGCAAAGTTTTAATTTTCCATGATGGTGATATTCCTGCCCGACCATCGGTCATGTGGTGCATCCCAGAAACTTCATTTATTTCTCCAAGTTCAATTCGCATCGTATAATAATTCGAGAAGCTATTGCAACTTGGAATTAATGATCAAGGGACTCTGCTACCATCTTATAATTCAATTTAGTCAGTTCCAAGCCTGGATAAAGGAGGAGGTTTTAAGCGCAAGGTTAGCAACCTGGCCCAGTGTAAAAAAATTATACTGCTACGGAAACAATAAGCGAACGCCATTCCGGCAGCCAACGGCAAAGAAGTGATTGCACGTATCTGGATGACAGAGTTACACAGATGACAGGATTGAGTGAAAGCCGAAAGGAAGCTCAATCTTCGATTTGCAAAATCTTCAATGTCAGCGAGACTTTGTTGTTGTTTTGCTGTAATTGTTGTCTTAATGCCCTATGCTTATTTTTGAAGCTAAAGGGGTTTGTATAATAATAATATAATATAATATGTTAAATGGTAGTCCACAATTACTACAAAGAACTACAGTTACAATCCAATTGCAGTTATGTTTGGTTGGGCATGAATGAAGCAAGTCTATTGTGCACTGCGGCGCTGCTGTTTAAAATAAAATGGAATTTTCAAGTGCTGTTCACATTGTCTTTATAACACCAACACTAAATTACGGATGCAATGGAGTGATGATTGGAAGTTATGACTCGGAGCTATCTATCATTTAAGGCATTGGGTTCTCAAATAAAAATACAAGAAGACGTAAACTGCGAAATAAATTTATTTGTATATTCTTGTCACTATATATATATATATATATATATATATATATATATATATATATATATATATATATATATATATATATATGTATACAAAAAGGGGCGTACAAATGACATTTACGTTAGTACAACTCATAAGCATGCACAAACATTACGACCAAGTTAAGTTCAATGTAGTGACGAACTGATTTTGTGCACACAACGTACGCTTTAATATAAGCAGATTCGAGAATTTTCAACATATTCGAACCTTGAGAAGTAATCAGCATATAAAAAAAATTTAGTTTATAGTAAATGGCGTAATATGGAGGAAGTGCATGTGTGTTTGACTTATTATTTGAGAATGTGTTCTTTAGCCCAATTAGCTAGACGACGCTTTGTCCGACTTGTCACAGCAACTGCAGGTTTTGCTTTTGTACATATTCATATTAAAATTATATATTTTTTATTATTTATTTCATTTTATGTTTGCTACTTGGAATGTTTTTCGAGAAACATGCCTTTTAGCAGTGGACATAATTTAGCGAGGCCAAACGCGAGGGCCCGCATTTTAGTGGGCCGGTGATGGGATTCGAACCTATGCCCACCGAGATCCGAATTCGGACGCCGTACCGCTAGACCACCCCGGAAAGTAGTACAATTTGTATTTTGGAATAAGATTATTTGAATACCATAAACCTTCAACTGACTACATTACAAGTATGGTGATATTTTTTTGACTTGTAATAATGGCAATAAAACAATAAATAAATGGCAATAGGCAATTGGTACAAATTAACATTTGTAATTGCACTGCTATTTGACAATTTACAATTTTTAAAATAATATTAATAGTCAATCGAGTTTTAACAAATTGTGCAAATAATATATTATATCGTAGTGCAACATCAAACCAACTAATAAGCACTTTGGTGTCGCGTTCCACCACTAACACAATAATTATTGGCGTAAAACAAATATACGTTTCTAGGCTTTGAATCACATCAAATGCCGAATACTACAACAATTTAAAAAAGTTAAATAAAAAGATCAAAAAACGTAAACTGTGAGGTAAATGCATTTCGTATATTCTCGTCAGTCACAAACATATAAAATTTTTGTTATATATAACAACTAAGAATGCTGTACACTGCCAAAGATCTTCCTTTGCCAAACATTAAAACAGCTAAAGGAACATTTCCCGCCTTACATTGCATTTATCAGTTCACTTGCAGTTGTGGTGAGAAGTATATTGGTCGGACAATGCGTCGCTTAACAAATCGGGCTAAAGAACACATTCCAAACTGGATCACTAATAGGTCATACGAAAGTGAACACTTACTCCATATTACGTCATTTATCAAACATCAAATCAACTTCAAAAATTGTTTTAAAGTACTGATTACTTCGTAAGCTTGTTGACAATTCTCGTATCTGTTTCCATTCCTACATTGTAACCTACTTTGTGTGCATAAAAACAGATCGTCACTACATTGAACTTAGTTTGGTCGTAATGTTTGTGTATGCTTGTGAGTTGTACTAACTTAAATGTCATCTGTACCCCCCCGTTTATATATACATATATATATATACATTGGTCAGCAAATCCACTATATAGACTATTAAACCTGGCAGTATGCAAGGTCCTATATGGTAAAGTCCTAGTTCTCTCACTTGCTAAAGCGGTATTAACGTAGCAGCATTTGAGGAGACTAGGCAATTAGAATTAAGCAGATTCACTATAAATAATAAATTTACAAGTCGAAGGTCATCCACCCGTAGCTCAGTGGTCTAAGGCACTGGCCTGACACCAAATAGGGCGTGGGTTCAAGTTCATGTGTGTGTACAACTTAAAAAGTATTTGCTGATGATAATTATAAATAGGGATAAAACAGCTGTACAGTGCTCCTGGTTGACTTAAAAACCTAGTAAATTTATTATGCAAGTGAATATGACAATACTATTATAACAGTTCTCGTATTTGTTTACATTCCCACATTGAAACCTACTTTGTGTGCACAAAAACAGTTCGTCACTCCATTGAACTTGGTCGTAATGTTTGTGTATGCTTGTGAGTTATACTAACTTCAATGTCATTTGTACCCCCCTGTTTGTATAATATATACTAAAATTTTATGCTTGTGACTAATAAAAATATACAAAATAAATTCATTTTACAGTTTACGTCTTCTTATATTTTTATTTGGTATTATAAAGGGAACCCCCCCCCAATGCTTTGAATTTAGGAAATGCACTAGGCAACGTAATTTTTCTAGTTGGGTGCATGTGGTGCCCACGTATCCATTTGATTTGATGCAATATGTATGTCAATTTCATTTTTTAAACAGTAATTGGTCATGTCTTCATTGGTTTTCTGTCATCTTTCAATTATTACATATTTACAGTTGACTTTTTATTAAGGTAAATTCTACAAGTGACTTTTTAAATAGCAAAACGCAGAAGTCAATTACGTAATTTTTATTGAATTGTAATCCGTTTTTATACAAATTAATAACTACTTATAATGCGACTGTGTTAGATAATTTTCAAAACTTCGTCAAAATTCATTTGTACGTAGAGCTGTCCCAACAATTACCGCCAAAAGTGATTATTTAACTAAAACCACTCTAGCAACTACGTAACATACAAGAAGAACGTCTCTTTAATTATAAAATATACAATATTATATATAATAATTGAAAAAATTATAATTATATATACATATTTATTGTAATCGCAAAAGGAGTAAAATGATTAACATGATTTATAACGTCAACTATTAATAGAAATACAGATTACATGCAATTTATTAAGTTACCAAATAATTAAGGGTATTACAAAGTTTATGTAAAATCTTTAAAAAATTATTTTTATTATTTTTATTTATATAGATTAGAATAATTAAATGTTTATTTTGATAATTATTATGACAACACTACCAGGGCAGACTTGAATGTTCGTTTAACATCAATTTTAACGATTACTCATTGTTCATTTTTAATGAAATGAATCACACGATATAATAATAGACTAATTATTATAAAAATGATGTGACTTTAACTTATTATCCACGTTTATAAAGAAGTAACTTTTAAAATATGCTATTTTGGCCGACTCAGCCTTTTTAAATAAATATTTCTAAGTATGCATAAATGAACTATTAAGTACTTGACATAATTTTTAATTCTCAATATTTATTTTTACGAAAAAACAATCGGACATAACAAATTAATTTAGATTTAATATTTTTGTAATTTTTTGCGTTAATTTTTGAAATGTAAGTCTCCTTCGTATGTGTCAACAACTCCATCAAGGTTTATTTGTACGTAGAGCTGTTGGCATGACAGTAAATTCAAACAAAAATAGATAGTTTTTTTGTGCCGTTAGAAAAATATAACTATATATTTGTTGGAATGTTGCTACTTGGAAGTTTTATGGAAAACGTTGCCAAACAAGTGGACATGCCTATCCCGGCACAATGTTTGCTTCAGTCGAGAAACGGGGTTCAAATCCCACCACCGGCCCACTAAAATGCGGGCCCACGTTCGGCTTCGCTCACCAATGTCCCCACTGCTGAAAGATGCCTTTCTCGTCAAAACATTAAAAGTAATACACATAAAATAAATTAACAAAAAATTAAATAAAACATGTAAATAAATCGAAAAAATCAATATTTTGTGCACTAACTACGATGGACATGAAACCACCCCAAAATTGCTTTTCATTTGTTGACAATAGTTGCTGCGTTCCCATCCTTCTATTTTCCTAAACAATTATAGTAGGGTAAAATAAAATGCGAAAATTTAAACAAGAAAAGCAGTTTGTAAAATTTTAATTGATTAATTGTTAAAATGGTAAATTATTTATTATTTTAAATGCTTTTGTTACAAAAAATGTCAGTTATAGTTAAAATTAATAATTTGAAAAAAAAAATTATATATAACTGATGTTAAAATTTTTTTAAAAAGCAATACGTGTTTAATATTTAAAACTTTAAATTTAATTTGAAAATATTTATAAACTACTTATTAGTAGAAATAACGCTAAAAAATGGGAACTTAGGTCAAAAATTAAAAATAATGTCTGAATAACAAAACACTTTAAAATGTCAAGGTTTTAAAAAGTACAAAAAATTTTAATTAAATGTTTTAAAAACTAATTTACATAAATTAATTCTTTTTAAACAAAAATAAAATTGGTGTAAATTGAATTTAAGAGCAATTTAATAATAAAATGTAAAATAGAAGCTAGTTAGACGTAGATAACCTCTCGGTTTCCATTCGGGGTACCAAAATGGGGGGTCTTTGTTTGGTTGCGCCAAAATGTTTACTGGCAACAGCAACAACAACAGCAGCAATAAGAATACGTATGTTCTAAAAGGTTATTGATTAAATGAAACCTATAAACAAAGTTAACATAAACTATGTTTTACTGTCATAAACATTTATCAGTAACAGTACCTAACTTGTCTGTAAAAATAACAAATATTATTTTAAAAACAAACACGGTTTTTTCTTTGTTATCATGTTGCTACTACTTTGAATGTTTTACGGGAAACGCATTTTTAAGCAGTGGATATTTGCTCGAAGTCAAGCGCTGTTTCGCACTTTTTAAAATTATTAACAGTACAACACAACCAATTATACGTTTGCATTTATTGCATTTGCATTATTTTGTTCAGTTGGTGCTACTCGAATGTTTTAAGAAGAACATATTGTAACAAATAAATATTTAAAAAAACCGAGTAAAAGCTCTTGCCAAGTTTTGAGTTCGGTGCTTTACACCAGTCTGCTTTTATTCAAGCAGCAACATATGCATGTCACAATTTAATTAATGCGTTTTTGCATTTATTTTTCCTAGTACACTTTTCCTATTAACGTACTAACCAACGGTTGCCACACTGGTCTAGCGGTACAGCGCTCGACCAGAAACTGGGTGGGCAAATGCGGATCCACTGTCGGCTTCACAAAAATCGCTACTACTGAATAAAACATGGAAAGAAGCAAAAAGTAAAAAACCTATTATTGTCCAGCAGGCTGTTTTCATTACAAAGTAACGTACAATTAAGATTGGCACAAATAGAACCAACCCGATTTGTCTGTGTTGATACTGCTACCAAATTGTTGCAACAGGTTTAACTAGTGAACAGCAAATAACAATGACAATAATGCAATTTTTAAAACATTCAATTTGAAAAATGAAGCTAATATATACATCTATATTGAACGATTATGCGGACGTTGTATGATATCCGAATCCAATAGTCGTTAATTAGCAATACTGGGTTTTTCGTCGTTTGTTCACATCGATTGTGTAGCGGCAGAAAACAAATAAACTAAGACCAGCGTTTGTCCGGTTAAAACAATTATGTAAACTACTGTACTTCAACCAATCAGTGAATACAACTCATGAATAATAAAAATGTGATGCTCGTTTATTTCAAAGAAAAATCGATAATTATAATGATCAATAATGTTTAATTAGGTGGCCATGACTGGAACATGTTAAAAAGTGAATAATTAAGTTGGTCTTGACAAATTTTCACGAATCGAACTTCCTACATATATGTAGAAAAATTAAATAATTCTTGCATTAATCTGGGTTTCCCAAACTAAATTATATATATATATATATATATAATAAAACGTCTACAGTTTTATATTATTATTATTATTATTATTATCATCGGTAGATGATAAAACCAACCAAGGGAAAAAGAATTTTAATAAATCCTATTGGTCAACCTCCGTGAGTGAGTGTGAGTCACGTTGGTGCATTCTCATATCAAAAGGGAATTGTTTGACCTTGAGAATGTATATGAGGTGGAAAAATCAATATTTACATAGCACTATACGATTTGTATTGCGTCATCGTGCAAATTTGGTCACACTTTTTGAAACTTTTCCATTCCCAAATTATGAGTAGTCACACATTCACACGAAAGGTTATCTAACTCTTATTGGCTCCTTTCTTCGCAACTTTTTCCTTTGGTTGGTTTTATCATCTACCTTATCATCACTATTACACTAAGCTTTAATATCTCACTAGAGATACATTCAGCGTAAAAAATACGTTTTTACCATTAATATAAATAAAAAATAATATAACATAGCAAAAATGATGGGAACAAAATCAAATAGAATGTCATATAACAATGAACACTCTGGTATCTCTTAAAATGCGGATAAATCTTTCGCCTTTTACTAAATATTTCCGTGGGGAGGCACAAAATAGTGAGTCTAGTCTCATTTTTTCAAACCGCGTCTTGTGCCTGGGTGGTCTAGCGGTACAGCGCTCGAATTTGGATCTGGGTGGGCATCGGGGTTCGAATCGGCCCACTAAATGCCGGCTCACGCTTGGCTTCGCTAAAATGTCCACCGGTGAAAGATAACCGTTTTTCGCAAAACATTCAAAATAGTAAAAATAAATAACTAATAATAAATAATTATAATGGTAGACAAAAAAGTAGCAGTACAAATGATAGAAACAAAATCAAATAGAATGTCATAAGATAATGAACACTCTGGTGTTTCCTTAAATGCCAAACATTTCCGTGGGTAGGCACAAAACAATAAGTTTAGTCTCATTTTTGTCAAACTGCTTCTTTCGGACGTGGTAATATGTACCGGGGTAGCCTAGCGGTACAGCGCTCGACTTGGATTTGGCGGACATATGTTAGAATCCCACCACCGACCAACTAAATGCAAGCCTACGTTTGGCTTCGCTAAAATGTCCACCGGTGAAAGATGACCGTTTTTCTTAAAACATTCAAAGTAGCAAATATGTGGGGTTTTGTCTGAATTTAGGCATTACAAGGATTTTTGCGCCCTCGTAGCATAGCAATACAGTTACTATCATTAAATCGATAATAAACAGTGTGGTTCACGTCTTATTA
The DNA here is from genome assembly GCA_025895645.1 of Cardicola forsteri. Classification (NCBI taxonomy): domain Eukaryota; kingdom Metazoa; phylum Platyhelminthes; class Trematoda; order Strigeidida; family Aporocotylidae; genus Cardicola; species Cardicola forsteri. Next base: position 49,248 of record JAKXYG010000109.1, on the reverse strand, counting down.
TCTGTAAAAAATGTGGAAATAATGTTCCATATTACAACAACAACAACAATAACAACAGCAACAACAACAACAACAAGAAAAAGATGATAATGTCATCTGCTAAACACAATTTTGGTATGATAAGTAAACAACAAATGAATAGGACAAACAAAACACATGACACAGCATGAAACAAAACATATTATAAATAATCAACTTTCGCTACTAGATTTAGTAGTGTGCACAGCGGTACTTCAGTGCAAATATGGTAAAAATTAATGTTCTATTTATATAATACATTGGCAATCTGCAAACGTGTGACTTAATGTTTTTGTTTGACGGATTTAAAGTAGTGACTTGGTCTAAAAATCGGATATGAGTCCCATTTTCTCTTCACGCAATCAATTGTAGCTACGTAAACCGCATGCGTTTATTGGTACTTTTAGTAATGACAACATCAATAATAATAATAATAATAATAATAATAATAATAATAATAATAATAATAATAATAATAATAATAATAATAATAATAATAATAATAATAATAATAATAATAAATAATAATAATAATAATAATAATAATAATAATAATAATAATAATAATAATAATAATAATAATAATAATAATAATAATAATAATAATAATAATAATAATAATAATAATAATAATAATAATAATTTTATTAAATAATACGATTGAGGAGTACAAGCATTTACAATGTGTACAGATTTGGGTGTTTTTTCCATGTAAGCCAAAGTGTAATTTTGAAAACTATCTGTTCCATCAGTTGAATTGCCAGTTATATATTCTAATCGTCTTTTTATTAAACACACACTGAATGTTGTGGAGATGGTTGATCTTATAATAATATACAGCGCTCGAATTCGGATCTTGGTGGGCATCGGTGTTTGAATCCCACCATCGGCCCATTAAAATGCGGAACCACGCGTTCTGTTTCGATAAACAATGTCCACTGCTAAAAGATGTTTCTTGTAAAACATTCAAAGTAATAAACATAAAATAAAAAATAAAAATAAAATAATAATAATAATAATAATTATTATTATTATTATTACAAAACCGGTTGTTTTGCAATAAGATAACAGTAGCAGCCGAAAAGCAGCAACAAATCCCATGATATAAATGATTCCATGTGTGCCAACATTCTTTAAAAATCTCCCCATGATACATTCATTTCAATTAAATATTCCCGAATGGATTTTAGACCAAGTTTTCTGTCGTCTACAATAACCTTACGTTTGCCATTTTCAATCGTTTATTCCAAAACCGTTCTTGCTGATCTTTCGAACGGTAAACGTACAATTTGATCAAGTAATTTCCTTCATCTAATCGAAAATCCTGAAAATCAAAAATTCTGCTTTTACTTCTCTGCTGTTGTTAGCCAAAATGGCGTCGTCTTGATTGTTTCTCGAGCAATATGGATTTTTTACAGAGGTCAGGTTGCTAATCATGCGCTCAAATCCTCCTTTTTTCCAAAGATTTGGGACTGATTTAATGGGTTTATTGATGAACTTTTCTTGGAAAAGTCGACTAATTATTTTTAAAACACGTTTATTGAGTTGTTAATAGAAAAGGAAAAAAAACTCTTTAATACCTTCAATTAATTGAAAATGTCCTATTTATAAAAAAATAAGGTTAATCAAAATTTATTCAAATATATGCGGCATCCTATTTTATCATTCTAAATGCATTTTGATTAAAATTTTGTTTAACCTCAAAAGTATTTTGTTTTCGTATCAATTGAATAAATTTTGTTTTTTTAAAAAGTCATTCTAATTTACATTTAATTAAACATTTTTCGTAATTTATAAAAAAGCTTTACAGCAAAATTATTTGTATATTGTCCAAATGAAGATATGTAAAATATTAGTGTTTTACAAAAATAAAGAAGTCAAAAATTATGCAGCCATCGCTTGTACAAATTTGGACAACGTATTAATTAAAATATGTTATCATTAATTATTAAATAATAATAATAATAGTAATAAAATTAATAATAATAGTATATGCAATATACATGCTCTAAAAAGAGAAACGTTCTTTCAATAATAATACTAAAATTGACATCATTTGAATTAGACAGACTGCAAAATTCTTAACATTCAAACATTTCACTCATATAGAATTATCTGCATACAACCCGACAAACCGCCATGTAATGTTAAAACCAATTATAATACAACAAATAAAGCAAATTAAATTAGCAATGGAGCGCTCGATTTGGACCTGGCTGGGCATGGGGGTTCGCATCCCACCCCCGGCCCACTAAATGCGGGCCCACGTTCGGCTTCGCTAAAATTGCCGCTGCTGAAAATTGTTTTCCGTTGAACATTCAAAATAGCAAGCATAAACACTGATAAATAAAATATTTCCCAAGAAAATTGTGCAAAACAACAAATATTAGCCAAAATACTGAAAAAGCGTACAGTATTATTACCATTTGTGCGAGAGTGGTGGTTTAATGGTAAAACTCTAAACTCACACCTGTAAGTTCATGGGTTTGAGTGCCATTATTGACACCGAAATGCAGGTGGTTCCACTGAAATCTTCACGGGCCCTTGAATGGCTGCGCTACTCTAATTTACCACGACTATATATATATCTTATTATTATTTTGCCATTATTCTTTATTTATTAATGCACATTTGGCAATTATATAAACATATAATTTTATTTATATTTATACATTTATTTTCCTTCTTTTTGTGCAATAAATAATAACAATAAAATACACTTTCAAATGGCTGCGCTACTCTAATTTACCACGACTGCATCTACAACTTATTTTTATCTGTCATTATTTTTTCATTCATCAATGGACATTTGGCAATTATATAAACATATAATTTTATTTATATTTATACATTTATTTTCCTTCTTTAATAATAACAATTGTCTTGACAATAAAATCCAGTAGTAGAATTAATTTTTCTTTTGTACCCACTACGTTATTTGAAAATGTCAAACGTAAACGAAAATATCATCTCAGTTGATGATGTCAACGTGCTTTACGGTCAATTTAACCGGAAAATACGCCATTGGCACTAACACCATCTTTCGATGCAAAATCGGCTGATGATAAAATTGATAATTTGCGTTTACTAATTGATGCGACAATACAGGTCAACAATTTTGGCTAAACAAGTATATTGATGATTTGCATTTGCTTATCAATATGAAAAGACATGTCAACATCTGTTTTCAATTATTTTGAATAATTCTGGCTAAATGGATAAATACTGTGATGCTGATAACCTTACATGGCACTGGATATGACATAAGTTGATTAATTTGTCTAGACTTTTGCTTTGGACTTTTATTTTGTTTAATTTGATGGAACTAACTATATGTTACATATGTATGTGTGTATGTACTGAATGTACCCCTATCGATGTATTAAAGTCTATATTAATAAATAAATAAATAAATAGATATGGCTAATTTGAAATGTTGGGGTTAATTTTGTCTAATTTATTCTATCAATTGACATAGGATTAAACTAAATTTGGATCAACCAATGAAATTAAATTGGGTCAAATTTTATATCAAAAATGCCGTTATGTAAATAAACACCAAAATTTATATAATAAACGTGTTTAGTGTGTAGAAAATGTTTGTGATTTGGTCTAAAAATCGAAATTGAGTCCCATTTTCTCTTCACGCTTGAAACACATGCCATCGATTGTAGCTACGTAAACCGCATGTATTTATTGGTACTTCTAGTAATAACAAGACCAATAATAATAAATAAATGAACTGCAACAAATTCCTTTGTAGTCCATCTGTCAAAGCGGTATGATTCGAGCGCGATGCCGCCACGTTGGCTTCCATTGCACCAGACGACAGCGAACGGGCGAAAGCGTACAATTCTAATAGCCGGATGGACTGTACAAAATCGAAGATAGTTCGACCTCGAAAGCCAGTCGAAACAATTGCAATACTCCCAAAAGGGTTTTGCAATTGCAACATGCATAAATAAATGATATGTTGCAAATTGTCAAAAGTCATTCGATTCATATTGCAGTGGGCATAAATTCTACTTTATTAAGTGCAATCCGGTTGTGTTATAGTCGAAATGAAAACAAACTGCCCATTGTTTACAAATATTGAAACAATGAACGGGACTATGAAAGCATCCTATTTTACAAATAACTAATAATAATAATTAAATGCTTTTATATTAGTAACTTATTTTCCTCCCTCTCTCTCTCTCCATCTATCTCGATATATAATAGCGTAATAATAATAATAATAATAATAATAATAATGATAATTTAATTCATTAAAAATTGAAAATTAATAATTTCATTTTGTTTTTTAATTGTCAGGCGGAATTATACATGACTACGCACATGACATTTGTGGACTGATTTTGTTCCATTTTTGTAAGTATTTTGATAAAGTCGCCCCAGTCACATTATGCAATTTTGATTAATTGGCTTTCGTTGAAACAGAATAAGGCATTTATTAATTTATTCTTGGTTGAATAAGATATTTATTGTACATTTTTTGGGTGAAATGTAATGTGTAATTCAGTGAATGATAGCGACGTCTTTCAAGGTCGTGTCATTTTTAATTTTTTACAACCTATTTTGCTATTTGTTGCAGGAATTTCTGAATGACGATCCCACGTTGAAGCGGTTGGTTAGTGCAAGTGTGCCCCATTTACATTTCATGGTGTGTAAATGCGAAATAGAGGACAGTTTTAAAAACTGAGCGGTTTTTGTGTCAATTAGAAAATGAACAAAGTTACGAGACAATTAAGTGCTTTAAATTGTAAAAAAAATATTTTAAAAATTACTAAATATAATGTACATACTTGCAATAATAATGATTACTCGGTGTTTAAATAATTATATACAATAAAATACATTAATATATACCTTTACTGTTCTACCTTTTCCTTGTCTTCAGATTATTTTAAGGTTGACCTTAAAAAAGTAAAATTTGTTGATGCATTCCTTAACATGCTTTCTATTTATTTTAATAATTTTGTTTAAAAAAATTTACTTTTAAATTTGTATGCAGTTTTTTTGGTTGATGTATATTTTTATCATCGAAATAGCGATGTTAATGCATGTAACATAGAGTTTAATTTTAAAACAATATTTAATGCATAACTTATTTTCATTATTATTTGGAACGCTTTATGGAAAAAATTATGTCGCAAGTAATTAGAGCCGGTAGTGGGGTGCTTACCCACGTTTAAGTCAAAAACTGTACCATGCCAACATCAAATGGCTAGGCTCGTCTTTAACTTATAAATTTCGTTTAAAATAATTGGTAAATATGTATTTTCAAGTTTAATAAAAACAAAATTTTACTTAGATACATTTTGGACTTGATAGTAAAACTTTACAATTCAGTGTACTCATTTTTAGAGTAGACTTTAAAAAACATGCCTTGTAAAGTTTAAAATATCAGTTAAACGTAGGGGAACAATATGTCAATTACAATTAAAAGTTCTAACTACTAAATCTGGAATTTTATCACAAATGTCAATAAGCAATTCTAAAATTAAACAATGAAACCTTTTAATTTTACTCACCTTAGATAAAGGCCGTATATATATATAATCCCAAAAAAGGAGTGAGAAAAATCGAGACAGTATAAAATCTCAATTAATCTTTATTTCCGGTCAACTTTTTGAAAAAAATAAATATTAATAATAATAATAATGGTAATAATAAATAATATTAATATAAGTAATTCATATTTAATTATATACTTATTTAGAAATATACAATTAGTGAAAAAGCGATAGTTTAAACTCAACACAGCTATACCAAACGCTATTATTAAATAAACTTTCAATAATTTGTACAATAATTAATATAATTATTGCTTTGGGTGTTTCAATTTCATTTTCGAAACGTGTAATCCATTTAAGGCACGATCTAGTTGATGAAATTGTGTAAAACTATGCCAAATCACCCGGGACAAGTAGGTACACAAAAGGAGGCCATTGACTGCATTTGTTCTAAAGCCTTTCTGATCAAAAATATGGCATTTTGTTCAATGCCATGACGTCATGTTTTATGCAGACGATTTACTCCCTTTTATTCCATATCAGCCAGTTGACATGGAATGCCACTTGACGAAAAACGCTTTCAGTTTCGCCGAGTATGCGAACGTTGTTTTTTCACATTGATTGCACTGAAAGAAAGCAGACAAACTGAAACCAGGGTTTTTCAGTCGTGTTAACATTATCAATTCAATATGCAATAATACAATTGCAGTATTTAAACAAACAAGTAAATACAACTCACGAATAGCAAAAACGTAATTTTCGTTTATTTGAAAAAACAATTGATAAAATCAATAATTAATAACGTCTAATTAAGTGGTCATGACTAGAAAATGTTAAAAAGTGAATAATCAAGTTGTTTTTATATATTGCCATAAAGCGAACTCGAAACACAATAAACGTATTTTTATTATATAATCTGAAATTTGTTTTATTGTAATTAGCATAACATAAACTAGTCTATTGTTGCACCTGTTAACAAGTATTATTATTCATTGTTCAAACATTGTTCAAACAGTTCAAATGACACTCTACATATAATAATTGATTAAAATGTGGCAAGTTTGTTATAAATGAAAGATAAAAACTGTGGCAATATGTTAAGAAAACATTGAAAAAATGAGGTTAGTATGTCAATATATTGAAAATTTGCCTAACATTTTGCGTATAGAATAAGATACATGGCAAAATGTGTTAATAATTTATTTCTATTCATAATACAGTAGTGTAAAATACAGTTGAATATATATTATTTTAAATTATGTACTTGCTAAAGATATTTTAGTTATATTACTAGGTTATTTAAAGCAATTTTAGTAATTATAACAGTAGTAATAATAATCATATTACTTATGATGTTTGCTTTTTAACTGCTAAAATACTTGACAGGAATGATTTTATGTCAATATATTGAAATTTTACAAAACGTGTCACGTATACAATGAGATAAATTGCAAAATGTGTCAATAATTTATTTGAACAACACATTCGCCTAGTTTTAAGTACATGTCAAGAAATGGATCAAAGTTGAAGTATGATGTCAGCTAAACTGCAACATAATAGATAATTTACAAAACCATATTTTGGCTACGCCGGCTTCGATCAATGTTTAGCTGCTGAAAAATGTCTTTCCCGTTACACAAAGTTGAACCTTTGCAAACGAACAAAGCATACAAGTAACTGTTCTATTTTAATATAGGGTACAACTGCTGACCAATTATGGAAAACAATAAAGGTTATTTTCAATATTATGCACTCTCCTAAGCATCTATTCCTATTTTTTAATATAATTTTTTAAACGAACAGTTTACTGACTTTTAACTTTAAAAAAGATTAAATTACAATTTATTTTTGGAAATATTATATTAGTATTGTCAGATTTACTTGTATAATAAATTTACTAGGTTTTCAAGTCAACCAGGAGCACTGTACAGCTGTTTCATCCTTATCTGGAATCATCAGCAGCGCATACTTTTCAAGTTTTACACACATGAATGGGTTCTCTCACTTGCTAAACCGGTAGTAACGTAGCAGCATTTGAGGACACTGGGAAATTAGAATTGATCAGATTCACTATAAATAATAAATTTACAGGTCGAAGGTCATCCACCCGTAGCTCAGTGGTTTAAGGCACTGGCCTGACACCAAATAGGGCGTGGGTTCAAGTTCATGTGTGTGTAAAACTTAAAAGGTATGCGCTGCTGAATTACCTAACGCAATTATTACATGTATATTTGAGTATCAGATAAGGCTAATCTTATTATTATTACTGTTATTATTATTGTTATTATTATTATTATTACTATTATTATTATTATTATTTTTATTACATTATCATTATTATTATTATTACATTATCATTATTATCATTACTATTATTATTATTATTATTATTATTATTATTATTATTATTATTATTATTATTATTATTATTATTATTATTATTATTATTATTATTATTATTATTATTATTACTATTATTATTATTATTTGTTGTGGTAAAATAAAAATTTAATTAGCATTGCCAGCACCATGTACAAAGCTCCTTTGGCTGATTGCAGATAAAGTAGGAAAAAACACTGAATTAATAAAAAGTATAAATTTATATTGAACAAATTTAGATAATTCACAATGCCACATCTATGCTTTGAGTTAATAATACAAATACTTTTTTAATTAATTATTAACATAAATTATGTCAACATATAAACAAAAAATTCTATTATTCAATTTATTCAATGCATCTAGATAGGAAGGGATTATTAAAAAATTATATTTACTAATAATTTTTCTTTGTTTCACTTAATAATAAAATACACAAAAACATCCCATATATAACTAAAATATTGCAGCGTTTTTTACTTCTAATGCAAATTAATTTTGTCCATTTGTAGAAATAGCAAAAATAGTCACTTGAACACAACCAGTAGTAGTATGTATTAACCTTTTGTGTATTTATAAAAAATAGATTTAAAAAATATTATTTTCAAACAATTAGGTATTGTTTGAATGTTTTATAAATACAAATTTTTTAACTAATAAACACTGACCAAAGCCCCACATTTTTTGATCAGTTATTAGTGCAAATCACCTACGGGCCACATCAATCACCTCTGGACACAATAGTGCCGGGGTGGTCTAGCGGTACAGCGTTAGATTTGGATTTCGGTGGGCATGGGTTCAAATCCCACTAACGACACTAAAATGCGGGCCCACGTTCGGCTTCGCCAAAATGCCCACTGCTGAAAGATGTTTCTCGTAAAACATTTAAAGTAATAAACGTAAAATAAAAAAAAGATAAAAAATAAAAATTACGCTTACTAAAAATTTATATTGGTCTTTCATAACTGCTGTTGGACAGTAACAATGTTGGAACAATTGTGTAAAATTGTGCCCATAACGGTGTCAGTTGTAACGCACAGAATACACACTTTCGTTTGTCAACTTAAAAAATACATTTATGTAGATGTGAAGGCGGCAAAGTTGATAAAGCGCCGGACTTGAAACTGGAGTAGGCAAAGAGGGGGGTGTTTAAATCCCATCGCGGTACAACGCTTAAATTCGGACCTCGGTCGACATGGGTTCGAATCCCACCATCGGCACTAAAATGGGGACCCATGTTCGGCTTTGCTAAACAATGTCCACTGCTGAAAGATGTTTCTCGTAAAACATTCAAAGTAGCAAACAAAAAAAAATACTGACTCTTGTTTGACCACCTCCAATGCCTTTTAACAAATACAAACACCCACATCCGATAGTAAGTATTCTTGAGCAAGTGGACATTAAGTAATGCTATTTACGCACTCTACTGGAAGTAATATAGGTAAACCTGGCAGTATGCTAGGACCTATATAGTAAAGTCCTAGTGGAAGGGATTACTCAATTGCCAAAGCGGGAAATTAGAATTGATCAAATTCACCATAAATAATACATTTACAGAGTCAAGTTTGACCAGTCGTAGCTTAGTAGTTGAGGCGCTGGCCTGACATCAGATAGGAAGTGGGCTCAAGTTTATGTGTGTGTAAAACTTGAAAGGTATGCACTACTGATGAATCGAAACAACAAGGATGAGAAACAGTTGTACAATACTCCTGGTTAACTGAAACCAAGAAGATTTATTATTCAATTAAATCTGACAAATTTAATAAAAACCCGTTGAAAACCCATCAATAAATAAATAAAAACTGTTTAAGTGCAAATTATTAACTTGTTTTTTTTTGGTAAACCAACGATATAAACCCCCAAATGCTATACGTTTATTTTAAATTCAACGTTAACAAACACGTCTTTTATTTACAATTTGTGTCCACTTTGCTAGGTCATAACGGGGATGCCGTTTGTTGCAACAAAGAAACGTTAATTTTTTGTGATTGACATTGCATTAATAGCTGTAAATTGAAAGCTACATGTTAACTGTCATTTAAGCACGACAACATTAGAGGGAAGAAAAAGCAGTGAACAATAGCGAATGTGTTTGTGTGTGTCATATTTCTATCTTGTCTTTTATCAATTTAGTCACAAAAACTATGTTTCTTTTTTTGAACAAAAATAATTTATAATACAATTGTCGTACAGCTAGGTTGTTACGTGAAAATTTATTTAAAAACAACTTTAGTATTCATTTTGTTTAGATTTATTAAATACTATAAAGCGTTATAATTAAAAAGCGTTTTTTTTCTCAATTGTTATAACTCTGCTATCAATAATTTGCAAAACAAATAGTGAACAGTTAGGCCAAATCAAATGGAGACTCCCAATTTCCTTTCAATAAACAAATACTATAATTTTATAATTTATGCGTTCAATTCACTTGTTGGTTTAAATACTGCAATTTGAATAATTAATTACACAGTGGCGGCACCGTAGCCAGTAAAGTTTAGCTGAGGCGCGGTTATTGTCAGTTGAGAACTACTTCCAATACCCCGTACTGACGAATTAAAATATTGTTGTCAGATACCATTTTTTCAGGTCGTACGTGACCGAAATGTGTCGGAGGTAGTTTAGCGGTACAGCACTCGATTTGGAACTCGGTAGGTATAGGTTCGTATCCTACCGCCGGCCCACTAAAATGCGGGCCCACGTTCGGCTTCGCTAAACAATGTCCACTACTGAAAGATGCGTTTCTCTTGCAAACATTCAAAGTAGCAAACATAAAATATAAATAAATAAATAAATAATATTGAATTAATAATGTTCTAACGTTTATTTTCTTTGTGTTATTACATAATCTATGTGGGCAAACAACTACAGATAAAGTATCACTAATTAACGAGTATTGGATTTGATTATTGTATTGACTTCTGAATACTAGTTAAAGTATAATTTAAAATTAAATAAAATAGTAACATATGTTTTTACAAATGTATAGCACATTTTACAAATTTTAAATAAGGTTTTACACAGTTAAAAAAAGCCAAGTTTAATAATATTCTTGATAAAATATTTTTAAATTATAAAAACGTTTTTTATATAATTATGGATTTAATTAAACATTGGGAAACCAATCTATTCTAGCTAAACCGTGAGTATGCATTTCATATATATATATATATATATATATATATTTATATAATTATGGATTTATATATATATATATATATATATATATATATATATATATATATATATATATATATATATATAAAGCTCCACAGTAGCTCCACAGTAGCCTGTTATCAGTCCACTTGAGGAAAGAGCAGGCCTAAGGCTGCTATTCTGGTTTCTTTAAAAATAAATATTGTTAAGGAAATAAGAGAGTGCCATTCTTGTAAACGATGGTTAAGTAGTAAAAGCCCAATTTGAATTACAGGGTTAATTAAAAGTCGGAAAAACACTTAATTGTTGACACGCACAACTTTTGATGTAAAGTGTTTAAAGTCGAGTTGTATAAAATTATCCTGTTTCCAGGTATTATTCACAATAAAAGAGTGTTGCAATAGTAATAGCTATAAAATTATGTATATATAAGTGTGTTATTAAAAAACTCCGCCTAGTTTGGATCAGAAATGATTCAATCTAGCCAGTCCCAAGCCTGGATAAAGGAGGATGGTTTGAGCGCGCAAGGTTAGCAACCTGACCTCTGTAAACCATTTATACTGCTACGGAAACAATCAAGAGGACGCCATTACGGCAAACAACGGCAAAAAAGTGATTGCATGTATCTAGATGATAGAGTTACACAAGTAACAAGGTTGAGTGAAAGCCGAAAAAAAAGAATCTTCGATTTGCAGAATCTTCAATGTCAACGAGACTTTGTTGTTGTTTTGCTGCAGTTGTTGTCTTATTGCCCCATGCTTATTTTTAAAGCAAAAGGGTTTTGTATAATATAATAATAATTATTATTAGAAACCATTTTTTTACTAAGTTAAGCTTTTTATAGGAAACATTTTTTAGCAGTAAACGTTTTAGCAAAACCGAACGTGGGCCTGCATTTAGTGCCGGTGGTGGGCATCAATTTCATGCTCACTCGGCATATATATACAGCTTTTCAAAAATTAACGCAAAAAATTACAAAAGTATTAAATCTAAATTAATTTGTTATCTCTAAATGTTTTTTCGTAAAAATAAATATTGTGAATTAAAAATTATGTCAAGTACTTAATAGTTTGTTTATATATACTTCGAAGTATTTATTTAAAAAGGTTGAGTCGGCCAAAATGGCATATTTTAAAAGCTATTTCTGTATTAACGTGGATAATAAGTTAAAGTTACATAATTTTTATAATAATTAGCCTATTATTATTTTGTGTGCTTAATTTCATTAAAAATAAACAATAACTAATCCTTAAAATTGATGCTAAACGAACATTCAAATCTGCCCTAATTGTGATGTTATAGTAATTATCAAAATAAACATTTAATTATTCTAATCTATATAAATAAACATAATAAAAATAATTTTTCAAAAATTTTAAATAAAAATTTAAAAACAAATCGAATAATTTAATATTTACGTTTAACTTTGAACTTCCGCTCATCCGCTAATTTTGCTTTCTGATTGCATTGTTTGTGAAATGGACAGTAGTGATAAAAAATGTTTTCATTTTACCGAAAATGAATATCGTGTTATTAAAGAATTAAAAAATAAAGGATTTTACCCAAAAGATTGGCAGATTTATACAGAGTTAACCTTTCAACAATTTATCGAATTATCAACGGTCAAAAACCACGAAATTACGATAATGTTGGAAGAAAACGTGTAACGATTACTACAGATGATCAAACAATCGTTATAGAATTAAAAAACTATAATAAACCTATTTCAAAAACCAAAAGAAATAGTTTAAACAATTTAACTTATTCTACAATAAGAAACAGAGCAATTGAATCCAGTTTAACTCTACAATAACCAAAGGTTAAGCCATTTATTACCAAAAAACAAAAGGATAATAGATTAGCCTTTTGTAAACTATGGAGTGAACGACACCTTTGTTATTGGCGTTCTGTATACTTTGCCAATAAAACAGTGATTCGGGACGAACCATTTGGCTTTAAAAACAAAGTGTTGTGTGGGACGAGTTTTCAAAAACATTCACTCCCGGTTGTTAAAAAGAAAGCCCACCCTCGACAAGTAATGTGTTGGTTTGGTATTAAATATAATCAATCTATCACATGGAGAATTATATCTGGTACCGTAAATAGTAAAAAATTTGTTTCAGTTATAAAGGATGTTTTTCATTATGAAATGCAACACACTTACACGGGGGTTATTATTGTTTTTCAGGACAATGTTCCATGTCATACGTCCAAAAAGGTAACGTCATATTTATCCAAGTTCATTATATTTGTTTTATATTTACATTTAGACAGTAGAGGGGCTAAAATAAAAAATAAAAATTTTCACTCAATTGCCACCTAACAGCCCGGATATCAATGTTATTGAAAATTTTTTCAGTATGCTAAAGCGCAACATCAATAAGCATACCAAAATTGAGGATTTATGTGAACGTATTCGGTTTGTTGTTCAATATGAGATGAAACAAGAATAGATCAACACTCTCATCGACAGCATTCCAAAACGCCTAAATCAGGTTGTTTAAAAAAAAGGCAATCACATAGATTATTGAATTTTTCAAACTTTTTAATGTCTTTGATCATTTGGTAACTGAAAAAAATTGCATGTATTTTTGTTAATAGTTGTCTTTATAAATCATGTTAATCATTTTACTCTATTTTCGATTTTGCACCAGTTAATATTTTATACAATTTTTTTACTTACAATATATATATCTATATATAATTACAGTTTTTCTTCAATTATTATATAGTATTGTATATTTTATAATCAAAGTGACGTTTTCTTGTATGCTATGTAGTTGCTAGAGAGGTTTTAGTTTAATAATCACTTTTTTGCATATATATATATATATATATATATATATATACTAATAATGGGTAAAATGTTATTATTATAATAAAATTTACGTATAAGCGTTTAATAGAAAATAAAAAAAAATATTAAAAAATATAATAGGGAACATTTAAATTGAATATTAACTAATATTTACATAAGGTATTGCTTTTTGATTGCTTTATTTAAACGAATATATGAATACAAATGTTTAAAAAAACATTAATGCCGATATCAAACAGCGATGTCTAGCAAACAAAAACTATAGCTTCCAGTTTTAATAACGGTAGCCATTGATATAGGCGCCTTCGTCTAGCTTTGTAATAAATCCCCCGTTTTATTGAATTGAATTGTATTGAATTAGACATGATAAATTTATAGAAGTATGATTTGGTTTAATATAATTGCCATAACAATTAATTTTTTATTTATTTTATGTTTGCTACTTTGAATCTTTTACGAGAAACATTTTTCGGCAGTGGGCATTTTAGCGAAGCCGAACGTGGGCCCGCATTTTAGTGAGCCGGTGGTGGGATTCGTACCCATGCCCACTGACGTCCAAATTCGAGCACTATACCGCTAGACCACCTCGCCAGTAATTTTAAAATTTTGTAACACATGCTGTTTTATTAAACAAGTCAAACAATTTTTAGTATGCTTAATTAACAACACAGTGAAAAATAGTAAATAATAAACGGTCAGAACTGTTACATTTACAAAAAATAAAGATAGATTTAGCCTACTGGAGGTATTATATTATGCAAAACCCTTTTGCTTTAAGAATAAGCATGGGGCAATAAGACAACAATTACAGCAAAACAACAACAACAACAATAACAAAGTCTCGTTGGCATTAAATATTCTGCAAATCGAAGATTGCGCTTTCTTTCGGCTTTTACTCAACCTTGTCATCTGGTAACCTTGCCATTTAAAAAAACGTTGTTGTTTGCCGGAATGGCGTCATCTTTCATTGTTTCCGCAGCAGTATAAATTTTTACAGAGGCCAGGTTGCCAACCTTGCGCTCAAACTCTCTCTTTTATCCAGGCTTGGGATTGGCTAGATTGAATCATTTCTAATCCAAACTGTGCAGTAATTTTGGTTGGATTAAAGTGGGGAAGCCAAGTTGGTTGGGCGCTAGATTCAAACCCGACAGACCGCTAAATGGCCACTTGCCAGAACATTCAAGCAGAACAAATCTACTAAGTGATATAATAAGCATCTACAATAAAAAACCAACGATTATTGTTATGTAAGTAAATTTGACACTTGTAATATTAGTCTGTCAAAGTTTAATTATTACAACATTATTACTATCACAATACCCATTTGCTTTGAAAAATGAGCATGGGACAATAAGACAACAATTACAGCAAAAAATAACAACAACAAAGTCTCGTAATTCAAAGAGAACATGAGACAATAAAATGTTTCTATGTATTTGAACATTCTGCCAAAAGTTTTGCTTAATCCTCCATGCAATATTCATTTTTAATTAGATTTTCCCGAATAGTTCTTAGCTAAATTTTCAGTGGTCTGCCAACCTTTCTTTTACTATTTACAAATTTCCATTCCAAAACCGTTCTTGCTGGTCTTTTAGGCGGAAAACGTAGAATTTGATCAAGTAATTTTCTTTGTCTAATAACAATTATGTCATGGAGTGAACGAGAGTTAGTTCTTCTCGTGATCTCATCATTTGAAATGTGATCGCGCCAAGTAATCTTTAAAATACTTCTAAGACACCGGCGATAAAAAACATTTACCATCTTATCAATCTTGTCTGTTCGTTTTCACGTTTTATTCCCATATACTGCCGTAGGAATGATTATTAATGCGTACAAACAAAGTTTTGTCTTCAGGTAAATGGAAGAACATGACAATATTGATTTTAGTCTATCGAAAACTGACATTGCTTTTCCAAATCCGGTTTTAACATTAATGTCAGTTTTTCCGTCTTTACCAATAATGCTTCCCAGATATGTAAAGGAATCAACAGTATTAATATTTTGTCCACTAATTTTGATGGATCGAAAATGATTAATCTAGCCAGTCCCAAGCCTGGATAAAGAAAGAGGGTTTGAGTTCGCAAGATTAGCAAGTTTAATTATAATAAAAATAATCCATTGTGTGTGTTTGATGCTTGCGTATTGTACAAAACGCTTTTTTTCTATTTTGGTTAAAAGCATCAGCATCCGGGTACACTGTGGTAGAGTTGAAAGTCGGTTTTTACAAATGCTTACAAGTATACATCACCAAGTTCATCAACGTTATTTTGAGACGTGTCAACTCTGTGGCATGCCAAGTAACATCACTATTTATTATTAACCGCGGAACAATAAATCAAGTGAATAATATTAATAACACAATGTTATTTCAATATTTTAATAAATAAATATTTAATCGACATATTTTAATATTCATATTTGACAATAAACTTCAAACGAAAGCACCTTTTCAATGTTTTTATTGTTGCATAAAATATGTTTATAAGTCATCGAGTTGATGTTTATAAACATTGCGTTGCATGCTTCAAACAGAAAGTTTTCTAAATTAATGACATCAGTCACACACACACACACAAATCGACAAATTAAAAGTTAACATTAACATTTATTTGGCTGTTAAAAGGTGCATTTTTGTTTGAAATAAAAGTGACATTCGTCGGAACCGATTGTGTAGTAGGCTTCGAC
Organism: Cardicola forsteri; assembly: GCA_025895645.1. Lineage (NCBI taxonomy): Eukaryota > Metazoa > Platyhelminthes > Trematoda > Strigeidida > Aporocotylidae > Cardicola > Cardicola forsteri. The sequence goes on along the minus strand of JAKXYG010000109.1, from coordinate 32,679 downwards.
GTTATTTCTAACTGTCCAAATCTCCGTTTATTCAAAATTATTAGGATTGAACAAAATGAAAGAAATGTAATATTTTTACTTAAATCAATAAGCCTAAATTATTACTAGTTTGTTCTTGACGTAAACCTTTATTATTGTTTATTATTTATTTAATCATTGTTCGTATTGGTCATGTATGTAAGTGGTTCGGTGACAAAATCGATACCGTTTTGTTAAATCGCTTTCGTAACAATGCCTAATTACATTAAGCACGATTTTACTAAAATAGGGTTTAAACATCACTTCAGTAGTATTGATAAAAAATAAAATAAAAACTATCATTTTCTACCAATATTTTTATTATAAGATTTTTATTTAAACATTTTTTAAAAATAAAAAAGAGTATATGACCTGCTTAAAAATAAATTATATTATTATTGTTGTTATTATTATTATTATTAATAATAATAATAATAATAATTATTATTATTATTAGTACTACTACTACTACTATTATTATTATTATTATTACTATTATTATTACTATATTATTATTATCATTATTTTTTAAAATTATGATTATTATTATTATTATTGTTATTGTTATTGTTATTATTATATATAATAGATATTAAAAACTTAAAATTTTAAATATTAAAACAATTTATTGCATTGCATAATTTCTTCTAACCGTTAAAGATTGGGGTCTGTCAGCGTTTTAGTCTAATGTTGCATAGCATAATAAATTTTCCTAAGTATTTTATGCATTGTATTTTTAATTTGTCGAAAACAAACAATTATATTAATATTTGTTTTGTCTGGGGGTAATTGAGCGAATTTAGCCTTTTGCTAGTCAAGACTTTTGTGAATTATACAAAATAAACAATGTATTTATGTTAAAATTATGCTATTTTTTAAACATATAAACTATAGCATTGCTATTATTATTATTATTATTATTATTATTATTATTATTATTATTATTATTATTATTATTATTATTATTATTATTATTCTGTAATAATAACAATTATTTCGTTTGCTACTTGATTATCCACATGGAGTTGTAATTGTTTCAAACTTATTTTACTCCTATAAATTCTTACCTATTTCAAGTGTTTATTTTGAAAGCATATGCATTAAAAACAAATTAATTAAATCAATTATATTCTTTGTTTGTTTTATTATCAAATGTACTTTTAATATTGAGATGACAAAAATGTATTAGATTAGTAAAACAAGGTTTTACAAACCGCTCTTATTTAAATTTTACACAATACGTTATTTTAAATTCGATATAAAATAAAATTTTAAAAATTATTTTGTTATAAATTCGTGTTTTCCGGCACACGTTTCTTTGTTTATATACACATTCATATTTAAATAATGAAATAATTATTATGTTTAAGGTTACAGTTGCATAGTTAATCTTCTTAGTTTATTCAATTTTTAGATAAATTTTATTTATAATTGACGTTAATTATTTATATAAATACTAGTTATTCGGCAACTCCAAAAACAAATTTTTTTGTTTAGCAAAAAAGTAATCAATTAATTATGATTAATAAAAGTTATTGCAAAATAATTACTTTGCTAAAAACGTTCTATTGTACTCAACGGAAGCAATTTTTCCGTGTATTTGAATATTTTGCCACACGTTTTGTTTGATCCTCCCCAACGAAACATTCATTTCAATTAGATCTTCCCAAATAGTTTTTAGCCAAGTTTTCTGTGATCTACCCCCAACCTTTCTTTTACCATTTACAATTGTTTATTTCAAAACCGTTCTTATTATAATAATCCGGCAGCCAATACGAGAACTGATAGTATTGAGACGTTTTGTCATATTTTGTACCATTTCGTGGAGTTTCACTTAATAGATCAATATAATCTGCAAAATCCAAATCTCTTAATGTGACATTGTTCCATTTGATACCATAAGACAAATTATTCATAAACCGAGTTATAATAAAATTAAATACCAAAAGAAACAAAAATGGTGACAAAATACATCCTTGGCGTACTCCCGTGACAATTTCAAACAAAGCAGTATGATTACTTTTTGTTCGAACACAACAACTGGAATTTTGGTATAACGAACGCATAATATTCACATATTTCAATGGTATTCCGTACAACTTAACTTAAGTGTGTCATAAATCTATTAAACAATGCACCAACGTTGTACAATAATTAAATCTAATATTTACTAACTAACATCTTTATTTTATTTTTATTTGTTCGTGCTACTTTGAATGTTTTGACGATAAATATATCTTTCAGCAGTCAACATCTTGGTAAGGTCAAACACGGGCCCGCATTTAGTGTCGTTTGTGGGGATTGAACCTACAGCAAAGTCGAGCGCTGTATTACTAGACTACGCCGGTCTTTTCAAGACCGAATAATCTAGTGGAAACGTTATTACATATTTAATTTAAAATCCAATTATAAAAATGTTTACAATTTGCTTTAAAAGTCCTAAATAATTTTCTATAACTTGTTACGTATTTAAAGTTGAAAATAAGTTTTAAAATTAAAGATTTGATCATGTTTTCAAAGCTAATCAACAATTAAATAATGTCAACTTATGTAATTGATACCGAAAAGGCAATGCAATACATTTTGACCCTCAAAATAAGGAATAAGAAAAGGCGGTTAAAATGACTTTTTTAAATAAAAAAAAACAATTCAATTTTAATTTATTTTAAATTTTATTTTTACTACTTAACATGTTGTAAGACGGTGGGAAACCGCGCATCTTTTAGCAGTGGACATGGTTTGGCGAAGCCGAACATGAGCCCACATTTAGTGGGCCAGTGGTAACAATCCAACCTATGTTTACTCAGGTCTGAGCCGAGTGCTGTTCCAAATTTTTACAATCATTTAATTGCAATTTCGAATAAGTTACATTTCCATGTCGACCCCTAGATAATCGTACTTTTGAAATGTATTCAACACACTGTTTATGATAAATAATTTATCATTAATTTGTAACTATAATTTTATTATTTTTTCAATAGTGTTTATTAGCCCCCAATTATCTTAAAATATTAATCAAAACCAAAATTTAAAAAAATTGATTGGTTATTTTTTTGAATATATTTTTTGAATATTTTTAACAACTCATTTATTTTAATGTGATCTTATCATAATTACCACAATTTATGTCAAATGAAATTGCTTGTATTTAAAAAAAATTGGTATTTGTGTACAATGAATAAAAAAATGAAAATACATATTGTTGTTAAAATAATAACGCTGATCGAACTTTACATTTGGACGTGTGTACAAAAAATGCCGTGTTCGTTGAAAATGCGACAACGTTTTCCATCTATTGGAAACATTGTTGTATAACAGAAAATTTAAAATAAATTAGTTTTACGATTTGTAATTTATAATCTGTAGAAAAAGTCAGCTATTTGCTAAGGGCAAAACAAAAGAACGTACGTTTTTTAATGTAAAAAATGTTGTTTAAAAAAAAACCGAAAAAAAAAAAGTCGTGTTTTATAACAATAAAATTAATCGATTTTAACAAATGGAACACTGAACAATTAGTATGTTGGATAGTAAAATGGGGCCAATTTTGGTCAAATTTTATGTTGTGCAGTAAGATAAAAGCCTGTCATTGACAAGTGCTGTAATCGTATGGTTTTAAATATAAATATAGGCATCATATGACAAATGATATCAAATGCCTTAAGCAATAATGTGCTTATTTTCATGTGTGAGGACGTTTTTTAAATTTAAATGACAGAGCCACTTTCAATTTCTTTATTTAGAAATTAAAATTAAAATGTTGTACAGACTACAACAGAAGAAGCCAAATGTAACACCCAACAATATCAACACTAGTGATGATGCCAAATATTATTAAAAAAAGAACTTACATAAATTATTGCGTATTGTGAAATGTGTAAGCGAACAGACACAATTGACATAATTGTAGATATTTTTTATTGCTGATATTTTAGAAGTATTTTAAAACAATGGAATCATGAAAAAAACTGACTCTCGTTCACTACATGATATCATTACAATTAGACAAAGAAAATTACTTGGTCAAATTCTGTGTTTACCGCCCGAAAGACCAGCAAGAACAGTTTTGGAATGGACAATTGAAAATGGCGGTAGATTACAGAAAATTTGACTAAGAACTATTTGGGAAGTTCTAGTTAAAATGAATGTATTATGGGAGATCAAACCAAACGATTGGCATAAAAAATGTTTGTTGTCGTTTTGAGTTACGGAAGTTTGTTGGTGTTTTTTTTGTTCTAATTGCTATTATGTGGTCCCATACTCATTCTTTGTAATAATAACAAAGATGCAATACATAACACAGATGTGAGTGTTTTTTCTATATTTTATTGCTTATTTTTACTCAACGTTTAAAAATAAATCAGCTGACATTTAGATAACATCTGTTGACAATACACATGATTTGTTTTATATTTATAATATAGTAATGTATATATTGCGCAGTAAAATTAAATTGCATTTTTAATACAAATGTCTTGTGCCTAGTTAAAATAATTTTAGTTTGGGTGGTGTATAGCACTGGGAAATATTAATTGCAATAATCAAGTTATTGATTTAAAAAAAATAAAATTGACAGATTATAATAAATAATTATGTAGACAATAATAATTCCGCTTGTATTACTTATCAAATAAGTGTTAAAACATAAAAATAGAAATTCCACATTTATTCACCGTGAAATTTTACATAAAACTTTATTCCTCTCAAGAACATGGATTGACAAGATTGTTGTACGTGTTGGAACGTTAATGCTCAAATCTATAATTAATTACATATCGCCTCAAAACAAAATACCCATAAACCTCCTGGGAAGTTAATGTTTTTGAGAGTTTGGAGTAATGCTTGTAAAGTTTTGATTTCTAATAATTGTGATATTCTCGATTGTTTCTCCTCTACGTGGTCCATACTGGACTAGATATCTACTAAAATCTAGACTAATAACATTAGTTAATAGCATTAGTTATTATTCTCAGCCTAGTTTGGACCAGAAATGATTCAATCTAGCCAGTCCCAAACCTGGATAAAGGAGGAGGGTTTGAGCGCCCAAGGTTAGCAATCTGGCCTAGTGTAAAAAAATTATACTGTTGCGGATACAATAAAGAGGACGCCATTTCGGCAAACAACGGCAAAAAAGTGATTGCATGTAGCTAGATGACAAAGTTACACAGATGACAGGGTTGAGTGAAAGCCGAAAGGAATCTCCATCTTTGATTTGCAGAATCTTCAATGCCAACGAGACTTTGTAGTTGTTTTGCTGTAATTGTTGTCTTATTGCCTCATGCTTATTTTTAAGCAAAATGGTTTTGTATATATATATATATATATATATATATATATATATATATATATATATATATATATATATAGACATAGTAATGTTCAATAAAATATTGGTAAATGCATAAAGACTGGAAAATAATAACCGTACTTAGAAATAAACATTATTTTGGTCAAACCAAGCAGAGGCCCGTCTTTGGTAGACCGATGGTAGGGCTCAAACCCTTGCCCACTCACGCTTGAATCGAGCAAGACACTACCAGATCAGCCCGATGCACAATACAACGTTTAAAACTATTATTGACAACATTTTTTAAGAACCTCTTGTACGGTTTGGCACAATTAAATAAAGTCTTGAGTAACTGTAAGTTCGAGATCCATTATCAACGCTGAATGCGGGCTGTCGTTTGGTCTGCGCTAAAGAATGTTTCCCATTCGACCAATTGATAATTAAATAAAATTTAAAAAAATATTTTCAAATTGTATTATTATCTGACAATTGCTAAATTACAAACCAGGAAAAAAAACAATTTTTAAATTTAAAATTTTGAGAAATGAGAGACACTATGGCTGTAAATTGATTCTGGTTTTTAACAAAATAAAATACGCACTTAAACAAATACAATTTTTACTCTCTCTCTCTCTGCATAAATTCACAATTAAATATTAATTTACTTTTTAAATGTAAGATTTTATTGCAAAAAAATAAAAATACGGTATAAAAAACACACATTGTTAACAAAACGCTGGATCATAGACGAATGTTTCCAATTTGAATGGCCTACAATTTTTTAATTTTACACTAGAGATTGCAAAATTGTAATTTTTGTTTTTTTATCAAAATTATGGTTTCAATTTTCCCCTTTTTGTCAATCAATATATGCAGTAATTTTCGAAAATATTGTTTAACGACTAAATTGCACATGAATGAATCGAAAACAAGAAAGTAATGATGTGACTACGTCATAACTGAGTGTAAAATAAAAAAAATTCCATTTTTACTTACAATTAAAAATGATTATTATTTGCCCTAAAAACAGCACAATTTGAAAAGAATATATGAAACAACAGAATAATTCCATGCGTTTCAGAGATTCGGCGTCGTATTCGCCTCTCTTCTGCAGCCTTTGGACGTTCAAGTAAACCGTTTTGGAACAAACGTAATATTTCTATTAGAATATATAAGAGTTTAATGCGTTTCATTCTACTTTTGCATGTAAAACTTGGACTCTCACCCAAGTGGATACACAAAAGCTTGTTTATTTTGAGCAAAGCTGTTTAAGATTTATATGGTTTCGCTCGTTGTCCTCTATTGAACGTACTCGTTTAATAAATAGTAAAATATTTCGACAATTCCCAGATATTTGTAAGTCACTTAACATTTATTGGCCATGTATCTCTAGCACAGTAAAAGAAAGACGATTAAAATGGATTGGCCATGTTTTACGTAAATCGCTCACTCATTCAGCCAGAATAGCTATGGAAGCCCACCCATTACTCGGATGGAAAAGAAGGCCAGGCGGTCAACAAAAAATTTGGACGAACCTTGTAGCATGCGAACTCAGTCTTTTTATTTATGCTAAACCCCCTCGTCCAAATGAATTACTTAATTGGGCGTCCGTTCGTTTACCCTATGCAGCCAACAGAGATGATTGGAGGGGTTTAACTCGGGATGTAATTAACATTTAATGTCAGCACACTTCAAGTGTCGTTCTTTAAGTACACACTACAAAAGTTGACGTTTTTACAGACGTTTTGGTTTTTGGACTACCCTGGGTGATAATAATTGGTAGGGGATGTTTATCCTCGATGATGATAATGATGATGATTTCATGTGTTTCAAACATTTAACCAAAATGCTTATTTGATTCCATGAGACATTCATTTCAATTTTCTGCGGTTTACCCCCAACCTTTCTTTCGCTACCTTCTATTGTCTAATCAAAAACAGTTCTTGGTCATATTTCGGGTGGCAAACGCCGACTTTGACCAAGGAATTTGTTTCGTCTAATCAAAGATTGCGCTTTTCTTCGGCTTTTACTTAGCCCTGCTATTGGAGTACGTGCGCGATCACTTCGGTAGATAATAAAACCAACTATAGAAAAAAGTTTTTTCTAAAAATTCTATTAATCAGCTTTCGTGAGTTGGGGCATTCTTCTGTCAAAAGGGGAATTGCATGACCTTAAAAATGTATATAAGATGGAACAAATTATATTTAGCTAGTATTTTTATTTTATGTTTGCTACTTGGAATGTTTGCACGACAAAGGCATCTTTCAGCAGTAGACGTTGTTTAGCGAAGCCGAACGTGGGCCCGCATTTTAGTGGGCCGGTGCTGAGATTCGAATCTATCCCCACTGAGGTCCAAATCGAGTACTGTACCGCTAGACTACTCTGGCACGATTTGTATTCAGTTATTGTACAAATTTGGTCATACATTTATCTATACTCAACTTACGAGTGATCACATACTCACGATAGGTTATCTAACTCTTATTAATTCCTTATTTCATAAATTTTTCCGCTGGTTTTATCATCGACCATTACTTCTTTGCCATTGTTTGCCGGAATGGCGTTCTTTTATCTTTTCGGTAGAAATATACATTTCTTACAGTGATCAAGTTGCTAACCTTGCGCTCTCAAAACCTCCTCCTTTATCCAGACTTGAGACTGGCTAAATAGAATCATTACTAAAGGTCACTTGCTTCCGCAAAACAATCAACCAGAAACAATCGAATAAAACAATGCATGTTTTAATAAAAAGTGCACTTGAATGTTTTTTTGTGAACTCGAGAATAGCTGTATTACAATAGTCCGTCGCGGTTTTTAAGCCATCAAATACTGTAGCAATACTCAGCAGACAAGTAAATTGTCCAACAAACAATAATATATTTGCAATTATTATTTGCAATAAAAAAAATAAGAATAAAGGAAAAAAACACATTTTCTCATCAATTCGATTTCAAATAAATGACTGACGTCCTTGTCTTGTTCTCATGTGCTTTACCTGTACCGTTTAATAATGTTTCTGGCTAATAGTTTGGTGTTAATGGAAAAGGTACTGCACGTATTCAATAAATACTGCTTGCTTGTAGTATGAGACAAATATGGGACACACATACACATTAGTTGAAGATTGCAACAAGATTAGAATAAACTAGAATAACTCAGTTATAATGTAAGTTGATTTTGTGAATATTTCTAACAACATCTAACTATAATAATACTTACATGCATTATTCAGTGCATTCATATCAATGGAATATCAAACATTTTTATCTACAGATTATTTTGTTTTTATTGTCTGTTGGTTTTTGTGTTACAATAGGATGACTAACGGTGACAAGGAATTTACTTGTTGTATATATATCTAGTAAAGCATTAAAGCTCAATATAATAATAATAATAATAATAATAATAATAATAATAATAATAATAACAGCAACAATAATGCTAATAATATATTATATGATATTATATATTATAGAAAACCCCTTTGCTCTAAAAATAAGCATGGGGGAAGACATTAAGACAACAATTACAGCAAAACAACAACAACAAATTCTTGTTGGCATTGAAGATTCTGCAAATCGTAGATTGAGCTTCCTTTCGGCTTTCACTCAACCCTGTGCAACTCTGTCATCCAGATACGTGCGATCAATTCCTTGCCTTTGTTTGCCGAAATTGAGTCCTCTTGTATTGTTTCTTTAGCAGTATAAATTTTTTACTGAGGTAAGGTTGCTAACTTTGCGCGATTAGACCCTCTTCCTTTATCCAGCCTTGAGACGGGCTAGATTGAGTCATTTCTGATTTAAACTGGGCGGAGTTAATAATAATAATAATAATAATAATAATAATAATAATAATAATAATAATAATAATAATAATAATAATAATAATAATAATAATGATAATAATAATGATAATAATGTAATAATAATATAAATAATAATAATAGTAATAATAATAATGTAATAATAATAGTAATAATAAAAATAAAAATAATATAATAATAATAATAATAATAATAGTAATGATAATAATGATAATGTAATAATAATAATAATGCTAATGTACTAACAACAATAATAATAATAATAATAATAATAGTAATATTAATATAATAATAATAATACAATAATAACAATAATAATAATAATGTAATAATAGTAATAATGATAGTAATAATAGTAATAATAATAAATATAGTAATAATACAATAATAATGATGATGATAATAATAATAATAATAATAGTAGTATTAATATAATAATAATAATAATACAATAATAAAAATAATAATAATAATGTATTAATAGTAATAATGATAGTAATAATAGTAATAATAATAAATATAGTAATAATACAATAATAATGATGATGATGAGCTACGGGTGGATGACTTTAGACCTGTAAATTTATTAATTATAGTGAATCTGATTAATTCTAATTGCCCAGTGTCCTCAAATGCTGCTACGTTACTACCGGTTTTAGCAAGTAAAAGAACCCCTTTATCTGAGTGTAAAACTTGAAAGGTATGCGCTGCTGATAATTCCAAATAAGGATGAAACAGCTGTACAGTGCTCACTGGTTGACTTGAAAACCTAGTAAATTTATTATACAAGTAACTGACAATACTAATATAATATTTCCAAAAATAAATTGTAATTTAATCTTTTTTTAAAGTTAAAAGTCAGTAAACTGTTCGTCTAAAAAATTATATTAAAAAATAGGAATAGATGCTTAGGAGAGTGCATAATATTGAAAATAACCTTTATTGTTTTCCATAATTGGTCAGCAGTTGTACCCTATATTAAAATAGAACAGTTACTTGTATGCTTTGTTCGTTTGCAAAGGTTCAACTTTGTGTAACGGGAAAGACATTTTTCAGCAGCTAAACATTGATCGAAGCCGGCGTAGCCAAAATATGGTTTTGTAAGTTATCTATTCTGTTGCAGTTCAGCTGACATCATACTTCAACTTTTATCCATTTCTTGACATGTACTTAAAACTAGGCGAATGTGTTGTTCAAATAAATTATTGACACATTTTGCAATTTATCTCATTGTATACGTGACACGTTTTGTAAAATTTCAATATATTGACATAAAATCATTCCTGTCAAGTATTTTAGCAGTTAAAAAGCAAACATCATAAGTAATATGATTATTATTACTACTGTTATAATTACTAAAATTGCTTTAAATAACCTAGTAATATAACTAAAATATCTTTAGCAAGTACATAATTTAAAATAATATATATTCAACTGTATTTTACACTACTGTATTATGAATAGAAATAAATTATTAACACATTTTGCCATGTATCTTATTCTATACGCAAAATGTTAGGCAAATTTTCAATATATTGACATACTAACCTCATTTTTTCAATGTTTTCTTAACATATTGCCACAGTTTTTATCTTTCATTTATAACAAACTTGCCACATTTTAATCAATTATTATATGTAGAGTGTCATTTGAACTGTTTGAACAATGTTTGAACAATGAATAATAATACTTGTTAACAGGTGCAACAATAGACTAGTTTATGTTATGCTAATTACAATAAAACAAATTTCAGATTATATAATAAAAATACGTTTATTGTGTTTCGAGTTCGCTTTATGGCAATATATAAAAACAACTTGATTATTCACTTTTTAACATTTTCTAGTCATGACCACTTAATTAGACGTTATTAATTATTGATTTTATCAATTGTTTTTTCAAATAAACGAAAATTACGTTTTTGCTATTCGTGAGTTGTATTTACTTGTTTGTTTAAATACTGCAATTGTATTATTGCATATTGAATTGATAATGTTAACACGACTGAAAAACCCTGGTTTCAGTTTGTCTGCTTTCTTTCAGTGCAATCAATGTGAAAAAACAACGTTCGCATACTCGGCGAAACTGAAAGCGTTTTTCGTCAAGTGGCATTCCATGTCAACTGGCTGATATGGAATAAAAGGGAGTAAATCGTCTGCATAAAACATGACGTCATGGCATTGAACAAAATGCCATATTTTTGATCAGAAAGGCTTTAGAACAAATGCAGTCAATGGCCTCCTTTTGTGTATACAAAAGTTTTAGAATACTTCTGTTTAAATAAATTAAAAAACAGTACTAACGGTGAAAAAATAAGTGTTTTACTGCAATTAACAGAATAAACAATAATTAATTATTATTATTATTATTGTTATTCTTACATTTCACGAGAGATACACTCAGCGTAAACATATTTATTTGTAAAATATAAAAATTGCATTTGTCTAATGGCAAGTACAGTTTCAACTTTTTTCATTACTGCAAGGTTTGCATGTCTATTGCGTTTTGAGCCAGTCCGTATTTTATACCGGCAGTGGAAGCTAAAATCCTATTCACTTTGATAAGAGTTAAGCCACTCTGCATCTCCAACACTATCTTGCATTTAAAATAAAATTTTAATTTGTATTTTTTTAAAAATTATGTGCATATATTTAAACAATGTTTTTTTTAACAATTTTTGATATTGCAGATAATTAAAATTAATTTTAAAATTGTTTTTTTAAAACCAACTGTCAAAAAGAAAATAAATTACAGTAGTATTCATTGATTTTTATTAGAAAATTACAGTAACGCTTCATATAGAAATACAGATTTTATGTAGTGTAAGATAATTTTTTTGGTGACATATTTGTAATTTAGGAAAAATTATTTTAATTAATTAAATGTTTATAATAAATTCATTTAAGTTACTTAAAAATTACTATCACTATTGTTATTGTATATCGTTTTATGCCTACTGGCATTCAAGTAATCCATTTAAGACAGGGCTTTTAACAGATGTATTTATAATTGAATTTGTGCTAATTTAAAAAAAAATATCCAATGTTCAAATATTCGAAAATCTAATTTCAGTATTGATTTTTGTTGTGTTTAGAAGCCTATCGTTCCCTATTGTTTCGCCACAAGAGTCTACAGATTTGTGTACATTATGCAATATAAATATTTGTGCAACTGTTACTTACTGATTTATCTTTTTGTAAGCTAGTGTGGTCGGGCCTAAGCTAATATGTCAACCAGAAGAACCAGCTATATAAATTTTAAAATCGCATTTTAATACAATAAAATAAAGTTTACAGGAAAAATGTTAATTTTAAAATAAGTGTGAATTAGCATTTATAACTTACCTGATTATTTACAGCCATTTCAAAAATTAACGCAAAAAATTACAAAAGTATTAAATCTAAATTACTTTGTTATGTCCAATTGTTTTTTTGTAAAAATAAATATTGAGAATTAAAAATTATATCAAGTACTTAATAGTTTATTTATATATAGTTCAAAGTATTTAATTTAAAAAGGCTGAGTCGGCCAAAATGGCATATTTTAAAAGCTATTTCTATATTAACGTGGATAATAAGTTGAAGTTATATAATTTTTATAATAATTAGCCTATTATTATTTTGTATGCTTAATTTCATTAAAAATGAACAATAACTAATGCTTAAAATTGATGTTAAACTACATTCAAACCTGCCCTGATTGTAATATCATAATAATTATCAAAATAAACATTCAATTATTCTAATCTATATAAATAAAAATTACAAAAATGTTAAATGGTTTAATTCTACAATAACCAAAGGTTAAGCCATTTATTACCAAAAAACAAAAGGATGATAGATTAGCCTTTTGTAAACTATGGAGTGAACGACACCTTTGTTATTGGCGTTCTGTATACTTTGCCGATAAAACAATGATTCGGGAGAACCATTTGGCTTTAAAAACAAAGTGTTGTGTGGGACGAGTTTTCAAAAACATTCACTCCCGGTTGTTAGAAAGAAAGCCCACCCTCGACAAGTAATGTGTTGGTTTGGTATTAAATATAATCAACCTATTAAATGGAGAATTATATCTGGTACCTTAAATTATGAAGGATATTTTCAATTATGAAATGCAACACACTTACACGGGGGTTATTATTGTTTTTCAGGACAATGCTCCATGTCATACGTCCAAAAAGGTAACATTATATTCATCCAAGTTTACTATATTTGCTTTATAATTTACATTTAGATAGTAGAGGGGCTAAAATTAAAAAATATATTTTTCACTCAATTGTCACCTAACAGCCCGAATATCAATGTAATCGAAAATGTTTTCAGTATAGTAAAGCGCAACATCAATAAGCATACCAAAATTGAGGATTTATGTGAACGTATTCGGTTTGTTGTTCAATATGAGATGAAACAAGAATATATCGACACTCTCATCGACAGCATTCCAAAACGCCTGGATCAGGTTGTTTAAAAAAGGCGATCACATAGAGTATTAAATTTTTCGGATTTTTTAATGTCTTTGATCATTTGGTAACTGAAAAAATTGCATGTATTTTTGTTAATAGTTGTCTTTATAAATAATGTTAATTATTTTACTCTATTTTCGATTTTGCACTAGTTAATATTTTATACAATTTTTTATTACTTACAATATATATGTATATATAATTATGGTTTTTTTCATTTATTATATAGTATTGTATATTTTACAATTGAAGTGACGTTTCTCTTGTGTGCTATGTAGTTGCTAGAAATGTTTTAGTTAAATAATCACTTTTTTGCAGTAATTGTTGTGAGAATTGTAATGCATTAATTTATGAATTGTTTCTCCTACATATTTTTATCATTTTTAGAAAACTTAATATACAATTGCTGCGGTGTTTTAAGACTCGATATGAATCTGCATAAAATCATTTCGTTACACCATATTCTTCTTTCATATGGCACTTTGTAAAATGGGCTTAATTTAAATGCACTTTTTAATTCTATTAAATGTTCATTATTATATATTGAATAATATTGAATATATCTTACCATCTCGACTATTAACTATAGCGAAATGCTTGACTGTCTGCATTTAACTTGATATATATATATATATATATAACTAGATAGATAGATAAATAGATATAAACGTTTTTCATTATAAGTTTAAAAAGATAAACCTTCAATTTAAAATATTTTTTAGTGGTTAAATGTCAATTAAAGTAATTAGAAAATTTGTAAATCAATAAATCTAAATAAATTAAAAATTTAAATAAATAATTTCACTTAAAATAAAATTTTTAAAATGAGTGTTATTAAAATTAAACAATTTTCATTTAAACCTTTTGCAAGTCAGTATTGAGAACACACTTTCAATTCCCATTCGTATTACATTTTGCTATTTACAAAAGTAAAAATTTGAAAATGTATATTATTTTTTACAGTATTCTCTACTTGTAAAAGGAAATAAATAAAGATTTACTTAAAAAAAAATTTTAACATTTATTTCTTTAGCACATTTTTCTTATATGGATAATTTTAACAAGATAACTTTATATTTCTATTTGATTGACGGCACTAATTGATGGTTTAGTGAAATTTACCACAATCGGTTGCTAGTCCAGTCAAACAGGAAAGTTCAAGAGCAAGGCTAAAAAAGTTGCCCTTTTAAGGTGAGGAACATCGATGGATCGAAACTATTCCATAAAAATGGGGCAAAGAAGAGCCGATGTGGTCCAGTGGTACGACGGTCGACTTCAACGTTGGTTTCGATTTCCAGTATAAGGACTTTCTTTTGAATGCGCTAAAATAGTCCACTGTTAAAAAATGTTTTTCGTAAAACATTTGAAATAGTGAAAAAAATTAAAAAAACATGATTTTGGTAACAGGGTTTAGCAAAATCATAATAAAAACTTAGAATCTTTAATAAATAAAGTGTAATTTACAATTACACGGAACAATATTGTATTGCTCTATACTCTTTAAAACGACAATAACAACAATAATAATAACAATAATAGTAATAATAAAAATAATAACAATGATGATAATAATAATAGTAATAATAATAATA